>VDFB02266957.1:0-349161 GCA_007258455.2 Sequoia sempervirens
TGCAAGATTTGATTATGTAGAGAGATGGGTTGAATAGGATGTGTTTGGATTCACCCTGGTATGATATAATTTAGAATTCAGGTGATGAGTTTAAGTTGTTCTCACTAGGAAATTTCTCACAGATGTAGGAGCTTGAGGTTTGGTTCAATTGGACTCTAGGGGTTATCAGAGTGGTGCAGCGGAGGTCAGTTGGTGTTGAGTTTAGAGGACTTTCAGCTAGTTCATGGGATCCAGGTGGAGTTTGTTCATGGACAGGATGGATGCCTCAGATCCATCCCCACAACTCTCGGGTGGTAGAGTTGTGTTTTAGAGAGTTCATCAAGATGCATGGGTTGTAGACACTCCAGGATAAATGGAAGGTGGCACAATTGTACGTTGGTAAGTATAGGGTTGAGAGTAGACTCGAGATTGGAGACTTGATTTACCTTCAGTTGCAGATTTCCAAACAATCATCTATGAGGAATTTAGTAGTATTGCAAAGCTAAAGTCTCGATTTTGTGGGCCTTATAAGATCGTCAGGTGTGTTGGGCGAGTAACTTATGAGTTAGAGCTGCCAGGGGGCAGTGAGATTCATAGAGTATTTCATGTTTCATGCCTCATGAGGGAACTTAGTCAGTAGGTTACTTCTTCATAGAAGCTGCCACTGTTGGATGAGGAAGGACATATGATTCTTATTCCTGAGAGGATAATTGATACACAGGAGAGGAGATTGAAGAACAGGGTGATTCAGAAGTTTTTGGTGAGGTGGAAAGGTTTGCCAGTAGAGGATGCCACATGGGAAGACGAGAAAATTCTTTAGCATTCCAGTCTGCAATTGCTTGGGGACAAGCAATCCTAGGGAGGGCGGACTGTAATGTCCCCATTTTTGTGAGGAACAGTTTTCTAAGGGTTTAGCCTATTCTTGACTCTCGTAGGCTAAGGAGCTTGGTTAGAGGGTCTTTTTGAAGGCAGTTACCTAGTTAGTGGATGATTTCCTGGACTCAGTTGGATGGGTGTAATAAAGGAATTAAATAATTGAATTAATTATTTGTAAAGTTATTAAATAAATAAATATTATAAAGTAACCTTATATTTAATTAATTTAATAAAGTGACTTAAATAAAATATTATATCATAAGTCACTAAAAAATAAAATATATCTTTTATCCCACATTGGCAAGAAAAGTGTGAGCTCTTCCAGGAAAAGTATAAAAGGATCTTAAGGGCTCATTCTTGGATATCCAGGAATTGATATGTGTTTTGAAGTTTTGGTTTGGAGAAGGAACCAAGCTAGGGTTCCTGCCATTATTGGACCTTTGGGAATGAGGCTGTGAAACTATGTACACTAACTGCACACATCTTAAGCCTTATTATTGTTTGTCTTCATACTATTACCTCTTTGAGATTTGCTAAGAAAATTTCTACAAGAATAAAACTTATAATTTTTTATGTAAAAAAATAAGTCTATTAGTATATTTTTTTAGTTCTTTCATCTTTTGTCAACCATATAACAGCATTTAAAAAAAAATCTAATGTAATTTATATAATATACTTGAAAAACCTCAATAAGAAGTTCCCCTATTTTCTAAGGTATGCTTCAAATAGACATATAGAAACGCAAAGAAACTTCACCTGAAATCTCCTAAAATTTGGAGATATTCCTGAAAGGGTTTCCAAGACAAGGATACATTTCCAATATAAGAGATGAGTATCAAGGGTCAAGGTTTGTTTCTTTTGGCAACTACGGATTTATGTATTTAGCTTTGCATATGTCAAATTAGTACTTGACATGTGACTAATTTAATTAAAAGATGTTTCTCAATTTTCATTATTTTCAACATGGTATCTCGCATGATTCTAATTGCTAGACATAAACAAGAATTTTTCTAATATTGGACAATTAGTATGATGCTAAATTGCTAATGATTTGTAAATGGATTTGTGCTTTCTGTCTGTGTGTATATCTCTTACGTAATTAATCTCAATCTTCCCCCCTTCCTTCTAGGACACACTTTTGGACCTTGTGCCAGAGATAATTACTATGAGAATGGAAGTTGACTATATTTACTTGTCTTGATTACAATAGAAAGTTCCCTAGATGATGTACTTGGATCTGTTGGTAAACTGCATTATGTTAAAATGTGATTTCAGGATAGCGAGTTGGAATGAAGGCAAAACTGAGGAGTTCCTATTACATGTCCAAAATTAAACACAAATCAAGGAGATTAGAGTTCGTTCAAGTGGGGAATCAGAAAAGAAAAATAAGATGAACTTTGTAGTGGAAGAGAAAGTCGTATTGAATATTGAATGCTAAATTGATAGCTATCTCCATGACCTTTGTCGCCAGAATGATCTCATATGAGCAATTGGCCGCTGAGCCTTGAAGTGCTAATATAAGTTTTGCTCCTAGAGGATTGCAATTTATATAATCAGTTTTTCCAACTCTTGTGCAAACCCTTCCAAGGATTCTCTCCCATAATTTCACGACAAGAAAATGCCAAATCTGATAATCACAAAATCTTCCATCCCTAGATGGGAAGATGTCTTGACACAAGGTCAAAGGATCTGTAAAATCCATATAAGAATTAATAAACTTTATCTGTTGAATTTTTCATCTTTGAGCGGTGAATATAATATTTCAAGTTCTGTGGGTACTCCTAGAGCATGTTTGCCCCTTGGCCTGAAGCTCCTTTGACTGGATAAAGTTAGAATATGATTATCAAGTTCTATGGCTAAGAGCTTAGTTAGGTTGTGTACAATCATAATGATCTAAGACCTTATGGCTCATATCAGTCTCCAACTTTTCAGATGTCCCCATTAATATAAGATATCCAAGAGAAGGGAAACCCAAAGTTGAAAGGTTAGTAATGCAAAAGATGACAGCGTGACTTTGTTTAAGGAATTCAGCTTTCAAGTTTTCCACCTCCTAGGCCTTGTTGCCATTGAATTTGTAAATGGCACACACCATCATATGGTAAGTGAAGAAGCAACAATTAGCGGATCAAGGTTCAAGAATGATGGGGATATGATTAGCTAAAGTACAGGGATTTATGATGGGAAACAAAAATATTCCATAACAAGATTTATGTTAAGTTTAAAAATTACAAACCTTCTGTAACTGGAATGCGTAATCAAAACTTTTAATACTTTTAGGCTCATAAGCCATGTTCAAGTGGTTTTCATTCTGCCAAATTTTTTTTGGAACTTACATGATTAACAGGAGATGATTAGCAGGAGTTTATCTTTAGTCTTTTGATATAACTCTTTTTATTTTTTATTTTTTTTAATTTTTTTGTCAATCTGAGTATACACAGCTTTTTGGGATGCTTACAATACTCTGTTTAACTTTCTGGCCAGTTTTAGTAGACATTGATTTTGGGATGCTTTAGCCTTACAGGGCTGGTGGGTAAGAATATATACTTTTTTGATTACTTTTCTCTTTGATGGCTGGTGAGCAAGAATATAATCAATCAATTTATGTAGAAAGTTTACAATCCTGACGATAACAAAGTGTAATGAGAGCAATAACCATGAGGGTTGCAGCCTGCAGAGATGGGAAGTCTGAGTGGTATAAGGGAATGGATCCATAGTAGCTCTGGAAATTGCATGTGAGAAGTTGATACCTATATTATTCACATTAAGAAGTTTAATTTTCAAGTTCATGTCATAGATCTCCACTAGAAAGTAAAACAATTTCTGATGCAAGAAAATGTGTAGTTAACAACCTATTGATTTCTACGGCTTTAGGAAAATTCACCGCAAGCAATTCATTGCACGAAAATTCACCGCCAACAATTCACCACGGGAAAATTCACTGCCATGACAAATTCACCTCAAGGAAAATTCACCACCCATGGAAAGTTAATCGCATTAACATTTTTTAATATATATTTCGGTCTCGGTGAATTGCTGGAGGTGAATTTTCCTTGAGCTGAATTTGTCATGGCAGTGAATTTTCTCACAGTGAATTGTTGGATGGTGAATTGCTGACAGTGAATTTGCCTGATGCCAATTTCTACTAATTAAGAGGTAGAGTTCGACACAAAACAGATATACATTGACTACACATTTTCAACTGTCCATTTATAATCCAGATTATGTTCTCAACTAACCATATATACATTGAACATGTTTTGAAGTAGATATATACATTAAATATATGTTCTTAACTATCCATATATAAATCGAATATACTTGTGAAATATCCATATACACATTGAGCTGTCCATATCTAAACTAAATGTATTTCCTGAATCGTTCATATACACATTGAATTTACACAGGATCATCCATATATGGAATCTATGGATTGAAAATACTTTCTGAACTATCCGCGTATACTTGGAACTATCTATATACTCTTTGAACTGAATATATATCCATTGAATATGTACTTGGAACTGTCCCGTGTATATTCAGATATTCAATATATATATTACGTATATTGAATAAATAGATAAATATATATAATTGAACTGTCCATATAACTTCTCTGAACTATCGATAAATAAACTGAGTACATACTTGAACTATTCATATGACTACGTCGATATATATATATATACTTAGATCGGTATAAGGATGAGATACACACCCGGTATATATCTTGTAAGACTGGCTTCCTATGTAGCCAGGGAAGGACTCTACCCATGCATCTGCTGGTGCTCCTTTAGCCACCTTAAGTGAACCCACTAACAAAAGATAAATAACAATGCATAAAAATGCTTCCTGAGTGCATTTGTTACAATACATTCTTGCAGAAGCTGCCTTTTGTATGTGCTAGATCTCAGACGTTGGAGTTGATATACTTCAATAACTCAAAGTGGATTCTAGATTCTTCGATTCAAATAAGACAAATTACCATTGCTTTTTTTCTTAGGAATTCTAATGCAGGTATGTAATCTTTTTCTTTGTGGGAATGGTTGTTAGCATTAATTTGTCTTTTTCGGCTTGTAGATAATCATTATCTTGGGCCAATTCTTGAAATCACTCATTTTCTTTCCGTCATTTATTATTATAATAGATTTTCAGTTGTTTTGGCCTATCTGATGACGAATGTTAGATAAGTAGAGATGTTTACGATGAATGATAGATATATAAACGTGTTTAGAGGAATGTTAGATAATGTGTTTGTCGACGAATGGTAGAGCCTTTTTATAGCATTTTATTAAGGGTGTTATCTAAATTAGTAAATATACTTAAGAGGAGAGGGCCCATCAACCAAATGGTAGATGGATAGATGTGTTTCTATAAGTATTAATGTGTTATTAAATTAGTATATATATTTAGATGAGAGGGTTCATCAATCAAATGGTAGATAGATAGATGTGTTTTCGATAAAATATTATATAATGTGTTTGATGATCAATGGTAAAGTTCAGACTTTTTAAAAGTGAAGTCTTATGTTCTCAAAATAAGTATTAAAATAAACCTTTCCTTATCTAGGAAAATAAAAATAATAAAGTTACAGGACTAATGATTTATTTTATACCCTTCCTTATCTAGGAAAAGAAAAACAATAAAATTATAGGACTAGTGATTTGTTCTATAGTTTTAACATTTTATTAATATTGTGCTATCTAAATTAGTATATATATCTTAAATATATTTCAAGGGGAGGGGCTGCTAATCATGTGGACTACTTTTGCAACTATTTAATGGTTATATGGAATTTAGTAAAGCTTCTATTTTTATTGAAATATGATATGAACTATTATCTATCTACAACTAAGTTTTGGAGGTGTGACTAATTGTGCAACTTGCCACATAGCACATTTAGTGAGAAGTGTCTTTAAAATATTCATCAAAAATTGGATCAAAACCTTATCATGGAATCCTAGTAGTTGAACTAAAAAATATCATTCTTGGTAGAACATCATATTTTAATTTAAAATAAGACTTATATACAAAATAAATGATCTCAATACTTTGTGGTGACCATAGGCCTTGTTATCTCTAACCATATATACAATACAAATGATTCAATAGTTGAACACAAATTACTATAGTCTACAAATAATTCTAAAAATGTTATTTATATTTTTTTCTATTGATTCATGTTGTGAAAAATCAATGCAAAAATCAGTTTTAGTTTTTTTGATAAATTACATGTCCAATGCATTAACTTATTGAATGAAATTTCAATTCTATTAATGGCTTGAATGACATGAGCACTACTATTATATCATAAGAGTCATTGACGAGGGAGCAAACCCGAGACACAGAAATACACTCACAAAACAGAGAATAATATTTTATTCATAAATATTGAACTTCTTACATGCAGAGGATCTCAAATCCCCAAGCTCTGTATTACATGCAAATTACTAACTTACAGAAAATTACCCAGATCCCCTTTCACAGCATGCGAACTTCTTTCCCCCAAAAAGTTACCCAAAATCAGAAACAAGCCCCTAAATAGACCCATTTCCGTTTGGAACCAAAAACAACCTTCGAGATAAGATTTTTGACGGTTTGGCGCCAAAATTACAATTTGAAATTCAAGTTTAAATTAACAGTTGAAAATTAGCATATTTCAAAAATATGCACCAACTTCCGGCAGCCATAACTTTTAATCCGACCGTCGGATCTTCAATGATAATACCTTTTCGGAAAGCTCTCGAAAAGACGATTTCCTACAAAGTAGGCCTTTGGCGGACTACTTTGGCATTTCCACAAATTTTCAGGCCCATCCGGGATCGTTTGGTGCCTCAAACTGAGCTCGGAAGGTTTTTTAGGGCAAAAAGCAGAAATTGGAACTTGAATAACTTTCAAGTCGTGAATGATCTTGACCTAATTCTTTCACCAGACTGTGTATTTCTCTATCCTGAACCTTCCCATAAATTTCTGTCTTCCCACGACTTCAAATGCAAACCTGCTAAAAATAGCAGTTGAGCAGAAAAAACAGAAAAGTAGTTCTGAAATTTGGAAACTCTTATTCGACAAAAAGGGTATCCAGCAATACAAAAATATCTACAAAAAGAAAACAACAGGAACAAAAAAATGGAAATCATCTTTTGGGTGATGCAAGATTGCCCTCACACCACTGGATGCTCCTGCATCAGTCATTTTGGTTTTAATAGAATTATATTGTTGACTTTAAAATTATTTTGTCTCTCATGCATAAATAAAATCTAATATTCATTTTTAGGCAATAGCTATATTTTGTAATAAATTTCACCTAGAAACTTGTTTGAAAAAAACAACATTTAGTTAGTTGAAGAATTTCTTGCCTCATGCCTAATTTTTTTAACTCGCAACCAATATTTTTTGTTTAAAATCCTACAAAGATCTTATCTGAGCTTAAGAATCTAGTAGCTCTAAAACCTCAATATTTTAGATCTAGTTTTCATTTATTGTGAATAGATTGAAGCAATAGTTGTAGGGAGATTAATTTTGGTGTATCTCATTTTTTAAAAATCTTCTTCAGAAGGGATTCATAATATTTTTCCTTCAAAATTTTCCCATTGTTTCTCATTGGCATTGTTGGCAACACAATACTTGATTTGTGTAGAATCTTGAGGTAAGTCACTTGTCATGGTTTGAGTGGGTTTAATTTTAGGATTTGTTAGCAAGTAGATCACTTTTATTGTTTTTTATTTCATTCAAAAATAATTTTATTGTTATGTGTTAAATGAAGTTGTTGGTTTTGTTGTTTTATCTATGGTTGTTTTATTTACACAGTTAATAAAAATGACAAATCTTGTAGTGAAATATAATTGTATCCTTATACAACAAATTTTCCAAAGCCACACTTTTGTTATGAAGGATCTTATATCATCCACAAGTTTATTTAGCATGAGCCTATGCTCATACGTCTTTGGCTAAGAGCTAATGAATGAGGGGTATCCATTTCACCAAAGTCACAAGAGGCCTCATCCCTTATATCATACTTTTAGAGGTTTAAACCTTGATAGATCAAGGAACATACCAACATCATCACCAATTGTGCTCAACCAATTGAAAAACTATTTCGTTAGCCACTAAATTTTGATATAATAACTACTAGAATCATGATAAAATCTATGATCCATTTTTAATTGGAATTGTATTGTCCCTTCTAATACCCATAACTACATATGCTCTTTTAAATTTGTTTTATGTTTCAAAAATAAAAAATAAATTATGATAATTATATCCTAAAAATATAGCTAACTACAATTTACATGAAAAATTAACACTATCTAACTATATTCAATATATCTAACTATAGAAATTAATGGGTGTAATTTCACATGAACACCATTCACATGAATGCAGTTAGTGTGGAAAGCCCTATAAACCCCAGGTTGACACTAGGATGCCCCCAATCTTGACTAATGGGTTAATAAGAATCTTGACTGATGGGTTAATAGGAATCCTAGTTAACGGGTTAATAGGATTTTTACATGAATGGGCAACCTACTAGGGTAAAAGCACAAACCTGTGTCACACTTTTGGCCAACTAAATAGTTCTGAGCGAAACAATTTCCCTAAATAGTTTTAGGTGAAACATTTTTTCCCAAAACTACGTGGCCTATACGAGGCACATAAAATTTCAAGTGAAACCCTTCCGTCCAAAACAACAAAATATTTTTTTCTTTGTCAATTTAAAATCTGACTCAATTTTCATGCATTTTTTTTACTAAAAGGGTTTCAGTCCAAACCCTTTCACTTGAAACTATTTGTGGCATCCATGTTGGCAACCACTTCATCTTTTTTCAATTTTTTTTTTTAAACTTCCACATGAACAATGACATTTCTTCAATCAAAATGATTTGTTTTAAAAAACTAAAAATACCCTTTTGTAGAGCTCAAGTCGAGAATCCAAATATATAAAAAAAAAATTGTATTTTGATTAGTTTTAATATGTTTTCTTTATAAATAATGCAATTAGGGTGTTAAAATAAAAAATAAGGCTGATTAGAAATTAAAAAAAAAACTAAAATATATTCTAAAAAATGAAAAACATATGGTACACTAGATGAGAGAATCCTCTCCAAAAGGGTATAATTTGTTTTTAGAAAATGATAAAAAAAATTAGACAATACTTGACATCAAATGAAAACTAACAAGTTTTGCACATTTGACTTTAACACGTTATTGAAAATATGCATCAATTTAAAAAAAAAAATCCATGCACTACATATTGAAATTATCTACTTGAGAAAAAATATGGGAAAATAAAAAAAACAATCTATTTTTTTTTGACATCAACTCAACATCACTTTTTCCTAAAAATTTTAGTAATTTAAAATATGCTCTTAAATTTATAAATTTTTATTTTTTTTTCAAATTGAAAAATATAGGAATAAACTTCATCAAGAATTCTAAATTTCATTAGTTTACATCATTTTGAAATTCAAAACATAAAGATCACTTTTATGCAATCCAAGTTGAAAATTTTTATTTGTGTTGTTGATTCCTTTATAAAAGTGTAACACATGTTTGTCCTTTTACCCACCACCCATGTAGAGCAGGTACCTGCATCACAAATCTCAAGAGTTATCATGGGTTACTCTGGCTTGCCTCTACCGGCGCCAGACCCTCATGCAAAACTATGTGTCTCATCTCACTTTGAGTCTTAACAATGCATGTTCCATGAGAGAGGCATTCTTTAACTTTATTAGTGTGAAGTTCCCCATTAATTCTTTTAGATTATCACTTGATTAAACTCTAAGTGAGTTACCCTGACACCTCTTTGGGCATCGGACCCCCACAAAGGGCCACTCTCCTACTGACAACACGGGGATACAAAACAAAGTACAAACACCACTCCTTCCCAAGGAGGCACAAACTACCTAACCCTCTCCTAATCCCAAGGAGGCACAAACCATCCCCGTTCGTGAAAACCGGGTGTAACAACATGGTGTAACCACGACACATCACAAGTTGACTCTCATAAGAACAACCCACATCAGGATACAACTCCCTTATCTGGAAGACTTCAACAATTACTCTAGACTCCCCAGTTTGAGTAAGAACGAATTAACAGTAAAACATTTCAAGCAATTAATAAACTAATATTCAGATTTCCTAAATCCAGTCAGTCACAGTTGCAATTGAAATAAATAGAAGTCATTCATGTATTTTGAGTTTCACCATTAATTTCATAATCAAACATTTAATAATCAAGGTTATTTGACTGAACTAAATCATTTATTAAATCTTATATTCTAATTTAAAACATAATCAGATACGTAAATATGAAGTCATTTGTTTAACATTCAAATTGGTTTTCTTACTCTAGTTTTACCAATATCCTCAAATTCGAAACATTTAATAAATAATCATTTATTTAAAATAATTAAATCTTATTTCATCATAGATCGGTCAATTAATTATGTTAAAACTTATTCCGATTCAAATATCTTGTTCATAAAAGATATCTAAATTTCACTAAAATATCAATTTTTTTCAATTATAATTAACACGTAATCTTTTAAAATTCCATTTTAACATTTACATATATATTTTAAAAATAAATAAATATATATAATTAATATTTAAATGTGCATGATAATTACTTAAGCATTTATTAAAATATAATATACACATATTATAATATATATATTATATAATAATATTAAATTATTATATATAACATATATATTAAAATATATATATATAAATTATATTTTAATTGACAAAATAAAATATTGAAATCAAATTTCATATTATATATATTAAATATAAAACATATAATATAAAATATGTTATATGTTTTATATTTAATAAATATAATAAATGAAATTAAAAAAAGCAAATTTCATAACCAAACGCCATCCACACTTAGGGTTCGGCCGTGCCCTATTTGAACAGGGGATGCAGCCCCCATGAATGGGGCGGCGGCCTGTGTAGGAAGCGACGGTGCTGCCTCCACAGGCGGTCGTCGCCATTCTTGGGGTGGCCGAGGGTTTAAACCCTCCCCCATACACTTAGCCCATCCAAAAAAAACAAATCTGCCACGCGAATTTAAACACGCCAACGACTGGTAAAAAACAAAAATTCTGGGTAAAACCCAGAACGGTAAAAAAAAAACACAGTTTCATATTATTTCAATTTTTTTTTGGTTTAAACAACTCACAAATATATATATGTATATATTTATATATATACACAGTCATAATATCTGACTGTAAAAATGCTTATTTTCCATACCCAGATTGAGCAAATGCTCAATCTGAGAATTACAATAATTTGCCATTCACATTACAAGATTTAACACAATAAATTAAAGATTTCTCACAATTTGAATTAAGATTTTTCCAAGCAAATACACTTTCATAGAAAAACCATTGAATTTCCATGCTTGTTTTCAAGATTTTCATTGATAGTTTTCATTTTCTTTTTGTTTTCACTAAAGTTTGAAAGTTCTTTTGTTCAAGTTCAAATGAAGATCTTCTCATGGGTTTTCAATTAAAATTTGAATTCCATTAATAGATTGAACCATTTCAAACAAAAAGAAAAAGAATTTTAAAATGAGATGGCATAATAAGGAAAGCATGGAACCTTTTGTTTTTCTCCAAGCTATTTGAATCCTTCAATGGAGGTTGCTCTCCTTCAAATTTTGCTTCAACAAATCTTTCCAATCCTTCTTCAAAATATTTCTCCAAGAATTCCAAGTTTCTTGTTGCTCTCCAAAATTACCAAATTTCAAAAAAAGATCATTCAAAAAAAGAAAATGAATTTCCTTATGCCTTTTCCTTCTCCAAATTGTCAAACCCCTAATTTTGAGTTTACCCACCATAGTTATTGCTATTTTGGATATTTTGGATATTTTCATTTTTGACAATTAATAAAACAATTCTATTTCCCCTTTCAAATGCATAATATTTATTTAAAACAAAATTCTATTTGCACCCCAAATGACAATTAAATTCCCTTCCTTTCACAAAATTGAATCTAACAATTTACATTTTTTTAAAAGAACATTTTTAATTTATTTTATTACAAGAGGAATGCAAGGAAATTTTCCATCTCTTTATTTTTTTGATTTGCCTCAAATTTAATAATACTAACATAATTAATTTAATTTACTTAATCAATAAATAAATCTAATGCATGATTAGATTAATTTATTGATTGAATTAAATTAACTAATTAAATAACAAGCACTCCTTTATGCATTTTGGCAATAAATTTAAATAAAGCAAACACCATTTCACTAGGAACTTTAATCACGCAAGTAAGGAGAGACGAGACAACAAGGAAAATAACTTATCCCAACTGACAACCCGACGACCCACTATGGCTAGGGTGATGTCACGACACAGAAAACCAGGCTACTATCTCCCAATTATTTTCCGTTGAACAAGGGACATGCTTAGACCTGCGGAATTAGGTGGAGTCAATGTCCTATACCTGCATCCTACACACAACACGAGTGTCGAACATGCACATATATATATAAATATTAAAACACACCGTGAAGAGGAAATCGCGGAATCACAGGGCACTCACATGCGAGTGATGTGATCACGTCCCCTTCACCAATACAATATCGCTAACTGACGCCTCTAAACATCAATGGTATAACCAGAACATAAAGCGTCAGTAATTCACATACATGGTAATTTAATCCATAACATGAAATAATAATAACATCTGAATAAAGTACCATCACATCAAAACATCATGTTTACATCGCTTAACAGATAGCGGTTAAAATAACAAAGTTCCATAGTCACAATGCAATAGAAATAAAACATATCATAGAAGAACATTGTTCGATCTAAGAGCAAAATGGAGGGGTGTTACACTTTTGACCTACTAATAGTTTGTTTTGTATTTTCTATGCAAATGTTTTTACATATTTTATTAAATCAATAGAAATATGATTAAATTTTGAGTTTTGATATTAAAATTGGATATTTTAATTTAAAAACTTAAGGTTCGATCATTTTGTTGATAGAGTTATAATAATTTAGAGAATGATAGTATCTATATAAAATGTTGATATATATATTAATAATTTTTCAAGTAAATTGGTTATAAATAACATGATTGTTTTCTAATTGTTTGTAGAATTGAGTTTAATTAGTTAGATTATTAGATTTTTATGTTGGAGACCAATAGATGATATATAGTGCTCAAGTCTATGTTTAGTAATACCTTCACAATTAAATTAGTTAGAATTTAGCTTTCGTGCAAATTAAATTTTAAGGTCTTGTTATAGACATTTATAACAAGATGTGGGCATCAAAACCAAATCCTCACTAAATGATAATTAAAAAATTAATTATCTTAATTTTTTAAAAATATTTATTAATAAATTATTTTTTATACTTTATAATATTTTTAAAGAGTAATAGTTCCTCATAATACATAACTTGAGTTACAAATAAGATCTTTAAATAATTTTTTAAACACTGGTCATTAATAGTGTTATTTAGGACACATATTTTTTGATATTTTTCTTTTTTTTTTTATTCAAGGGGTAAACGCTTTTGACCGGAGCTATTAACCGGATACAACCATTCAACAATACCACCCCAATGGGGTTTGAACCTTGGTGGCAAGAACAACAATGCCACCTATAAACCATCACACCATGCCAATGCCGGCATTTTTTGATATTTTTCTTATTATACTTTATTTATTATAATTTTTTAAATTGTTATTATTTTTAATTTAGATAAATAACTCAATATTTTGTATATATCCAAATAATAATAATGACATCAATATGGAGGGTAGTCATATTTTCTAATTTTTTTCCATTATTTTTTATTTTTTCATGTGTGTCAAACATAGGTCTTTGTTTGGTAAAAATTCCATGTTGATTAGAAAATTAAAAATATATATATAATAATTAAATAAAATATTTTGTCATAAGGAGTTTATTTAATCACAAAAAATGTGGCTTGAATTAGCATATTTTATCTAATGAAAGGTGAACATGTAGAATGAGTGTCACATAAGTGTCCTTTAGACACCTTCGAGTTGTAGATCCTTCATTTGAAGGCGATCTTCAATCTACAATTCTTCATCAAGATATCAACTTCAGTTAAACATCAAGTGAAATAACTATAATCTATAAAGGTAGCATGACCTCAACCCTTAAAAAGATATTTTATTTTGTTAGAATTTTACAAAGGAGAAGATTATTTGGTCACATTTTTGCAAAGGGGAAGATTATTTGGTCACATGTTTGTAAAATTTTATTTTTTTCATATTTTAAAAAAATAAAAAAGGAATATATATGTGTTCATATTTAGTAAAAAAAGATAGGGAGCTAAATGAACAAATAATTTTAAAATATTAATAAAATAAAGAAAGTATAGTTTCAATTCTATTTTTTAAATTTAAATCTCAAATTTAATTTATTTTCTCTCTCCTTCTATGGTTTATGCTTCATCTACCTATTTCTTGAGTACATCTACTCCTTCCTTTTCTTCACCTATACCCACTTTCACTAAGTTATTCCAATGACTAGTGTACTAACACAATACAAATATGATCTTTATACTTCAAAATTGTACCTGAATTCTAGCCTAACCCAAATGTTCTACTCTACTATAAATGTTTTACTCTACTATATATCTTCCTAACCCAAGGTAGAATTCTCATAACTTAAGAAAATCATAAAATCTTCAAGGCTTCCCTCCAAAAACTCTTTTAGGAATCTGAAAAAAATTCAGCTTACATAAAGAAGCACTCAATAAGCAAGAACACATTGATTCCTCTAGTACACAAAGCTTTGGGTGAGTGTAAGAGGGCTAGGCCCAAGAGAGGAAATACAAATACTTTCCCAGCAAACCCATGGTTCGATAAAGAGTGCAAGTTAACAAAAAGAAAGCTTCGTGAGGGGGGAATGCAAATAGAAAACAAGAAAGAATATCAAAGGGTGATACGAAGTAAAAAAGAAAAGTATCTAAGTACAAGAAGAATGGAGTTGATTACCCTTGCAAAGAATAACCCCAAAAAAATTTAGAAGGAGCTACAACAAAAAAGAAAACAAATGGAAAATAATATAACAAGTTCTTAATGGATAGATTATGCAACTACTTTATGAATGTGAGAAGGATAAACAAAAACCTCCTATAATCAATGCAACCACCAAACTTTTCACCATTGAAGATATCAATCAAGGGATAAGAAGGTTGGCAAGAGGGAAAGCACAGGATGTTGATGGGCTGCAAGAAGAAAATTTAAAGTGGGGTATTGAGGTCCTTGCGCCTTGTATTAGGTGCATTTTCAATAGGGTTATTCAAGAAGGCTGCCCGGAAGGATGGACCACTAGTGTTGTTATCCCCTTGCACAAAAGTGGTGACATAAATAACCCATCAAACTACCACACTATTATGATTAATCCTCTTCTTGGAAAACTTTTTGGAAGCATGATTGAGCACAAGATTAGCAATTGGGATGAAAAAGAGGGAAAATGAGTAGAAGGGAAAGTTAGTTTTAGGCCCAAACATTCCACTATTGATCATGGAGTTACCCTTAGATTCTTGATTGAAAAATTATGGGATGTTCAAGGTGATGAAACCTATTGCTACTTTGTAGACTTTAAAAATTCCTTTGACACGGTTCCACATGGTAAGTTATGGAAGAGAATGAAGGATTTGGGAATTCCACATGAGCTTAGGGTGATTGCTCATAGTCTCTACGAGCAGGTTATAGCTAAAATCAGAACCAATGATGGTATGTCGAAATGCTTTGGCAACGATATTGGTGTCAAGCAAGGCTACCAGCTTTCCCTGACATTATTTGGGATTTACATCAATAAGCTGGAAGAATGGATAGATAAGGTTGGTGGGAAGATATTCATTTGGCCAACTTTGTAATAAAATTACTTTATATGTTGATGATCTCATTTTAACTGCTAAAACTGTGCATGATTTGAGAAAACATTTGAATGCTCTTGAAACGTTTTTCCAAAAGGTCGAGATGCAAGTGAACACTAGCAAAACCAAAATAATGATCTTCTCACTGTGAAGAAAAAAATAGAAAATTGACTTTCTCTTTGAAGGTAGACCATTGGAAATAGTGGACAAGTACAAGTACCTTGGGCTTGATTTTCACAACAAAAAGAATTTAGGGAGGTTGGAAAGTGCTATACTCTTTGCAAAATATATGTAGAAATGCTGAATTATGGGATTGGAAAACTAAAAGAATGCTTTTTGGTCTACTTGTCACTCTGGTGATTCTCTATGAGTGTGAAATTTGGGGAAACAACATGTCAGATCAGAAATGGAGTCAAGTGGAAAGAATACAAAAACATCTAATTATAAGTAGCCTCAAGCTCAAGACTGCAATGCCTTATGAGATTTTATTGGCCAAGACCAGTACTTTTCCCTTGGAAGCCTCGGCGATGATCCAGTTATTAAGCTACCTAAAGAAGGTCTAGAATATGGAGAATCATCATTGGCCTAAGCTAATTGTGAAGGAAGAGCTAACTAGAAGAAAGAACACCTAGTTTTAAAAAAATATCAAATGGATGAAAAAGTGAGATGTCGAGATGCATGAGTGCCCAAACACAAATGAAAAAATAAAAAAATATGTGAGAGAAAAATTTAAATATGCTATATGGACGAAAAAAACAAGGCATAAAAAGGATTATTATGTCAAAGAATTCAATCCCATGAGGGACCATGAAGAAAAAGCCTATATAGGAGCAAATATCAAATGGAAAGCAAAAATGTTGATAGCTTAATTGCGAACTAGTTCACATCATCTTAGGTGTGAAACAGGCAGGTGGGTGGTTCCTAAAGAGGAGTGGGAAAAAATAATATGTCAATTTTGTACCAAGGGTATAGTGGAGATGGAATGACACTTCATCATGGAGTGTTTAGCATATAAAGAAATTTGGGCCAGCTATGGGGACACCATGCAAGTTGATAATTTAAATACCCTGTTTGAAGAGTCAAGGTTAGACAAAACTGCAAACTTCATCATCAAAATACACTACAAAAGGGTTGATCTCGAATAGAGTTTACAAACTGTCTAGGGCCTTCCTGTGGAAGGCTCTTGTGATGTCCGTGGGTGCCATAGGCTTCTTTGGCCTCATGGACATCATTAAAAAAAATTATTTCATTTCATCCTTGACCCTTTGGGCATGAGCAATGAAGTTCACTATAATAAACATGGTGGGCATGCTACTTGCATCATGCCCACATGGACTCAAGCAAAAAAATCATCTCTTTTCTTCAATACCCATGTGAAACTAGCATAGACCCATGATCTTTCTAAGGTCAACATGTATTTCGAAGCATTTTGGTACTTCACCAATTATATTGCATCCTAAGGAGTGTATTAATGGTGGTCATTTATGTGCCCATAGGTAGCTATAGAGCCTTGTTGAAATGGAAAAATTCTAAGAGTTTTAATTTCAAAAGAAAGGTTTTTAAGGATCAAGATCCATGAATACTAAGTAGCCAAAATTACAAAGGTATATGGAAAACTGAGGTTCAAAATTACTTGACAACACTTCTACAAGATGAGGTCTACATGGAGTCCTACACTAAAGGAGGTTAATGTTTTATTAAAACTTAAACTGACCTACCTTGGGAGGAGGGGAAATTCATAAGCTTAAAGAGGAGTAATAATACTTAATGCCATAGGAAGTGGGGATGTAGAATGTTAGATACCCAATGCCACAAAGTGTATGGAAAGAAAAAATTGAAATCCTAGGGATTTGGGATACTAAATATAACAAGAAGTGTGGGATGAAAAACCTTGAAATTATTTAAGAAATAGGAAAGTTTGAAGGTTTGAAGGGGACATAGGATTGAGAGCAGGAAACCAAAGATTGAGATGCTAGGATGTTCAAGGAACTAGATCTAGTGAAAATATTGAAAGTCCAAAGAAATATAAGAAATAAAAAACTTTATCTGTTGAATTTTTCAATCTTTGAGCGGTGAATATAATACTTCTAAGTTCTGTGGGTACTCCTAAAGCATGTTTGCCCCTTGGCCTGAAGCTCCTTTGACCGGATAAAATTAGAACATGATTATCAAGTTCTATGGCTAAGAGCTTATTTAGGTTGTGTACAATCATAATGATCTAAGAGCTTATTGCTCATATCAGTCTCCAACTTTTCAGATGTCCCCATTGATATAAGATATCCAAGAGGAAGGGAAACCCAAAGTTGAACATGTCAGTAATACAGAAGATGACAGCGTGACTTTGTTTAAGGATTCAAGTTTTCCACCTCCTAGGCCTTGTTTCCATGGAATTTGAAAATGGCATATATGGTACGTGAAGAAGCAACAATTAGCAGATTAAGGCTCAAGAATTACGGGATATGATTAGCTAAAGTAAGTAGAGCAATTTATGATGGCAAATAAAAATAATCCTAACAAGATTTATGTTAGGTTTAAATTTTACTTCTGCTAGGTAAATTACAATCGTCACCTTTTGTAACTAGAATGCGTCATGAAACTTTTAACACTTTTAGGCTCATAAGCCATGTCCAAGGGGTGGGTTTCTATTCTGCCAAGTTTGCTTGGAACTTGCATGCAGACTCTTCTGGATGCAGTCGAAATCAAAGCATGCAATTTAACAGAGGACGCCCTGAGTGAACAACCTTGCCACTAAGACCATGGTTAGCAGGAGTTTAGCTTTAGTCTTTTCCAGTATAACTCTGTTTTTTTGTCAATCTGAGTATACACAGCTTTTTGGGATGCTTATAATACTGTGCAACTTTTTGGCCAGTTTTAGTAGACATTACTTTTTGGGATGCTTTACCCACCAGGGCTGGTGGGTAAGAATATGTACTTTGTGGACTGCTTTTCTCTTTCTTGGGCTGGTGAGCAAGAATATAATCAATCAATTTATGTAGAAAGTTTACAATCCTGAGGATACCAAAGTGTTATGAGAGCAATAACCATGAGGATTGCAGCCTGCAGAGATGGGAAGTGTGAGTTGTATAATGGAATGGATTTGGAAATTGCATGTGAGAAGTTGATACCTATATTATTCACATTAAGAAGTTTACTCTTCAAGTTCATGTCATAGATCTCCCCTAGAAGGTAAAACAATTTCTGATGCAAGAAAACGTATAGTTAACACACCGCTGATTTCTACTAATTAACAGGTACGTTCGACACAAAACAGATATACATTGATTATACATTTTCAACTGTCCATTTATAATCCAGATTATGTTCTCAACTAACCATATATACATTGAACATGCTTTGAACTAGATATATACTTTAAATATATGTTCTTAACTATCCATACATAAATCGAATATAATTGTGAAATATCCATATACACATTGAGCTGTCCATACATAAAATGATTGTATTTCCTGAATCGTTCATATATATACACATTGAATTTCACAGGATCATCCATATATGGAATCTATGGATTGAAAATACTCTCTGAACTATCCATGTATACTTGGAACTATCTATATACGCTTTGAACTGAACATATATCCATTGAATATGTACTTGGAACTGTCCCGTATATATTCAGATATTCAATATATATTACGTATATTGAATAAATAGATAAATATATATAACTTGAACTGCACATAACTTCTCTGAACTATCGATAAATATACTGAATACATACTTGAACTATTCAACGTTGATATATTCATATATACATTGAATATTTACTTAAAACTGTGTAAGGATGCAGGGATACACACCCGGTGTATATCTTGTAAGACTGGCTTCCAATGTAGCCAGGGAAGGACTCTACCCATGCATCTGCTGGTGCTCCGTCAGCCACCTGAAGTGAACCCACTAACAAAAGGTAAATAACAATGCATAAAAATGCTTCGTGGGTGCATTTGTTACGATACATTCTTGCAGACTCTGCCTTTGTATGCGTCAGATCTCAGAGTTTGTGTTCATATACTTAAAATAATTCACAGTGGATTCTAAATTCTTCTATTCAATTAAGACAAACCATTGCATTTTGTACGAATTCTAGGTAATGCAGCTATCTACATCTTTTTCATTGTGGGACTGGTCTTTTGCATTAGGCCTAGTTTATGATTGTTTTCGGCATGTAGAAAATCATTTATCTCGTGCCAACTCTTGAAACCATTCATTTTCTTTTCGCCATTTGTTGGAATCATCCTTATTTTGCAATGTTGACACTAAATATCATGAGTACGATACGCTCTGACACGCTTATTTTGATGATAGATTTTCAGTTGCTTTGGCCTATCTGATGAGGACTGTTAGATAGGTGTTTACGACGAATGGTAGATCAATGTGCTTACAGGAATGTTAGATAATGTGTTTGACGACGAATGGTAGAGCCCTACATGGGACTTTATAAAGGTGGGCATCTGTGCTGTCAGTTCGAGATTTCGTAAAGGTGGAGTATATGAAGTTACTCAAAATAAGTATAAAAACATCTGTCCTTTTTTATTTAGGAAAAGACAAGCTTGTGAAGTATATGAAGTTAGTCAAAATAATTGTAAAAACATCTATTTACAATCAAGGTTTGAAGGTGTTTGAAAAGTATCTTTAAAATATTTATTAAAAAATTTGACTAAAATCTTATCACGAAATTTCAAGTAGTTGAACAAAAACATATTATTATTGGTAGAACATCATATTTTAATTTAAAATAGAATTTATATACAAAATAAATTATCTCAATACTTTGTGGTGACCATAAACTTTGTTATCTCTAACCTTATATCCAATAGAAATGGTTCAATAGTTGAACACAAAATATTATTTATTCTTATAAAAACAACACACTCTTATTAGTTCCTATTGGGTAGGAATACTAATGCATCCATTGCATTCAATTTCTTTTATTAATTTAGTCAATGAGCATATAAAATTAAAAGATTGAGAACCAATTTTACAGTCTACAATTAATTTTATATTTTAAATAATTGTAAAAATGTCATTTATCTTATCTTTCTATTGATTCATGTTGTGAACAATTAATGCAAAAATCAAAATTTTATTTATCTTTTCCATAAATTGCATGTCCAATGCATTTAATTCATTGAAAGAAATTTCAACTCCATTAATGGATTGAATGGCATGAGCACTATATATATATATATATGCTAATAAAATTATATTGTTGACTTAAAAATTATTTTGTCTCTTATGCATAAATAAAATTTAATATTCATTTTTAACCGATAGCTATATTTTGTAATAAATTTCACTCATAAAATTGTTACACATAAAAAAAACAACATTTAGTTAGTTGAAGCATTCCTCACTTCACACCTAATTTTTTTTAACTCGCAACCAATTTTTTTTGTTTAAAAGATTACAAAAATCTTGTCTTGAGCTTAAGAATCTAGTAGCTCTAAAACCTAGATATCTTAGATCTAGTTTTTCATTTATTGTGAAGCAGTAGCTGTAGGGAGATTAATTTTGGTTTATCTCATTTTAAAAAATATGTTTTGGTAGGGTTTCATTATATTTTTCCTTCAAAAATTTTCTATTGTTTCTCATTAATAAATGTGACAACTCTTGTAATGAAATACAATTGTATCCTCACACAACTTTTTCAAAGCCACACTTTTTTGTGAAGGATTTTATATCATCAAAAAGTTCATTTAGCTACCCAATATAGGAGTTCAAGCCTAATAAAACTTTATTTTATTTTTTGGTACTAAGGAAATTGGGAACCCATTAATGGATGTAGCTTGGGATGAACACAATTACTGGGGAAACCCCTATAAACCTCAAGTCAACAATAGGATGAGCCCAATGCTAGGATGACCCCAATCCTGGCCAACAATTTAATGGGATTGTTGATATTTTTATTTAAAAGGTCATTTTATTAGACTAAAAAGGGAGTGCATAAGCCTAAATACTTGTTAAAGAATAGAAAAAAACTAGCAATCACACCTTGGTATGCAATGGGTATGTCAAAGAGGTGTGGAAGAGAGATAGAGAGGGGGTAAGGAGATAAAGATAGAGAGGAAGATGGAGATAGAGATGGAGGAGAGGGATATGGAGAGGAGAGGGAGAGATGAATAGATAGAGATGGAAGAGATAAATATATGAAGAGGGAGAGAGTGAGAAAGAATGAGAGAGAGATATGGATAAACATATATAGGGGTAGAGAGAGATATAGAGAGAGGTAGCAAGTGATATGAAGAGAGGTAGAGAGAGGGAGAGATATAGGGGTAGAGAGAGATAAAGAGATGGAGATAGAGGGATAGATGAAAAAGGAAATGTGGAGAGATGGAGATTGAGAGGTAAAGAGGTATCAATATAGAGGTCTAGGAATAAGGAGAGGGAGAGAGAGTAGGAGAGATGGATGGATAGAGAGAGGGAGATATTTGTAGAGATAGAGGTGGGGAGAGGAAAAAGGAGAGATATATAAAGAGATAGATAGAGGGAGACAAATAGTGAGACATACAAAGAGAGAAGTAGAGATAAACAATTGGAGATAGAGAGAGGAAGAGATTGAGAGGGAAAGAGAAATAGGGGGAGATAGAGAGAGGGAGAGATAGAGATAAATAGGAAGAGAAAGAGAGAGATAAAGATATATGAAAAGAGAAAGGTAGAGAGGTAGAGAAACAAAGATGGACAACCAAGATAAGGACCTTTATCTCTATCTCTATCTTATCTCTCATTCTCTCATTCTCTCATTCTCTCTTTGTTTCACTATATTTGTTGCCCATCCCCCTCTCTCTTTCTTAATTTCTATATTTTTTGTTTATATTTATCCACTCTTTTATATATTTCATATCTAATATATATTATTAAATGAAAATATAATATAGATAAAGATTAAAAATATAATGTATAGTTAATATAAATATATAATTTTATTATGTAATAATATTTTAAAATATATTTAATAATTTATATTATGTTAAAATAAAATATCGTATATAATATATATATATATATATATATATATTTAATTTAAATAAAAAATTTAGCTTCAAAAATTAATTTGAACTTTCGTGGGTAGTATAATGCATCTCTCTAAAAAAATAATTCAGTTGTTAAATTTATTATAAATTGATTTAAATAATAGTATATATTAAAATATATATTATACTTATTAATTTTATTTATTTATTTAATAATATATAATATCTAATATTAAATATAAGATATATAATAGATAATTAAATTGCATAAATAAAGATTAAACATATATTATATGTGTTCTATCTATTTAATAAAGATAATACAATAACTATAATTATTATATATGTTAACTTTTATTATATATAATATTAATATTATAATTTTTAATTTCTTGAATATATAATATAAGTTAACATATATTATAATAAAATATTTTATTTTATTTATTTATTAAGTATAATATAATAACTATAATTATTATGTATGCTATTTTATAAATAATATTAATATTGTACTTTTAATTTTTATACAATTAACATATATTATAATAAAGTATATTATATATAATTTTTTGTATTTATTAAAAATAATAAAATAACTATAATTATTATATATGTTATTTTATAAAATAATAAGTATATCATTAATGAGGTAGTGCTCGTTTATTGTATAATTAAATGAATGACGTGTTGTCAACAATGGGAATGAAAAAAAAAGGGATGCTAAAATATCGCGACACATTTAGCATGGGATAATGTCATGACCCTCGAGAATTATGTATTTGTTAATGGAAAAATTAATAACACTAAATTGTTCTTATAATTTATGTAAGCTTCATTCATGCAAATGATTATTCATTAATATAACAATAAAGATGAAGTTAGAATTAATATTCTTTAATCGGGTTGCCAAAAGGCACGACCTCAGGAAGGATGTGACTTTCCCCAAAGGATGGAAACATCATAAGTCACGCCTCTACAGGCATTTAAAGAGATCTCCCAGTTGAGCATAAGGAGGAGGCATGATACACGAAAGACAGGAGACCACGTCCAGATTACAGGAAACAAGATTTGAAGGCCAGTACAGGGCGTCACTTTAAAGGTAAGTATTCTCAGCGTTGGTTAATCACGGAAAGCATGTAGAATCAACACGTAATGATGGACAGTAGGATTCTTGTATAGTTACTAACGGCATGAGATACCAGTGAATGATTATTACATCCAAATCTACGGTAATGCATAAATTCAGTCAAACACAAAAATGATAAATGAATACATATTAATTGATTCATCAATGAAGATATATATCAATACATTATGGTCATCGATACAACAAAAAATAAATAAATTACTAATTCCATTTCTGAAGATTAAATGGTATCATTTGTCTTAGTTGTCAATATTGCAATAATGTTGCTTACAGTAATTGTTGCATTCGTAAGTAAGTTATTACGGCTTGCTACAAGGATAGATTTAGAGCCAAACTATCTCTTTCGCTAATGTTCACCAAGGAGAGGATGGTTGTGGAGGGAAAGGCTGGTAATTCGATCCCATCATGGATGTCTCAAGATGGTAATAAACCCTGAGGGAATCCACTTGGAGATTGGTCGCGTGCCCTCGGCACTGTAAGGCGTCCCTCCTCCAATGGGGTATAGGGAAGAGAGATAAAGGCAAGGATCTATCCCAATAGAGTGTAGCAAGTTACGATAAACCATGATAAGTATGTACTTATGTAATATATATCTTGTGTATACATGTTGATGTTAAATTATCTAATGCATTCATCTCATATGTTGATTTTAAAAGAGCTAAGCACTTCTTCTATGTTACATTTTGAAATAAATGTGTAGTTGTTATCAGTTAATGACATGAACAGATCTTTAAGATGGATTATATAAGCTAATTTATATGAATATAAAAATAAACCCTTACCTTGACTTGTACATCTTTTTTATTTCTAGGACAAATTTAATAAGGGACATTACAATTGGTATCAGAGCATAATCCTGCCATCCTATTGGTTGGGTGAATGCAAACATATCACAGGAAGGGAACTATGGCTGAACAGATGGCCAATGAATTAAGAGCTTTCATGGAACAAACCAACCAAACCCTTTCAAACCAAAATAAAGGAATAGAAAAATCAAATCATGTACTCGCCTAAGCTTTACAGAACATGGAAAACTCACCCAATCACCTGAAAAACAACCCTTCCAATGGGAGGGACATGGGTTCAAATCACTCGGAGGCTAATAATGGGTCATCCTCATCTAGAGTACCCAAACCCCCCTTCATACCTAGAGAATATACACCCAAGAGGGAGGAAGAAGGGGATCACATCCCAAATAGCACAGAAGAGATTCTTAGAGCATATAGAGATCTTGATCCCGAACTTAGGGAACTTGTGTCATTCAGGGAATTCTGTGAAGCCAAGAGGCACAAAGTTCCTAGGCAAGGGAGGAAGCTACCAAATAAAGATTTAAGACAAAGTAAATAAAGTTTCCCTACCCAACTTTGATGGATCTAACAAAATCACTACCCATGCTTGGCTGCAAAAGCTAAACACCTACTTCACCCTCATTCCAATGATGGAGGAAGACGCACTTCAATTTGCTATATTACATTTGGAGGGCTTAGCCCATGAATGGTGGCACCATGGAATCCACACGCAGGGCCACCAAAATATAACCTCATATGAGGAATTTTCACAAAAAACTTATTAAGAGGTTCAATAGGAAATACCCCGAAGAAGATTTTAAAAAGCTCACTCAACTAAAGCAGCAGGGAATAGTAGAAAATTACATAGCAGAATTTCAAAAACTCTCAGTCTAAGTTTCAGGGATAGAGGAGGATAGACTCACCTGTTTGTGGAAGGACTAAGAGACGCCCTTAGAGGGATTGTAAGTGCTCTTAACCCAATTAATCTGGAGGATGCCATAGAAAAGGCCTTAAGGTTGGAAACATCAACAACAAACAGTAATAAAACTACCAACAACCATGGTAAGCATTCACACAAAAGAGATGACTCACACCGCACTTCCATCATAGAGAAGGAACGAGATGAACTTAAAGAGAAGGGTTTGTGCTTTACATGCAAAAAACCATGGGAGTGTGGGCACACTTGTGAAAAGAAAGAAGAAATCAAAAAGAAGAACCCTTGTCGCCATTGCAAGGAAGAGTGGTCACCCGGGCATAGATGTCAAAGTAAGAGTCGAGCACACAAAATAGAGGCAACCCCTGACGAAGAGATGAAGGGAAACACATGCAAGAAGGAAAGATACGAGGAAGGTGAACATGTGACTCTTGCCACAATCACAAAAACTTCCAAACACCACCCATTTCGCATTAAGAGCACCCTTAAGGGCTAAGGATTCATCACCCTTATGGACAATGGGGCATCCCATAACTTCATAGATGAGAGACTAATTGCAAAAATGAAATCAAAGGCCCAAGAATTCAAAGGATTCACAACTACCATAGCCATAGGTGCTATGGTCCAATGCACAAAGGTGGTCCCTCAACTAGAGATAATCTTGGGAAATCACCCGATCAAAAAAGACTTTTATGTAGTACCTCTAGATGCAAATGTAATATTGGGTACCCTATGGATCTATTCCTTGAGATGTTTTATGTTTGATCTCCCTAACTTGACACTCCGCTTCCAAGACCAAGGGCAAGAAGTTACATTAAGGGGACTACCCGATGGATCACCCCAAGTAGTCTCTTGCAAGAGAATAGAAAGAATTTTATATCGGGGTCAAGGAGAGTGGGCTGCACAATGTATGATATTAGACAAATCCACTCCCCAAGGGAAGGTCGTCCACATTGAAATACAACCCATTATGAAGAAACACAAGAAAGTTTTCAGTGATATTCCACTAGGGTTTCCACCCAAGAGAGGTTTTGAACATATGATCGAAATGGAAGAAGGGGAAAAACCAACAATCACTACCCCTTATAGACATCCACAAAAATACAAGGAAGAGATAGAAAAGACAATTAAAGAACTTCTAGAAATGGGGCACATCCGGCCTAGTTCAAGCCTATTTGCCTCATCAGTTGTACTTGTTAAGAAAAAAGATGGAACCATGAGAATGTGTATTGATTACATGGATTTAAACAAGAAGACCATTAAGAACCACTATCCCATTCCTAGAGTGGATGAACTCATAGATGAAATTCATGGTGCCAAGTATTTCTCCAAATTTGACTTGAGATCAGAGTACCATCAGATAAGGATGAGAGAGGAAGACATCCCCAAAACAGCTTTTAGATGCCACTATGGGCATTTTGAGTTCTTGGTTCTTCCCTTCGGATTAACAAATGCCCCTGCCACCTTTCAGTCATGTATGAATCACACCTTTAGGAAATAGTTAAGAAAATTTCTATTAATATTCTTTGATGATATATTAATCTACAACAAAACATGGGAGGAGCATCTTAAGCACATTGATGAAGTCTTGGAGAAATTGGAGCAAGAATCATTATATGCCAAGGCCTCAAAATGTGAGTTTGGGTTAGATGAGATTCTTTACCTGGGGCATAAAATCAACGCCCAAGGAGTCAACATTGATGAAGAAAAGATCAAAGCCATCAAGGAATGGCCAAAACCAAAGAACCTGACTCAACTCAGAGGGTTTGTAGGACTATGTAGCTACTATAGGCATTTTGTAAAGAACTTTTCAAGAATAGTTGCTCCACTTACAAACTTAACTAAGGTGGGAGCCTTTAAGTGGAGTGAAAGGTCACAAGAGGCCTTTGAAAGTCTCAAGGAGGCAATGTGTACATGCCTGGTCCTAGCAATTCCATATTTCGCTCTTCCTTTTGAACTCCAATGTGATGCCTTAGGGGAAGGAATTGGAGCAGTACTCATGCAAAAGTGACACCTAATAGCTTTTGAAATCCACAAACTTACGGAAACGGAAAGGAGTTATTCCATTTATGATAAAGAAATGTTGGCCATCATGCACACCTTGGCCAAGTTCTGGAAATACTTGGTTTGTGGAAAATTTAATATTAAGACAAATCACAACAACTTGAGATTCTTTATGAATCAGAAGGATTTGAACGACCGTCAACAAAAGTGGGTGAGAAAAATACAAGCTTACAATTTTGATATTGAATATGTTATTAAAGTAACAAATAATGTGGTGGTTGATGCCTTGTCTAGACACCCACAAGTTAATACAATCACCAACATCACAGGAAGTTGGAGGAATGACATTATTGCAGAATATACTAAAGATCCATATGATCTAGAAATACTCAAAGAAAATGCACCCAATAGTGAGTATAAGGTAGTGGAAGATATCATCTTGTATAAGGGTAGAATATTTCTCGTGCCCCACTCCAAGATAAAAGAACTTTTTCTGAAGAAATACCACGATGTTCCCTTGGTAGGACACCCTAGATATTATAAAGCTTACAAGCAGATAAGGGAACAATATTCATGGAAGGGCCTCAAAAGGGATGTGGGAAAATATGTTTAGGAATGTATGACTTGTTAAAAGAATAAAGAAGAACTAAACCATCTAGCAAGATTACTTCAACCACTACCTATCCCAGACTAAAAATGGGAAAGTGTGTCAATGGATTTCATCACTGGATTACCAAAGGTTATAGATAAGGATTGCATTTTTGTGGTGGTGGATCGGTTAACTAAGTATGCTCACTTCTTTCCAATATCCACTGAATTCAGAGCACCTCAAATAGCCGAAGTGTTTTTTAAGGGAGTTTTCAAGTTGCATGGTCTGCCTCAAAATATCGTCAGTGATCGTGATAGCCACTTCCTTAATCAGTTTTGGCAAGAACTCTTCTGGCTCTCTGGTACTAGCCTTACCCCAAGTACTAGTTATCATCCTTAGACCAATGGGAAAACAAAAATTGTGAATAAATGGTTTTAAGGATACTTGAGGAATTATGTTATAGGTCAACAAAACTCTTGGGTCAAATGGTTGCACTTGGGCGAATATTGCTACAACACAACATTTCATATGTCCATTAAGATGAGCCCATTCAAGGCTCTATACGGATATGAAGCAAATACCTTTGGGAGTTTAGTCATTCAAGATAGCAGAGTGCCAAGTGCTAGACACTTTGTAAA
Organism: Sequoia sempervirens; assembly: GCA_007258455.2. NCBI lineage: Eukaryota > Viridiplantae > Streptophyta > Pinopsida > Cupressales > Cupressaceae > Sequoia > Sequoia sempervirens. The sequence goes on from VDFB02266957.1 coordinate 28,848, forward strand.
AAAAAGCATGGATATAATGAAAGCTCTCAAAGATAATCTTCATCATGCTCAAAATCAACAAAAAATTTATGCAAATCGAAATCGAGCCGAAAGAACGTTTGAAGTTGGAGATTTGGTTTTTCTAAGACTCCAACCCTACAAGCAATCCTCAATTAAAGTGAGTGGTGCAGAGAAATTAAAGCCTCGATTTTATGGCTCGTACAAGGTCTTAAGGAAAATAGGAAAACTATGAATTGGAGTTTCCTAGCAACAACATAATTCACAACATCTTTCATGTGTCCAGACTTTAAAAAGTTCTTGGACAGCAAATTACTCCATGTGCAGAGTTACCACCCCTTGATGATGAGGGAAGACTTGTTTTGGAGCCCGAAACGATCCTAAACACGACGGAGAAAAAGTTGAGGAACAAAATTATTCCTGAATACTTGATTAAATGGAGAGGGTTACCTGAGGAAGATTCTACATGGGAAAGTGAAGAGATCTTAAAGCATCCAAGTTTGAATTTTTCTTAAGGGCAAGCAAATTTAGGAGGGGCAGACTGTCATGACCCTTGAGAATTATGTATTTGTTAATGAGAAAATTAATAACACTAAATTGTTTTTATAATTTACGTAAGCCTCATGGAAATGATTATTCATGAATATAATAATAAAGATGAAGTTAGAATTAATATTCTTTAATCCTTAAAAGAGAATCTGATTAACTTAGATATGATAACAAACTTAGTCTAAAGTAAGCGATATTAATCCTAGGACGATCGGGTTGCCAAAAGGCACGACCTCAGGAAGAATGTGACTTTCCCCAAAGGACAGCAACATCATAAGTCACACCTCTACAGGAATTTAAAGAGATCTCCCAGTCAAGCATAAGGAGGAGACATGATACGCGGAAGACAGGAGACCACAGAGATTACAGGAAACATGATTTGAAGGCCAGTACAGGGCGTCACTTTAAATGTAAGTATTCTCACCGTTGGTTATTCACGGAAAGCATGTAGAATCAATACATAATGATGGATAGTAGGATTCTTGTATAGTTACTAACGCCATGAGATACCAGTGAATGATTATTACATCCAAATCTACGGTAATGCATAAATTCAGTCAAATACAAAAATGATAAATGAATACATATTAATTGATTCATCAATGAAGATATATATCAATACATTGTGATCATCGATACAACAAAAATTAAATAAATTACTAATTCCATATCTGAAGATTAAATGGTATCATTTGTCTTAGTTGTCAATATCGCAATAATGTTGCTTACAACAATTATTGCATTCCTCGTAAGTTATTACGGCTTGCTGCAAGGATAGATTTAGAGCCAAACAATCTCTTTCACTAATGCTCACCAAGGAGAGGACGGTTGTGGAGGAAAAATCTGGTAATTCGATCCCATGATGGATGTCCCAAGACGGTAATAAACCCTAAGGGAATCCACTTGGAGATTGCTCACGCGCCCTCGACACTGTAAGGTGTCCCTCCTCTAATGGGGTCTAGGGAAGAGAGATAAAGGCAAGGATCTATCCTGGTAGAGCATAGTAAGTTACCATAAACCATGATAAGTATGTACTTATGTAATATATATCTTGTGTATATGTTGATGTTAAATTATCTAATGCGTTCATCTCATATGTTGATTTTAAAAGAGCTAAGTGCTTCTTCTATGTTAAATTTTGAAATAAATGTGTTGTTGTTATCAGTTAATGACATGAACAAATCCTTAAGATGGATTATATAAGCTAATTTATATGAATATAAAAATAAACCCTTACCTTGACTTGTACATCTTTTCTATTTCTAGGAAAAATTTAATAAGGGACATTACAGATAAAACAATAAAAGTATCAAATAGATGAAATAGTTTTCATCGTCTTGCATGGTACAGACAAACGATACCAATCATTGATTGTCAATCTTAGCTCAGGCAACCTCACATAAGGAATGTCTTCGACATGAAAATTAATTTGCTAAGTCTAGGCACTGAAGTGAAAAAAATATTTTTTCCTTCATGAAGACCCACATAGCATGAAAAATCCAAGATATTAGGGTTTCTTGGTGGCTTTTAAAGAGTCTTAAAACAAGTCTGGTGTAGGAACTACTCTTTTTCTCCCTGAACTAAGTTCACATTGCTAAAAGATCTACAAGTGTATGGATTTTTGGAGGAGGTTACAAGAGTTTGGTTATACTTTCAAATTGCATTCAAAGCCTTGGAGCATTGCAAAAAATGGAGGCATGTTGCAAAAGGAAGGGATGCATGCTTACCCACGTTTTAGGCCCTTCATCTTTATTTTCATAGTTTGACAGGTATGTCAAATTGTCACATCTCAAAATTTTGCTTGCATTTAATAAATGTTAAGCTACTTAAATAATTATGGAAAATAAAATTTATCAATTGACTTGCGATAAATTTAAGATTTCAATGTTATTGAAATATATATTTATACTCATGTGATTGATTACGAAAGATGAACATTATGATGTGAAATGGAATCTTTTCGTTTTGGGCATTAGTTATTGATTACTAATGAAACTTTGTAAGTGAAAGTGTGTGAATGTAGGAATGGGATGAAGACCGAGAACATGGTTGAGGTAGGAATATTTAGCCAGATGATGAACAGTAAGTAGGATTGGAATTTGGAACGTGCACACACCACTGAAAATCATGACTTTTTCATTGAAATTTTAATATGGTAGAAATCACCACTCGTGTGAAATTGGACTTATGGATAAACAAGTAAGCTTGTGGAAAAACAATTTGTTAGATTATTTGTCTATCTTTTATATTTGATGATACTGCATTCGAAAAGAAAAGAAAACACTAGTGAACATGGAGTGTTCTTTCTTGTATAAATGCATATGTGCAATAAAATTTTCATATAGAAAATGATTTGAATAATATATATGTGTGTGTGTGAAGGAATAAAATGTTATTGAAAAATTAAATAACTCAAGTTGATATTTGTTTAAATCCCAAATTTGAATTATAAATGAAAAATTGAATTGGTGAAGGCCACCCATGAACCCCAAAATTAAAATAAAAATAAAAAAATCTAAGTGTAAATCATGCAAAAGCAAGGAAGGAAATAGAGAGACAGTGTGTGGGTGAATATTGGAAAAAAAAAGGGAAAAGAGATCGATTTTGGGGATAGCCAAGAAGGAAAAGGTAGAACCCATAGCTTACAAGGATTCATCACCTCTCAGCTTGGTCGATTGGAGCTTGAACAAAAGTAAGTTCAAGTTATTTTGGAATGTTTCAATTGTTTTACAATTCTTTTTCCTCTGTTGTCGAAACCTCTGATTCTCTATTATCATTGTCGAATTGAAGAAAAGACAATCCTTTGGATTTAATCTTGCATTTTAATCTATGTATGTGTATATTGTTGGGCTTTCCATAATTGCATCAACTCGCTGCTTTGATTCAAGGGAGGCATAAGCCATGAGCCCACCCCTTCCATGGCCATCGCTACCACAACTAGCTATCTTTTCTCTGTCTAAAACGATAGAGGCAGGGGCGTAATAAACCTTGCATGTTTTTGCATGTTGTGATGGGTTAGTGACTGAACCCTCACTTATCCTTTTGAAGCCATAAAATGGCTAAGCGATGCTATTGACACCGACTTGTATCTTCATTTTGATTCAAGTGATGCCTAACCCGCACCTGATACATGTGTTCAATGAATCTTTGGTTGGGTGAAATCAACCCGAGGACGATTTGATCGTTCTATCTTTGTATGTATCTTTTTACATGTAGCATGATGTTGATTTTTCAAATGGTTCTCAACATACCTTTGCTAAGTTTCGATTCCAAACGGAAATCAAATATGTACTAGATGTAAATATAAATCAAGCCTTAGCAGGTCGAATATGGAGTACCATCATTTCTCTTAAAGTGTGTTGATAGAAAGAAATAGAATGCTAGATATATATACATGTATATATATGTTTGTGTATATATATTATACAAACGTTCAGTATGAACCAATAACAATGTCGTGTGTATATTTATCATTGTTTCCATATCTTGTCTCACATGATACTTTCGCTATCTAGACGACAACTACCATGTTGATTTAATGACATTGAAAGTGTATTGTATAGACCATTATTCTTAACAGTAGCATGCTATCGATTGAACGATACATGCTATTCATCCCTAACCCAATAGCAATGTTTATATGAAAGAATTACCAGAACAATATTCCATATATTGAACTAAAAGGAAGAAAATGTTTTCAAAGTTGTCTAAAATGAAATAACAGTAAATGTTGATCTTAGAGGTCGATGCCTTGAAAGTTGAAATGAGTCGAACGATACTAGTTTTCGAATGAGTTATCATATTGAAACCTTTGTTTTGAACAAACCATGAATCATGCCATTTTCTTGATGCAGGTAGATTTTGTTAAAGTTCTTGAACATAATTGCTTAAAATAATATGCTATCGACTCATATCTATTGCCTATAACCGTTTGGTGTACATACTACTCGTTTTCGAATGAGTTATCATATTGAAACCTCTATTTTGAACAAAGCATGGATCGTGTCATTTTCTTGATGCAAGTAGATTTTGTTAACTTGAATATAATTGCTTTAAAATATATGCTATTGACCCATATCTATTGTCTATAACCGTTTGGTGTATCTTTCTTCCTATGATAGAAATGAAGACCCAGAAGTTAATTTTTGAACATCTTGTTAAAGAAATTGAACAAAATGAATAAAAAGTGACTAATAATTGTTTAAATAATAAATGGTTACATTTGAAAGAAATTTGAATTCAATCTAGTTTGTATGGATTCAATTAAAATACATATTTGTTAAGTTATCAATTACAAGCTGATTTTGATGCAAAATGACCTTGTGACAAGGATTTGAAACAAAACATAAATGAATGTTCAAATTTTTAGTGAAAAAAGAATGATTATGAAATCATTTTCAGTTGAATTTTCAAAGGCTAGAATCTGCTTGACTTATGTGTTAAAGCTGAAAATATTTGTGCATATGATGAAAATTGACATCTTTAAAAATGGAAATTTGTATGAATAATAGATCTTTCTTTTCAAAGAACGTATATGCATAAACATTTTTTATTACAGAAGGTCATATATATGTACATGCATAAATCTTCCATTTATGCATGACACATACATGTGATATGCCTTATTTAAAATCGCTATATTTCTCTTTACCTAAAATGCAGAATGCATTCCAAGTAAGAAGGAATCAAGGTATTATTGGAAATTTGTAGTTATTGGTGTACATTCTGTGATATTCTTATCAATTTGATGAAATGAATCATGTATTATGTTTAAAAATCTGATTGCATAGATATTAAATTCGGTTACGTTCTTTTATATTCATGTTGAATAGAGATAGCCAAATGAGTTTTACGCAAACTATGTTGTAGATAGTTGATTCTTAAACATGAAATGATTGGATAGATAAAAACTATTGGAAACTAGCTTTATTTTTTGCAAAATTGTGATATTTGGATAGCATGTATGGTATCTTATGTTGTGGGAGGTTATCTTCCAGGACGGGTGCCAAAAATGAGTTAGCAAAGAAATAGGTTTTGTTTTTCCAAAATCTATATTTTTAGCTGTATACAGTATATGCTTGGCCAAACATTTGTAGTCCATTATATTGAATGGTCTAACTTTTATGATGTAATCTCTCTTATTTCCTTGCATAGATCTTGCATGTAGATAGAAATTTATGTCTAAATGTAGCTAGAAATGCATGTAGATGTTTAGCACGCACCAAATTCCACCTTGCTTCCTATATCTCTTGCTAAGTATTTCGTATACTTCGAGTTAGGAAGAATTCTGGGGAAGCATAGCTTCATGGTTGGGTAGAAAATCACTTGAACCATGTTCTTGTCCACTAGATGTGGTGAGCAATGATGAGGAATCACATGGAATTCCATTTTTATTATTGTACTTCGTACTATATGATGTAACTTGCGTTGAATAAGTGGCGAGATGGCCTATGTCAAATTATGTAACTTGTAAAACTGACATTTGGAAATGAATAAAATAAATTATTTTTTTGACATATGGTGTTGTGATGGAATATAACTAATTGACTATGTCTTTAATTTATTATTCATAATTTATATTTTATTTTTTAGTGTTATTTATGTACGTCACATTACATTTGGTATTAGGGCTTAGGGTTCAACTCTAGGCCTATGAGCCCACAGTGGTTTAAGTTAGGGTTAGTTGACCCTTAATTCAATTTTGAGTTTAATGAACTTGAATTGAATGTAGGTACATGGGAAGGTCAAAGTCAAGGAAAAAGAAAGGAAAGATTGTTAGGACTACAATAAAGAAATTCAAAATTAGAAGTCCAACCTGAGATTCTCGATGATGAGACCTTGGCACACGCCCTCACTCAACTAAAGTTAGAGAGAGGCAAGAAAATTGAAGAGTTTAAGTACCCTGTAAAAAATAAGAAACCTTCAAAAATTTAAGATTGGCCTTTGGGGTGTGGACCCAATGCACCTATTCTGACTTAAGAGGAAAAGGAGTGCTTGTACGCACATCCTATCTCTTCAAAGAAGGTTGTAATAGACTCTAATGAGAACCAAGAGGATTTTCCTCTATCTAATAATGAACAGCTTGGAAGGGTGATCCCACAATAGTGGGTTACACTTTTTGGCCAAACTTGGCATTGAAATGAATTTTTTTAACTAAATCTTCACTTTCGGGCACCTATAGCTACTAAACCATGAGGAATTTGAAGATGATGCAAACTAGTGATTTCTAACAATTTGTCTATAGATTCTAAATATATATATTTTTAAAACATTTGGAATCAAATTTCATTTCTTTTTCCATCTCCTTCGAAAACTAGTTTTTAACAGTAAACAACATTTTTAAAGGACGTGTACTTGTTAGCACATAACTTATTTTCTATGAAGGATAAAATTCTATTTTTTTTAAATTTAGATTTGTAACTATGATATTTAGTGCATGCATTTGGCTTCATAGTGTTTTATTGAATATTTTTTTCTTAATTAAGTTTTGAAGTCAAACTAGTTACAATTTAGACATGTGCTTACTTGCTAACGCATAACTTTTTTTGTATGTATCATAATTTATTTATTTTTTTGTTGGATCAAGGACATCAATATCTAGTGCATAGATATTTTTTAGAATTTTTTTGATAATATACTATTTTTCCACATGTGCAAAATATAGAGCTTGATTTTCGGTGAAAAGCCTATATTTAATTAAACTAAAAAAAATACATAATAAAACCAAAATATATTAAAATTATACTTGATGGATAGGTTGTTCTGAGGACTACCATCATCTAGTTGGGTCAGTGAAGTTTCATTTGAATTTTCATCCTCAACTTGAGCCTGGAAATGCAAAATTTTGCAAAAAAATGTTAAAGGAGGGGGAGAATGGAAAATTAGGGGGGTTAGAGTGAAGCCCTCTTTGTGCGAGCCCCCATTGAACCATTTGCTTGAAGGGGGGTTCAAGCGAACATGAAAAATTAAATTAATTTTTAAAAGATGACATTCGTTCGAACCCTTGGCCAACCAGGTTGTTTTTATTTTTATTTTATAATTTCATATACATATAAATATGTATTTATTTTTTTATTTGTTCATATCAACATTGCAAGATTAATTCACATTTTTATCCATCAAGGGAGATTTTGGATTTTTGAAGTCATCTTTTGGTCTAAAGGATTTGTGAAGTTATCAAGGGATATTTTTGGAGATTTAGGATTTGTGAATTCATCTTTTGGTTTAGAGGATTTGTGAAGTCATATTTTGGTAGAAAATTTGTGAAGTCATCTTTTGGTCTAGAGGATTTGTGAAGTCATCTTGGTAGAGTAAGAAAATGGTAAATAAAAGAACAAGAAAATATAAGACTGAACGAATATATTAAGAACAACAACAACAAAAGAAGCGCAAATAAAATTTGGCAAGATATCATAAAAAGAAACAAGGTATACATATTTTTTTTCCTATTTTTAATATTATTCCAAAAATATATTTTGTTTCCTATTTAGTGTCTTTCCTCCTTTTATTTCCATGATATTCTAGTGGACATTATTTTTATCATCTTTTTTTATTTCCTATTTCATTAAATTTATTAAACACAAATCATCAAGGGGTTAATCTTTTTTTATCATGGTTTTTATTTTTTCTATTGGTTTAAAAAGAACAACAACTTGCATTTTCACTCATTGGTTTAAAAAGAACAACCTTGCATTTTCACCTCATTGGTTTAAAAAGAACAACTTGAATTTTCACTCATTGGTTTAAAAAGAAAAACCTTGCATTTTCACCTCATTGGTTTAAAAAGAAAAAAAACTTGCATTTTCATGAGCATTTGTTTAAAGAGAATAACAGCCTTGCATTTTCACTCATTGGCTTAAAAAAACAAAAACCTTGCATTTTCACTCATTGGTTTAAAAAGAACAACAACCTTGAATTTTCACCTCATTAGTTTAAAAAGAACAACAACTTTGCATCTTCACTCATTGGTTGAAAAACAACAACAACCTTGCATTTTCACTTAATTGGTTTAAAAAGAACAACAACCTTACATTAAATCACTTCATTGGTTTAAAAAGAACAACTTACATTTTCACTCATTGGTTTAAAAACAAAAATAACCTTGCATCTTCACTCATTGGTTTAGAAAGAACAACCTTGCATTTTTACTTCATTGGTTTAAAAAGAACAACAACTTTGCATTTTAACTTCATTGGTTAAAAAGAACAACTTGCATCTTCGCATTTCATGGGTTAAAATGAACCACAACTTGCATTTTGTTTTGTCTTTCATGTTAATTAGGCACATTTTGTTTTGGGGTTTAAAATTAACCATTGTCTTCCATTTTTTGTGTGTAGTGCATAATTTTTGTGTTGTAGAACACATAGGGTGTGGTGAAAGTATACTCTCCCCTTGCCACTTTGTGGATCTTGGGTGTACTTGAGAAATCACTCCATCTTATCTTTTCTTTTATAGAAGGGCCGACCAATTGTTATCTTGGTTTGCATCATTTTTCCTAGGTCCAAAGGTGCATCCCCTTAGTTTTGAATTTTTCATACCTTAATCTTAGTTGCATATTGAATAAACCTTAGTCATAAGATCTCATTTGACCTCTCATTGCATATCATATCCTTTGGACATAAGGTCATATCTTACCTCAACACTATCACCTTTTCATTATCAATTCTTAGGCTGCAATTCTCCCTATCTTTCAAGTTTAAGTCTTTAAAAAGCTCTTTCTTTCTCTCTAAGATAGGTCCTCTATATCTCTCCTGAACTTTAAGTCTTTAATATCTAGAATTTGTAAACTAGTTTAACATGTTCTTGACCATATATTAAATTAAATTTACTAGATGAATTTGTTGGAAATCATTTTCAAAAAACTTTAAAATTTATATTTGTTTCAATTGAATGTGTAAATTAGGGTCCTTCATAGGTTTTCACATTAAGTATTTATTATGTACAATCACGTATAATATTTAATCATAAGTTTCATACTTACATGTACTAGTTTAATTTACACGTGTAAATTAAGTCCTTTTAAAGTGAGCTTTCTTTCTCTCTCTAGATATATCCTTCTTTCTCTCTAAGGTTCTCTCTCTCTAGATCTTGAATTAAGTATTTTTAAAGGTCTCTCTCCCTCTCTTTCAAGTTTGTCTTTTTAAAGCTCTTTCTTTATCTCTCTATCTTTCTCTCTAAGATAGGTCCTCTATCTCTCCCTTGAAATTGTCTTTAATATCTAGAAGTTACTAGTTGTTCACATGTTCTTGAACATATATTAAATTAAATTTACTAGGTGAATTTGTTGGACATCATTTTCGAAAACAACTTTAATTTAAATATTTGTTTCAATTGAATGTGTACATTAGGGTCCTTCATAGGTTTGCACATTAAGTATTTATTATGTACAAGCATGTATACTGTTTAATCATAAGTTTTGAATACTTACATGTACTAGAGTTTCAAACATGTGTAAATTAAGTCTTTTTAAAGTGAGCTTTCTCTCTCTCTCTAGATATATCCTTCTTTATCTCCAAGGTTCTCTCTCTCTTGAATTAAGTGTTTTTAAAGGTCTTTCTCTTTCTCTTTTAAATTTAAGTCTTTTTAAAGCTCTTTCTTTCTCTCTAAGATAGGTCCTCTATCTCTCTCTTGAGTTAAGTCTTTAATATCTAGACTACTAGTTGAACATGTTCTTGACCATATATTAAATTAAATTTACTAGGTGAATTTTTTGGACATGTCATTTTCAAACAACTTTAATTTATACTTGTTTCAATCAAGAATGTGTAAATTAGGGTCCTTCATAGGTTTGCATGTCATTAAGTATTTATTATGTACAAGTGTATAATATTTTTAATCATAAGTTTCATACTTACATACATACTAGTTCCAAACATGTCTTTTAATTAAGTCTTTTTAAAGTGAGCCCTATCTTTCTCTCTCTATCTTTCTCTCTAAGATAGGTCCTCTATCTCTATCTTGAGTTAAGTCTTTAATATCTAGAAGTTGCTAGTTGTTCACATGTTCTTGACCATATATTAAATTAAATTTACTAGGTGAATTTGTTGGACATCATTTTTGAAAACAAATTTAAATTATATTTGTTTCAATTTAATGTGTAAATTAGGGTCCTTCATAGGTTTTCACATTAAGTATTTATTATGCACAAGCATGCATAGTATTTAATCATAATTTTTGAATACTTGGATGTACTAGTTTCAAATATGCATGTAAATTAAGTCCTTTTAAATCGATCTTTCTTTCTCTCTAGATATATCCTTCTTTCTCTCTAATGTTCTCTCTCTCTCTTGAATTAAGTCTTTTTAAAGGTCTTTCTCTCTCTTTCAAATTTAAGTCTTTTTAAAGCTCTTTCTTTCTCTCTCTATCTTTCTCTCTAAGATAGGTCCTCTATATCTCTTAAGAGTTAAGTCTTAAATAATATCTAGACTACTAGTTGAACATGTTCTTGACCATATATTAAATTAAATTTACTAGGTGAATTTGTTGGACATGTCATTTTCAAAAAACTTTAATTTATATTTGTTTCAATCAAGAATTTGTAATTAGGGTCCTTCATAGGTTTGCATTTCATTAAGTATTTATTATGTACAAGTGCATAATATTTAATCATAAGTTTCATACTTACATACATACTAGTTTCAAACATGTGTTTTAATTAAGTATTTTTAAAGCAGGCTCTTTCTCTCTCTCTCTAGATATATCCTTCTTTCTCTCTGAGGTTCTCTCTCTCTTAAATTAATTCTTTTTAAAGCTCTCTCTTTAGATCTCTCTATCTTTCTCTCTAAGATATGTCCTATATCTCTCTAGATCTTGAGTTAAGTCTTTTTAAAGTTCTTTCTATCTCTCCCTCTTGACTTAAAAGTATTTTACATGTCTAGAATGGGACCAACAAGCAAGAAATTCTCAAGAAGGAGTCAAGCCAAATTTAGATATTGGATCAAACAAGGCTGAAGAACACATAGTTGAAGATAGAGAGGAGGCCCAAGTAAAAACAAAGCATTATGGAGAAGGGTCAGGTATCAGGACATAATAACCTGGCCAAAATAACCCTGGACAAATTAACCCAGCCAAAAATAACCCAAGGACAAAACAACCCAGGGTCATAATAACCCATGGACAAAATAACCCGTGGTCAAAATAACCCATGGACAAAATAACCCATGGTCATTTTAGATCAAGCTAGTAAACTAGAAATGACAAAATAAATTATAAATATGATTGTGAGGCACCATAGAGGCTATTTAGGTCATTTTTAGACTATATATCCATTATATACCCCTAAAATAGCCTTAAAACACCTTTAATATGCTTAAATAACCTATAAAATGGTAAATAATTATAAAAATAAAGGCAATTTTGTGGGAATAAGTTGATTAAGAGGTATTATGAAAAGATATAAATGAAAAGGCATTAAGAAGATATATAAAATGGTAGAATTAAGAGAAGTAAAGAAAGGAAGAAGGGGAGAAGAAGTAAGAGTGTGTAGAGTGATAAGAAGAGGAGAAATCTAAATTCATAAACGAAGATATTTTGTAATATATTTTTTTGAAAATTATTTTAAATTTTCCTAGGGTTTTCTAAAAGAGTGTACAAAAAATCAATATACTTTTTAGGGAACCCACACATTCTTCATAATTTTTAATATATACAATGCCTCTTCAGTTTTTAACAAGTCAAAAAAACAATAATTTACTTATTATAGATGGCTACACATTTGTGTTTCATCGACAAGGCATCAATAAAATGATTTGGCGTTGTGTGGAATATTTTAGAAATAAATGTTTAAGTCGATGCTATACTACGACACAAACAAAATTTGGTGACGTGATCCAGGATTTAGTGAATTACTTCAAGCATCGCATAGCTCAGTCTAGAAATTCATCAAAGTAGTGAAAAAAGAACAGTCTCCAAGAGAATAGAATAGAGAAATATATGGTTGAATACACTAGGCAACCAAGTAGGAAAAAATATCGAGAACTCAAAGAAAGACTAAAAAGATTGGTTGATGGTTATGACAACCATAACATTTTAGATTATATAAGAGGCATCACTCATAATTTGACACTTTAATTGAAAATTTGAATAATAAAGTTTTTTTAGCAACATACATGTAATTTATAAATTTTGTTTTCCTTTCTCTATATTCTTATGGGGATATTGTGTCTACGGGTTATTTTGACCACAGGTTATTTTGGCTTGGGTTATTATGACCCTGGGTCATTTTGTCCCTGGGTTATTATGACCGGCTTATTCTGTCTAGGGTTATTTTGGCCGGGTTATTATGTCCCGTAACCGAAGGGTCAGGATCACTTCCTTCTATTGGTATGGATGAGCATATAGATCTAGCTAAAGAGGTGAAGAGACAAATTTCTAATAGAAATTTAGACCATTTACTTGAAATGGATATAGAGAAATTGAAATGTTATGCCACACAACCTAGAAATACTAGTAGGAGGTCAATGAATAAATCTATAAAGGAAATAATCAATGATCATATCAATCATCTTGAAACACGTGAAAAAAACCAACTGTTATCACTACTTTATAATGAGCTAAAAGATCCATTACAATTATTGGGTGTAGATTCGACATTGAAGAAGAGGAAACACATTCTAGAAAAAGATATTGTTGAAAATGTTAAAAAAGGTTTAGATTCCATTGGGAAAGGATCTTGGTCAGTGGATAAGGCCATTTCAAGAAAAGTGATGTTGACATTTGTTTTAGATAAAAATATATCAAGAAAAAGAAAAATGTCTTCAATTTTGATTGAAATAGGTTTTATTAGTGTAGAGAAGGGGGATTCACTACTCATGAGTTCTCTTCATTAAGAGAGCCTCATGGGGAAAACTTCCCTAAACTACCTCAAGGAACAGTGGCGAGAGTTATAGAATTCAAAAAAGTAGGTCACAAAGGTTTTCTGGAAAAACTATCAAGCTCTTGGCTAAAGGATGATGGCACAGAATATGGACGATAGTGCAGCGTGCTAGCATCCTAGAGGCACATTGGCATCTCGTATGAACCAGAAAGCAAGAATATCATAGAAAAATAACATAATGACTACTTCTACTCTAATTGCTAAGGACTTCTAGAATACAGGAAAGTAATAGAAAGTGATAGAACTGAAATAAAATGAAATAGAAATGATAAAGATAAGGAGACGAAAGGAAGAAGATGCTCACAACAATCTAAGTAATGAAGCCTCCAGCTAGTAGATATGTTCAAAACCTACATGCGTAATATTTGGAGAAATTGTTGGGGCTGTATAGGGGTTTGCCTCAATCAAACCCCCATTTTAGTGTTCCCACCTCCACGGATAGCTAGATAGAAAGAGAGAAATGGAAAAAACGTGTGGTGAAAGAAAAACCTGCTTTAGGAGTAGAACCCGCACCACCAAGTATGAGTGATAAAAGAAAACCTTGCTCGAGGATAACTTGTATCACACAAGAGGTAATAAAAGAAATCCTCACTTGAGGAGGAGAACTTGTATCACAAAGTAAAAATGCAATAGAAAGGAGGTATGGAATCCCAAGATGCTCACACGCATGAGATTAGGGAGATGAGGCTACAAGAGTCAAGAGTGTTGTTTTAATGAGCTATGAAAGCTTGAGAGTGTTGCAAAGGGTGATGCCAAGAAGCAGAAGAAGAAGCTAGAAGCTGGAATGAATCTAGAAGAACTTAGGAAGGAGCAATAGAATTGAAAAGATAGCATTTAAGTAGAGAAAGGAAGCAAAAAAAAGCTTCCCAAGTGGTTACAAGGTGTCCCTAGCTGTTACCACAGACAAAAGGAGGTGACAAGTGGAAAAAATGCATGGAAACGGTCGTTTGAACGTTGAAACGCCACGGGATGCTAGCACATTATGCGGACGTCTGTACATTATGCTAGTGTCCAGACACATCATGCTACAAAATGACGAGAATAGGAAAGGCACAAGGTTTGACCCAAAGCAGACGCACAAGGGTAGCTATTGGAAAGGAGTCCAGAGCATCCTGAGAAGGGAAAAAAGATTATGCAGGGGCTAAAATGAGCCTACACAAATGCTAAGGGAGTGGACACCAAAACGAATACAAAAAAGTATATGAAATTGCAAGCGGTGCAATTTTATGACTATACAATTAGAAAAACACTAACAAAATATGTGAAAGGAGATTTAGTTTTTGGATGATAGTTCATAAGGAAATTGGGCAATTATGTGTAGAGCTCCTCATTCTAACAAGATTGATGATGTTGTTAGGAACTTGATCTCAACTTTTTTGAATGATAATACCCGTCCATCATCAAATAGTAGAGATGTTATTAGACATAGGATTTGGTGTGATAATTATGAATATCATACAAAACATTGGCTAGACATAACACAACATGAGATATATGTGAACTTTTTTAATAAGAATCCTCATATAAAGATTGGGAAAACAATATTTGAAAGGTTAAAGCTATATTATGTGAAGATAAACAATATTTTTGAAACTTTTTTTTGTCATTATCATATTGAATTTGATCTCTACTATCAAGTGTTTCGAAAGATGAGAGAAGAAAGTGATGGTTTTCAAAATGCACCTCCTAAATAGGTAACTTTGTTCATATAGGATATCTTATGTGATAATGCAATTGGTCAAACAAAATGCATAAAAGGACTTCGTGAAACATGTGGAAATTTGGCTAAAATTTCTTTGAGAAATGAAGATACTAACCTAACAAAGATAGTAAATTGCAAGAGTTACAAGTATGTAAAGTTTCAAACAAATTTTGGGGAAGAATCCACAAGGCTAAACTATGTAGAAGAGAAGATACTTATTGGAAAATTTATGGAAGATTTTTAAATATTGATACAACTGAACATACAACATGCCTTTTTTGCTAAGTGACAAGCACAATAGTTTCAAACATTAAGAGATACTTCCCACTTGGAACAGTTCTATCAGTGGTTGACTTTGTAGGAAATTACTCTTTTGTACATCAAAAAGAGATTCAATCAGAATATTACTTTTAAAGTTGATCACTATTATGGTGCATGTGTGTTATCAACATGCACAATTGAATTAAATATGGTGTTGAGAGTACATATGATGAACGATTCATTAAGAAAGAATATCACTTTTATATTAGTGATGATAAAGAGCATGACACACTTTTTGTACAACATTGATTTATAATTTTTTTTTGAGAATTTGACAAGCAAGGGTGTAATAATAGAAAAAGCATTTTGTATGGCTAGATGGATGTGCGACACAATTCAAATCATCACGACCATTTTATCCACTATGTAGATATCATAAAAATTACAATATAGGTCACATGTTTGGAGTTTCTTTGAGAGTGGGCATGGAAAGGGTGAGCATGATGGTGTAGAAGCTTGCATCAAGTGTGCTCTAAGAAAGCATCAAATGACTTCTTCGGGAGATTGTGTAGACGATGCACATGATGTTGTTGAATGGTGTAAGAAACAATTTGCATCAAATGAGGTTGGAACATCTTCAAGAACGAACCAATACATTCCACATAGAGTGTTTTGGGAGATATTAGGTATGTATAAATTTTACATTTGAAAATTTTAAGTTCTATCTATCTAGGTGTGGACAAAAGATCAATTCATGGATGCAAGAGGGTAGAAAAAACAAGATCTTTGTATTGTGTCATGAGTATAGATCAATTCCCTAGATGGACATTATACATGAGGGATTACTCTTGTTTTTACACTGAGTGCATTTTGGAAAACTTTGAGGCACGCAACAACCAACAACTTGAATATATTAGCACATGGAATTTGGTACCACTAGCCATTTCAGACACATACGATGAAGATGAGGATGAAATATTTGAAGACATTCCTTTGATTTCAATTGATTATGACCATATTTTAGGTTTAGATAGAAAATATACATACATGTACTTTCAATATAAATTTAATGTAAATTTATAATTTACATGTTATTTTAAAAGTTTGGTACTTATCTAGAAACATAAGTTAAATTTAATGATCTTTAGTCTAGATAATTCTAATTGTTTTACAAATTTTCCATGTAAATTTGGTGTACAAGAGATGTTTTTACAGTCATAGCAAAGTCTAGAAACATAGAAGGTGTTAGTTATTATTTAATGTGTTGCACAAAAGAGAGGAAGAAGCTAAAAAAACCAAAAACAAGCAATGGAATGTTGTTTCCCATAGGTGAACATTTAAATTTATATATATACATGTGTATGTCATGTGCATTACCTTACATTAAATATATTGTACAAACCTTGAGTGAAAATATTACATGCACATGTCCTACCTCAGGTTCATGTTGTTTACCGTGTGCAGGTTCAGTTGTAGTGCAAGGGATATATCTCAAACAAGTCAAAATCGTTCAACATGGGATTCATTTTATTGAATATCAACCTGAGAACAAGGTATATCAATATAGTCACCTAGTAATTGCTACCGCCCTACATCTTCATGGAGTTCTAGATGCACATGGACGAAAAAAATGGATACTAGATAGTGATGATCATCAAAAAATATTACATGTTATTGAAGAGTGGGCTAAACTAGAATGTTTGAGTTATATTTATTCATGATTTTCAATTTCAAGTACATGTATACACGTGTTCTTCAGTGAGAACTTATAGTAGTGTTTTAACTCCATTGTTTTAGTTACTTATTTAATACATGTTGATCTGATGATTATTTTAAATTTGGTTGGACACAAATTAGTGATTGAAACATGTATTGGTGTATAAGTGAATATTTCTAGATGTTCTTAGGATCCAAACTTAGAAACTTGAGATGTACATACATACATAATTTAAATTTAAACATTTGAGCAAGTAATTTGGAACTTTTAATGATGAAACTTACTAAATTTGTGACACTTTTTAAAAGGATGCAGTACTATTTAATTTGTGGTACACTTTTAAGGATGATGTACTATTTAATTAGTGTCCATTTAGTCCACTTTACCTAGATATTGAATCTATGTACATATTTAATAGGAGATTTGAAAATTTACATCAATTGCACTTGTATCTAATATCCATATTGTATAATTTTGAACCATATTCCATTCTTTGATGAGCACAGTGTTACATTTTTAATTTACTTACATGGATTTAGGTATATATAGATAGAAACTATTATAAATTGATTCATGATGCTTAATTTTATATACATATACTACAAATAGTACTAAAGGTGAAAAGATGGTTACTATCCTTTATAGAACTTGAGTAAGAACTTATAGTAGTGTTTGAGCTCCATTGTTTTAGTTACTTATTTAATACATGTTTATTTGATGATTATTTAAAATTTGGTTGGACACAAATTAGTGATTGAAACATGTATTGGTGTTCAAGTTAAAATCTCTATATATTCTTAGGATTCAAACTTAGAAACTTGAAGTGTACATACATACATAATTTAAATTTAAACATTTGAGCTCAATTTAGAGTTTTAGGATGAAATTTACTAAATTTGTGACACTTTTTTAAAGGATGAAGTACTATATAATTTGTGGTACACTTTTAAGGATGATGTACTAATTAATTAGTTTCCATCTATTCCATCTTACCTATATATTGAATCTATGTACATATTTAATAGGAGTTATGAAAATTTACATCAATTGCACTTGTATCTATATATGGACATGCATGTATAATTTTTAACCATATCCCATTATTTGTTGAGCACAATGTTACATATTTAATTTCCTTACATGGCTTTAGGTATATATAGATAGAAACTAAACTATAAATTTATTCATGGTGCTTATTTTTATATACATATGCTACAAATAGTACTAAAGGTGAAAAGATGATTACTATCCTTTATAGAACTTGAGTGAGAACTTATAGTAGTACGTTTGAACTCTATTGTTTTAGTTACTTATTTAATATATGTTGATCTAATGATTATTTTAAATTTGGTTGGACATAAATTAGTTATTGAAACATGTATTGGTGTAAAAGTTAAAATTTCTAGATGTTCTTAGGATCCAAACTTAGAAACTTGAAGTGTACATACATACATAATTTAAATTTAAACATTTGAGCTTAATTTGGAGTTTAGGATGAATCTTACTAAATTTGTGACACTTTTTTAAAGGATGAAGTACTATTTAATTTGTGGTACACTTTTAAGGATGATGTACTATTTAATTAGTGTCCATTTAGTCCACTTTACCTAGATATTGAATCTATGTACATATTTAATAGGAGATTTGAAAATTTACATCAATTGCACTTGTATCTAATATCCATATTGTATAATTTTGAACCATATTCCATTCTTTGATGAGCACAGTGTTATATTTTTAATTTACTTACATGGCTTTAGGTATATATAGATAGAAACTATTATAAATTGATTCATGATAATTTTATATACATATGCTATGTAAGTTTAGTTATTTAGGTGAAAAGATGATTAGTATCCTTTATAGAAGATGATTATTTTAAATTTAGTTGGACACAAATTAGTGATTAAAATGTGTATTGGTTTACAAGTTAAAATTTCTAGATGTTCTTAGGATCTCCAAACTTAGAAACTTGAAGTGTATGTATATATACATTTAAATTAAAATATTTGAGCTTAATTTGGAGTTTAAGGATGGAACTTACTAAATAACTCCATTGACACCAATATTTGAGGTGCAATTAGCCTATGAGATCCTTGCTATATCATAAACAAGTACCAATTTAATTAAGATGTCAACACTTGAGAAGAGGAACAAAATTGGATAAATTTGATTCTTTGTATCTATTATATATAGAGAAGTTGCATCCTAGGTTACATGTCACCATTATATTCAACAATAAGACAACCTGTACACATGATATATATTTATTTAAATGAACAATTCATAATTTACATTTATAATTTAATGTACATGTACCCATAACATTTAATGTACATTTAACATGTTTAGCTCATATATAAATCATTTGCTCACATGAGTTCTCTATAAATCTAGATATAATGTATAAACACTCAAGTGTAAACATCATGTAGATTAACATAAAAATTTATACATTTAAGTAAACATGTACATGTCTAGATGAACATAAACATAAACATAAGCAAACATGTACATATATAGATGAATATTTTTAAGCTCAAGCACACATGTATGTATATTATCATAAGAAAATGTATACATATGTAATCAAGTACAACCTAACAAATACATTTCTAGAGATCATCAAATGTAGGTCATAATGTATCAAAAACTCATGTCTATCCAGTAGCTCCTAATTGTCATGTCAACTCCTAGTCAAACGACCCTTTGAATAAGAATCCTACTCTGATAGATGTGTTGAGCCCTGGAGATAAAATTGTACACAATGTGTTAAATACAGTATAAATATATATAAAGAACTATTTAAGAGTGTACATGCATTTTTAAATATCTATAGATATATACACATGTATGTACACATATATACATATAAAAATTTAAAACTCACATGTCCATTGACAACAGTATCATTAATTGAATCACATTGACATACACGATTTGACCCCAAGCTAGAGGTAACATGAGGTATCTCCATCTACAATATATATATATATATATATATATATCATATATAGTTAAAACTAAAATTTAATTAACTTTTTAAAAAATAAATTAAACGCATGTTAGGCGGCACCAGATTTGAGCCCTTTGCAATGGCCATCTCCACTAAATCAACCAAATGAGCTATCTACTCAGTCGACATGTTAGGATCTACATCCATCTAAGAGGGAATTTGTTGTGCCAGTAATGATGACGAAAGGGGACTAACCAATTGAGATGGCATCAATGATGAATTTGAAAAAATCAACATCTCCACAAAACCTATAGAAGTCTACATAATCTCTGGGTTAACTAAATGATCAGTAGCCTATCCAGCAATTGGAGGATCCGTAGGTGGATCCTAACGTGCACTAGTGTTGGGCCCAAAGTGATGAGAATGATTGGATCCTGGATTTGAATGAAAAGACGCAGTTCTCATATGACCCCTAACCTGGTCTATAGAGATCCCATGGTCTGATCTTATGAAGGCATATGCCTCCAAGAGGTCCTCAGCCAAACAATGCAAAGTACTCTGTGACATATCTCCTGTAAGAACATCCAGCTATGCAGGTGTAGGGATACTTGACATAGTATAAGGATCACAATTAGTGGTGTCGTGGTGTGCTACAAATGAAGCTCTAGATTGTGGATGTCTTGACATCAAATACTAACCCAAATGATCAGTAGCTATCCTAGTCGCAATAGCTAAAATATCATCTACATTGTCAATTGCTTCCCTTTGGGAAGCAATGACAACATGATCTACTAAGGGGGATAGGGTTGGGGAGAGAGCAGGAGATCTCTCACCAACCAATGATCTATAATGCACTGGGACTAGTCGATCTACTTGACGATAAGTTTCCCTATTAGAAATTATACCACGCCCCTAACCAAGATATGTTGGAAGGTCATAGTAGTTGACATTGAGGCCCAATTGAGCCTCAACATACAATTGTTGTAAAAAATACAATAGAATTTGGTCATTATTTGGATATTGACCAAATGCTGCAAGAAATCGAGGATAGATCAAAGCAGCCATAACAGGATCCACACATTTGGTAACCTAGTATGCCTTCACCTTAGCTTTATTTTGATAGTGTGGAAAACAATAGGTTTTGATCATTTCTTTGGTCACCAATTCTTGAATTTGAGAAAAGGGAACATCACCACAAACTTCTTCCCACATGTGGGAAATAATAGCAGCTACTCTATCAAGGTAAAATGCACTAGTGAATTCCAGTGTATCTCTAATTTTTCTAGGCTCTCTAATATGGACATGCAAGTGTCCTTATATATTCCTATCTTGGTATCTCAGCCTCACTATTAGTGTGTGCAAATAGTCCTTGAGGTGGAATATTTGGTGCATTTTCCATAATGTGTACATGAAGGAGCAATGAGACCTTCTTGCTTTAATATATCTATAGAGAAAAATACTAGAACATTTACATGTTCAATTTAAATTTAAAACAACTATTTACAAGTGATCTAGAATGTGTTAAAATCTATCTATATAGTTCTTCTATATGTACATGCAATAAATTTAATGTAATTGAACTATAAATTTGTAACTATTTACAAATGACACAAGTAAATTAATTTGGAATATTAATAAATCTAATGTAATTCACTTTGAATGTGTTCTTTCACCAAAATGTAGAAACTTGTAACTATACATAAATAAATATATAAAATGATCTTAAATATATAATCCATGTGTAAATCACACTTGGTCGACCAAGATTGAAAGTGTTTAATAAAATTGACATGTGTTAAATATATTGATGGCAAGGGTCTTACATTCATGGTTACATATCGTTTACACACTACCACCTACATATGAACTCAAACAACTATAAATACAAGTGATCTATAATGTATTTGGATCTAGATCTAGATAGTTCTTACATGCATGTGAGCAATAAATTTAATGTAACTTAGAAATGTACAACTAAACAAATTTGAAAAGTAGCAAATTAATTTGAAGTATAATAATAAATATAATTTGTGATTCACTTGAAGAGAGGATGTACATGGAAGAAAATACATTTTGAAAAACTTAAATAGATGATTTAATGATGCATACTATTGTCAATCAGATTTCACCTGAACGCTTGAATAGTTAAATTCAACAATCTGTTGAAACATGGAATGATTCTCAGGCCTGTGGGTTGCCTAATTTTGATAATTAATCTCCAGAGAGGGATGGTTCCTTGATAAAGACCTCCTAAAAACTAACTTGGCTAGGAAAGAGATAGAAAGATTGCTTGAATTGAAATTCTAAAGCTACGAGAGGTGATTGCACCAAAATTTTGTGATTCTATTCGTTATCCTAAATCTATAATCTGTTGTGCAATAAAGTTCCAAATTTATTTCACAATTCAACTAAGATCATGAAATTCACCAATATTTCACATGAAGGTTTGAAATTTCAATGTTTGTAAGAGGAAAACTAGATTTTCACAGATACAAATGACTGAAATCTTTGTTAAACACAACATGCAGCTTGAATTATAACATGAAATCTTCTTGTTTTTTAAAGAATTAATGAGACAAAACAAAGGATTTGAGATTAAATCACAGTGTTTAAATCAAATCATTTATATGACAATAAAACTCAAGAAATATTGAGAAGGAAAAACTATACTGAAAGCTCTATTACAATTCTTGAATGAAAAAGTGTTGAGTTACAATGCCTCAGTGCTGTATACATAAGCAGGAAAAAAGAACTAGAATGAAAAATATAAACTTTTTCAATATATACAATATGAATGCACTTCAAAGTGCATGAATAAGCAACTAAAAGGGATCTAAAAGTGAAAAATGACAATTCCAAAGTGAAATCCAAGCATAAGTAAAAATCCCTAAAAATGTGGTTCAAACTCATGCAAAAATGAGTGAACTCAATCTCGAACTGGTAGTCATAAAGCATGCAACTAATCTGCAACTCAAACTAAATTGGAAATCCTTGAAAAGGTGGGCTAAAGCATGCAAAACTATCTCATTCTTGTCAATTCGTCCATGATAACTTAAAGTCTAATTTTGCATGACAAATCTTTAGTTGAAGCTATAGCTCTGAACTTAAGACTTACTATCAATTTCACATGTGCATGAGTGATATTTTTTTAGTATTTTTCCCATTTTACAATAGTTGATTTAGAAGATTATTAAATAATAATAATCTTCAAATACAACTTTACAATATAGAATAAGGGGAAAATAATAAAATAAATGTTTTGCAAAAGAATATTTTTTCCCTTATGACTCCTCATAATAGCACTCCAATATATCACTTTGCAAATCAAAAGTCAAGAAGACTCAAAGTCCTCTCACATGTTGTCGGCCTCCTCATGCAATATATGCATATCATGTAATATATGATGAAATATATACTTTTTCCTCCAAATGTTATTTTGGCCTTAGTGATTTCATGGCTTTGGTTATCTCACGGGCCTCTTTAAATCATTAGGTTTCATTGAATTTGAAGTCAATACCATGGTGACAATACAATAAAATTATTTTTCTTAAAAGAAAGATCAAAAACGCCTATCATAATTCGAATTAGGGCTAACCCTAATCATTTCTCCATTCACACTTTGCATTTTAAAGAATAAAATGAGTGTCGCTACTAGAGGAGATAGGGTTTCCACTAGAGCCTGGGAATGGAAGCTCACTGATAACTTGTGTTTTCTGGACAAGCTCAGATTCATGGCCCTTGCATATTCAAAATTGGTAAATTCTTTGAAACTCCTTTGTTGTTACATGATCTACAGGTTGCGACCTACCATTTTTTATGGGTATTTTGTGCTCTCCACTTTTTGGGCACCTAGTTTTCTAATGGCCACAGTTGTAGCACTCATTTCTAGTATACTTTCACCTT
This sequence comes from Sequoia sempervirens, assembly GCA_007258455.2. Classification (NCBI taxonomy): domain Eukaryota; kingdom Viridiplantae; phylum Streptophyta; class Pinopsida; order Cupressales; family Cupressaceae; genus Sequoia; species Sequoia sempervirens. The sequence continues at coordinate 52,807 of VDFB02266957.1, forward strand.
TTGTGTGCATAACTACTAATGGTTGTTATGAAAAATATTTTTGAAGCTTTTACATCGCTTTTTTCAGTGTATTCTCCTTTATATCTGGACATGGCTACTACTTCATTTTCCTAAAAAGAAATGATTTGTTAATGAAGCTCTCATTTCGAGTTTTGTGTATTTTGTTCATGCTCAACCATGAAATACAATTTCTATTATTTGAAAAAGAAAATAATATGGCATATATATCATTGTACATGCTCTCTGTATGGCACGAATTCACTGATTTCTACCCTTGATTCATGGCTATGAGTCTCTTTCTTTTAAGTTTCTAAAGTCTTTTAACAAATATATCTCACACACATCTTGGTGTCATTTCATCCCATCAGATAACAACTCCTAGAGACACTCTGTTAAATGGTATTCGTGCCTTTTCTATGTTTCATTTTCTATCAAGTCATGGCCTTATTATATCTATTCTCACTAAGTTTGCTTCTTCCTAGATTCTGTACTTGATAGCTTCTTCATTGGTTCCATTGTCGGGATTGGCATTTAGAAACATAACACAACACACCTCTCATCACTATTTCATCTCCTCAGGGCATCTGGCAGCTTAGTGAATGTTGAAGCACCTTTCTAAAGCACATCATATTGCTTGTAGTGTACATTACAATGACCCTGGGTTGTCACCAAACCTTTGCCAAATTGATGACTAAAAAAAAAAAAAAACTGCTCCATATGATTTTATGCCCATTTTGCATTAATTGATCATTTCTTGAATATGTGCAATTATCTCTTGCTCTTGATTTGACCACTCCAGTGCATGGTGTCTTCTACTCTCTATCTGAGGCAGTATATGACTCGTCTCCTTGATTATTTCCTGTGTTTCCATTGCTTTGGAATGAGAATAACAAAGAGGGAATATCCCTTTCTCTCTATACTTAAGACTTATGTAAGTTTCTTCTATTGTTTATTAAATGAATGAATAATGTGACTGCCCCTTTGATGTTTATGGCCACTGTATCTCCATAGTTGTTTGGTTGTGAATATTGATGTTGTATCAATACAAAGCATGACTATCCCTCTTTACATTTGCTTGAACTATTCATGAGATGAACTGTTGTATCATTATATAAATCCGTTTGATTCCTTAAAGCAGAAATGATGATGACACAATCAGAAAATGATATGAAGACATGATGTAAAAACAGTGGCAGCATAAGAACATATACGCAAACATGGCTTTCTTGAATATGCAATTTCCACTTTTATTAACTTTGTAGCAGCAATATGTTTGACCATGCTATTATACTGCTTGATGACAGTCATAGATGATGACTATTTCTTTCTTTGATTGAATAACTCTCATATATGATGTGAATGAGAGGTGTCTTTTTGATATGTCAGGCTCTACCCTTGTGGGAGCCCATTTTACTCCACATATCTGATGAAAATAATCTTTGACATGATGAACCTATTCTTGCACATTGAAACAAACAAGTTAGCAAAAATAAAAGAAGCTAAAAGCTTTCCTCTTGAGTTTTATGCCTTTGAAATCTGAAATCGTCTAATGGATGCCTAATTAAATGTATACTATATTTATGTTGGTAGCGTAGGCACATGATAGGATTTGATTCGATTACTTAGAGACCATCTTTAATACCATATTTCATCATTTTTGCAGATGCATCGGAGATTGAAGGCTGGAGCTGGAGCTTAAGCCACAATTGAAGACCTCAACTTGTCAATGATTCATCATTCCAGGCAATGACGAATCACTTTCTACCCTATGCCTTCTTTATTCTCAGTTGTATAGTGTACCTTATTTTCTTGTATCTATCATTTGATTGTTTAAATCAAATTTAGTTACTCTTGCGGCTTGTGCGAGACTTCATCCTTTCCAATATGAATAAAGCAACATTCTTTTATGCAAATTTATGAGTTCCTTTGTTTGAGATTTGCATAATAACACTTGAAATTCATAAGTAATCAAGGCTCTGGAACATAATGAATACTTAAGCAGAATTTGATGGATGCAATTTAGCTCTACCTGTTTTGAGCTGGTAGTGAAAAATAGGTAACAAATTGGTGACCTCTGCGGAATGTTTGCCTGCTAAACACAATAGACCAGTTGCCTAGTATATCCATTGGGAATGAAGTCCTTCTCTGAAGTCCTTCTCTGCTCTTCAAACTTCTGAAAACCTTGTAACTCAACTTCAAAACACACAAACTGAAAGAAACTACTACAATTCTGTTGAAGACAGAGCCTAAAACCCTTGTGCAATGACTGCACTTATTGAAAGCAAAAATTGAAAAAAAAATCTACCCTACCCCTACACTAACCAACAATGTTAGTGCTCAGACATGACCGTTCACTGGTTGTGAGAAATAGCTTCCCTTCCTAAATAACAAAAGATACTTCAAATCCGTAAGATTAATCAAAAAGAAGCATAGACATTTGACTAACTGCTGCTCCTTAATGGAAAAAATTATCCCCAGCATAGTTTGGATCATCATAAAAATCATACCTTGCTTATTTGACTGACCACTAAAGATGTTATTTTGAGACATATAGCTAAGATTAACTTGCTGCTCTATAGTTACAATCATATGCCTTGGCAGAAACATGTCTTGTTGTAATTTTGTAGACTCCTCTTTTGACAAATACCCGATTGGACACCCTTTTGAAATTATAAAGCTTGGCCTCTTACTACTGTCTTTATGTTTATAAATTATTGGCACTCCATCTTGCTGATTAGATTGCTCCACTTGCAGTGTAAGATTTTCCTCCTTTCTTGTTGCCTCAATTTCAATTTGATCTGAAAGAGATGTTGATTTTTCATCAAGTAATGAAGGAATGTTTACTTCTTTCACCTGAAAAGGCTGATCATATACTGTTGGTTCACATGACATCAAACTGTCATCAATGTTAGAGCAAAAATCCTCTATGATATTTAGGAAAATATTCTCATATGATTCATAATCGTGAAATGGATTCATATGAGTCTTATCACCTTGCTGCTCAAGGGTAGTAACTGATGTTAGTAAGCATGTGTTGTCTTCATTCTCATCAACAAATTCAGGTAATTCCTCAAACAAATTAGCTAAATCCTAAGATTCAACTTCTATTTCCTTGTTTAAAACATGTTCAACCTGATCTCGTTGGTCATCTAAGTGTAAACCAAAGGACTCAAGATCATTCCAAAATATGGTTTCTTCACAATCCTCACTTGCGTTACCTTCTGGAATTAGATGAGCAGCTTCCAACTTGTCACATTGGTTGACCTCAACCAGCAACTAATCACATTTCTTGTCATATTCCTACTCAATAAAGGAAGGTAATTCATCAGATAAGAACATGAAATTATCGCCTTTCATACCTTTTTCAAACTCCTCAACCTGTTGTCCTGATTGATCATGTTTGTTCACCTCCTGCCGCAAGTTTACTTTGCAAATGGTATTTGAACATGCATGTGTATGTTGGCCCTCTTGAGATGACTGTTCATAAAGACTCATATCTTGATTTGTTACATGTACTTGACTTTGCAATAGAAGAGGATCTTTGAAACTTGGAATGGGAACCTCTTGAACTAGATTTGGCATTTTGAAGTCAAGATATTTGGTCCAAGAAGGCTGCCATGGCTATTCAATACCTTGATGCTTTGGTTCAGGCTCTTGATATGATTGAAAATGAGGGTGCATGGATTGATCTGACAAACTGTGTTCATTCATGAACTCCTTGGAAACCTTCTCCTTTGTTGGCTGATGTTTTATGGAAGAAAATGATTGGGCCTCAACCAATATTCTAATCTTCTCTTCCTTAGTAGCAAGACCTTCTTCATATTGTCTCCTCTGCATCAGCAAGCATTGCTCGTAGAGATAGGCTTGATAGGCTATCTCTTCCTATTGTTGATCGTACTCCTGGTGCCTCCTAAACTCTTCTATCTACTTTACGATGTCTGACAGTATGTCCTTCATGTTATTCTTCATATAATCGACCTCTTGGAGCTGATTTTGGATATCCGAATGTGGATTCGAAGACTGAGTAGGGGTGGGTGGGAGGTAAGCATGTTGAGCATGCTGATAGGCTGTTGTTGCATGGTTGTTTGGGATAAAACCAACAGCATGATTGGCCTAATATGGATGATAGGGTGATTGGTTGATAGGATTTTCATGAAACAGAAGTGGGTATACATGTTGACTATGAAAATCTAACATCTCTACTCATATAAATGCTAGAAATCAGAATATTAAGCTTGAAATTGAAACATACCAGCACTTCATCTATTGAAACCAGTGGATTGTGCTCAAAGTCGCCAGGTATAAATTTGTACCTCTGAAAGGTGAAAATATGTTGTTGTATATACTGGGAAAATAACTTGTATCTTTGAATTTCTTCTCTAAAGTGATCTTCAGAGTCCCCCGGGCGTGCCAAAAACTGTTGTCAATCAGATTGCACCCGAATGCTTGAATAGTTAAATTCAACAATCTGTTGAAACATGGAATGATTCTCAAGCTTGTGGGTTGCCTAATTTTGAGAATCAATCTCCAGAGAGGGTTGGTTCCCTGATGAAGACCTCCTAAAAACTAACTAACTTGGCTAGGAAAGAGATAGAAAGCTTGCTTGAATTGAAATTCTAAAGCTACGAGAGGTGATTGCACCAAAATTTTGTGATTCTATTCGTTATCCTAAATCTATAATCTTTTGTGTAATAAAGTTCTAAATTTATTTCACAATTCAACTAAGATCATGAAATTCACCAATATTTCACATGAAGGTTTGAAATTTCAATGTTTGTAAGAGGAAAACTAGATTTTCACAGATACAAATGACTGAAATCTTTGTTAAACACAACATGCAGCTTGAATTATAACATGAAATCTTCTTGTTTTTTAAAGCATTAATGAGACAAAAAAAAGGATTTGAGATTAAATCACAGTGTTTAAATCAAACCACTTATATGACAATAAAAATCAAGAAATATTAAGAAGGAAAAACTATACTAAAATCTCTATTACAATTCTTGAATGAAAAAGTGTTGAGTTACAATGCCTCACTGCTGTATACGTAAGCAGGAAAATAGAACTAGAATGAAAAAGATAAACTTTTTCAATATATACAATATGAATGCACTTCAAAGTGCATGAATAAGCAACTGAAAGTGATCTAAAAGTGAAAAATGACAATTGCAAAGTGAAATCCGAGCATAAGTAAAAATCCCTGAAAATGTGGTTCAAACTCATGCAAAAATGAGTGAACTCAGTCTCGAACTGGCAGTCATAAAGCATGCAACTGATCTACAACTCAAACTGAACTAGAAATCCCTGAAAAGGTGGGCTAAAGCATACAAAATTGTCTCATTCTTGTCAATTCGCCCATGATAACTTAAAGTCCAATTTTGCATGACAAATCTTCAGTTGAAGCTATAGCTTTGAACTTGAGACTTACTATCAATTTCACATGTGCATGAGTGAAATTTTTTTAGTATTTTTCCCATTTTACAATAGTTGATTTAGAAGATTATTAAATAATAATAATCTTCAAATACAACTTTACAATATAGAATAAGGGGAAAATAATAAAATAAATGTTTTGCAAAAGAATAATTTTTCCCTTATGACTCCTCATAATAGCACTCCAATCTCTCACTTTGCTAATCAAAAGTCAAGAAGACTCAAATTCCTCTCACATGTTGTCGGCCTCCTCATGCAATATATGCATATCATGTAATATATGATGAAATATATACTTTTTCCTCTAAATGTTATTTTGGCCTTAGTGATTTCATGGCTTTGGTTATCTCATGGGCCTCTTTAAATCATTAGGTTTCATTGACTTTGAAGTCAATACAATGGTGACAATACAATAAAATTATTTTTCTTAAAAGAAAGATCAAAAATGCCTATCAAAATTTGAATTAGGGCTAACCCTAATCATTTCTCCATTCACACTTTGCATTTTAAAGAAGAAAATGAGTGCCGCTACTGGAGGAGATAGGGTTTCCACTGGAGCCTGGGAATGGACGTTCATTGATAACTTGTGTTTTCTGGACAAGCTCAGATTCGCGGCCCTTGCATATTCAAAATTGGTAAATTCTTCGAAACTCCTTTGTTGTTACATGATCTACAAGTCGCGACCTACCATTTTTTATGGGTATTTTGTGCTCTCCACTTTTTGGGTGCCTAGTTTTCTAATGGTTGCGGCTGTAACACTCATTTCTGGTGTACTTTCACCTTTGGTGTGCATATCTGCTAATGGCTGTTATGAAAAAGACTTCTGAAGCTTTTACATCATTTTTTTAGTGTATTCTCCTTTATATCTGGATGTGGCTATTGCTTCATTTTCCTGAAAAGAAATGATTTGTTAATGAAGCTATCATTTCGAGTTCTGTGTATTTTGTTCATGCTCAGCCATGAAATACAATTTCTATTATCTGAAAAAGAAAATAATATGGCATATATATCATTGTACATGCTCTCTATATGGCACGGCTTCATTGATTTCTACCCTTGATTCATGGCTGTGAGTCTATTTCTTTTAATTTTCTCAAGTCTTTTAACAAATATATCTCGCACACATCTTGGTGTCATTTCATCCCATCAGATAACAACTCCTAGAGACACTCTGTTAAACGGTATTCGTGCCTTTTCTATGTTTCATTTTCTATCAGGTCGTGGCCTTATTATATCTCTTCTCATTGAGTTTGCTTCTTCCCAGATTTTGTACTTGATAGCTTCTTCATTGGTTCCATTGTCGAGATTGGCATTTAGAAAGATAACACAACACAACTCTCATCACTATTTCATCTCCTCAGGGCATCTGACAGCTTAGTGAATGCTGAAGCACCTTTCTAAAGCACATCATATTGCTTGTAGTGTACATTACAATGACCCTGGGCTATCACCAAACCTTTGTCAAATTGATGACTAAAAAAAATAAAAAATTGCTCCATATGATTTTATGCCCATTTTGCATTAATTGATCATTTCTTGAATATATGCAATTATTTCTTGCTCTTGATTTGACCACTCCAGTGCATGGTGTCTTCTACTCTCTATCTGGGGTAGTATATGACTCATCTCCTTGATTATTTCCTATGTTTCCACTGCTTTGGAATGAGAATAACAAAGAGGGAATATCCCTTTCTCTCTATGCTTAAGACTTATGTAAGTTTCTTCTGTTGTTTATTAAATGAATGAATAATGTGACTGCCCCTTTGATGTTTATGGCCACTGTATCTCCATAGTTGTTTGGTTGTGAATATTGATGTTGTATCAATACAAATCATGACTGTCCCTCTTTACATTTGCTTGAACTATTCATGAGATGAACTGTTGTATCATTGTATAAATCCGTTTGATTCCTTACAATAGAAATTATGATGACACAATCAAAAAATGATATGAAGACATGATGTAAAAATAGTGGAAGCATAAGAACATATACGCAAACATGGCTTTCTTGAATATGCAATTTCCACTTTTATTAACTTTGTAGCAGCAATATGTTTTACCATGCTATTATACTGCTTGATGACAGTCATAGATGATGACTATTTCTTTCTTTGATTGAATAACTCTTATATATGATGTGAATGAGAAGTTTCCTTTTGATATGTCAGGCTCTACCCTTGTCGAATCCCATTTTACTCCACATATCTAATGAAAATAATCTCGAACATGATGAACCTGTTCCTTCACATTGAAACAAACAAGTTAGCAAAAATAAAAGAAGCTGAAAGCTTTCCTCTTGAGTTTTATGCCTTTGAAATATGAAATCGTCTGATGGATGCCTAATTAAATTTATACTATATTTTTGTTGGTAGCGTAGGCACATGATATGATTTGATTCGCATTGCTTAGAGACCATCTCTAATACCATATTTCATCGTTCTTGTAGATGCATCGGAGATTGGAGGCTGGAGCTGGAGCTAAAGCCACAACTGAAGACCTCAACTTGTCAATGATTCATCATTCCAGGCAATGACGAATCACTTTCTACCCTATGCCTTCTTTATTCTCAGTTGTATAGTGGACCTTGTTTTCTTGTATCTATCATTTGATTGTGTAAATCAAATTTAGTTACTCTCGCGGCTTGTGCGGGACTTCAGCCTTTCCAATATGAATAAAGCAGCATTCTTTGATGCAAATTTATGGGTTCCTTTGTCTGAGATTTGCATAATAACACTTGAAATTCACAAGTAATCAAGGCTCTGGAACATAATGAATACTTAAGTAGAATTTGATGGATGCAATTCAGCTCTACCTGTTTGGAGTTGGTAATGAAAAATAGGTAACACATACATGAGCAATAAATTTAAAATGTAACTTAGAAATGTAATTAAAAAGATGTGAGAAGTCCAAAGATTCTTGAACTTAAGAATTTCATAGAACAAATACAATTGGAAATAGATTCAATATATAAGGAAAAGGAAAAATGAATTTAAAGTCAATCTATGTTTTGTATTGCACATATGAATTTATGTGCAAGCAAATAAAGTGAGCCAGATGATGCTATAAGTGGAGTTGAACAAATGAAACCAAAGATTCTTGAACTTAAAATAATTCCATGGAACAAATACAATTGGATATAGATTCAATAAGGAAAAGGTAAAATGATTTTTTAACTTGTCAATGTAGGTTTTGTATTGCATATGAATTTACATGCAATTGCAAAGAAAGTGAGCTAGATGATGCTATAAGTGGAACTTTGAACAAATGAAACCAAAGATTCTTGAACTTAAGAATTCCATGGAACAAATACAATTGAAAATAGATTCAATATAAGGAAAAGGAAAAATGAATTTAAAGTCAATCTAGGTTTTGTATTGCATATGAATTTATGTATGTGCAAGCAAAGAAAGTGAGCTAGATGATGCTATAAGTGGAGTTGAACAAATGAAAGTTCCAAAGATTCTTGAAATTAAAAGAATTCCATGGAACAAATACAATTGGAAATAAATCCAATAAGGAAAAGGAAGAATGATTTTTTAACTTGTCAATCTAGGTTTTGTATTGCATATGAATTTGCATACAAGCAAATAAAGTGAGAGATGATGCTATAAATGGAGTTGAAAAAATGAAACCAAATATTCTTGAACTTAAGTTCATTCCATTCCAACAAATATAATTGGAAATAGAAATTCAATATAGGGAAAAGGCAAAATGAATTTAAAGTCAATCTAGGTTTTGTATTGCATATGAATTTACACATGTGCAAGCAAAGAAATAGAGCTAGATTCAATGCTATAAGTGGAGTTGAACAAATGAAACCAAAGATTCTTGAACTTAAAATAATTCCATGGAACAAATACAATTGGATATAGATTCAATAAGGAAAAGGTAAAATGATTTTTTAACTTGTCAATGTAGGTTTTGTATTGCATATGAACTTACATGAAAACTTGCAAAGAAAGTGAGCTAGATGATGCTATAAGTGGAACTTTGAACAAATGAAACCAAAGATTCTTGAACTTAAGAATTCCATGGAATAAATACAATTGGAAATAGATTCAATATAAGGAAAATTCAAAATGAATTTAAAGTCAATATAGGTTTTGTACATTGCATATGAATTTATGTATATGCAAGCAAAGAAAGTGAGCTAGATGATGCTATAAGTGGAGTTGAAAAAATGAAAGTTCCAAAGATTCTTGAACTTAAAATAATTCCATGGAAAAAATACAATTGGAAATAAATTCAATAAGGAAAAAGAAGAATGAATTTTTAACTTTTCAATCTAGGTTTTGTATTGCATATGAATTTACATGCAAGCAAAGAGAGTGAGAGATGATGCTATAAGTGGAGTTGAACAAATGAAACAAAAGATTCTTGAACTTAAGTTCATTCCATTCCAACAAATACAATTGAAAATAGAAATTTAATATAAGGAAAAGGAAAAATGAATTTAAATTCAATCTAGGTTTTGTATTTGATATGAATTTACACATGTGTGCAAGAAAAGAATGTGAGCTAGATTCAATGCTATAAGTGGAGTTGAACAAATAAAACCAAAGATTCTTGAACTTAAAATAATTACATGGAAAAAATACAATTGGAAATAGATTCAATAAGGAAAAGGAAAAATGAATTTTTAACTTGTCAATTTAGGTTTTGTATTGCATATATGTTCATTTACATGCAAGCAAAGAAAGTGAGAGATGATGTTATAAGTGGAGTTGAACAAATGAAACCAAAGATTCTTGAACATAAGATTTCCATGGAACAAATACAATTGGAAATAGATTCAATATAAGGAAAGGAAAAATGAATTTAAAGTCAATCTAGGTTTTGTGTTGCATATGAATTTACATGTGCAAGCAAAGAAAGTGAGCTAGATGATGCTATAAGTGGATTGAAATAATGAAACCAAAGATTCTTGAATTTAAAAGAATTCTATAGAACAAATACAATTGAAAATATAGGTTTGAAATAAGGAAAAGGAAAAATGAATTTTTAACTTGTCAAGAGGTTTTGTATTGCATATGAATTTACATGCAAGCAAAGATAGTGAGAGATGATTTTAGTTGTGACTTTATTTTGTGTACTTGATCTACACACAAATATATCTAGTGGTATCTTTAATTATTTTTCCTCATTGTTGAAGTATCCTTAGACATTTTGACCTTCTTGTGTTCCTAAATATGTGCATATAGGTCAAGCTAGATTGGTTTTATGGGATTTGTGTGCTCAACAGAATAAAATTTTATATCAACACAAAACAAGCTCTTCTCTTTCTCCTTGTAGTTTAAACATAAATATGTTAAATTTAGGAGTATATTTAAGGTAACTTACATGTTAGAATTTATACTATATTTATTAAATTTGCGTCCAATTCTAAAAGTTGAATTCTTGTAAGATTGCAAGTATTTTTTATTGCTGATTTTGACATGTAAATTCTAGAGTCTATATTGAATTAGTTGAAATAAATCTCATTTTATTGATTTATGATCAATTGCAATAATTATTTGTCTTAGTTTTGTCTTAATTTCCACCATAGTCTATGTTGATTGTAATAGTAAATAATTTAGTCATTGGGTTATCTTGCATCACCAAGACTTGGTCAAATAGACAGGTCAAATAATTTGGCCTATTCTCATGGAATGCCATATTGAAGGATATGTAGAAAATGGAGTTGTTGAAAAGGGTTTAGAAACTTTCAAGAAAATGCAATAGGATGGTGTAAAGCTCAATTGCACAACCTTTGCTAGCATACTCCTTTCCTATACCAAAATGGGAGCGTTGAATAGAGAAAGTGAACTAGTAGACATGTATGCATTCAATGTGGAAGCATTGACAAGGCAAGTGAACTGTTTGATCGATATAGAAAATGTGTTCTCATGGAATGCCATTATTGAAGGATATGCAAAAAAAATGGATTTGTTGAAAAGGGTTTAGAAACTTTCAAGAAAATACAATTGGTGGGTGTAAAGCTAGGCAACATCCCCCCTGCCTGTGCCAAAATGGGAGCTTTGAAACAGGGTACCCTATTTCAAAGCTCCCATTTTGGCATAGGCAGCAAGATGCTACCTGGTTGTACCCTATTCCAAAGCTCCCATTTTGGAACAGGCGGGGGGGATGTTGCCTGGCTTTACACCCACCAATTGTATTTTGTATGTTGATACCCTATTCAAAAGCTCCCATTTTGGCACAAGCAAGGGGGATGTTGACTGGCTTTATACTCGCCAATTGTATTTTCTTGAAAGTTTCTAAACCCTTTTAGAAAATCCAATTTTTGCATATCCTTCAATAATGGGTGGTAGACATGTATGCAAAATGTGAACTATTTGAAGCATTGACAAGGCAATTAAACTATTTGAAGCATTGACAAGGAAATTGAACTGTTTGATATGATCTGTTTGAAGCATAGATATGTATGTGAAATGTGGAAGCATTAAAAAGACAAAACAAAGAAGAATTTTCCAACCTAGAAGGAGGGTGGCACATTGATCGTGGAGGGTGGTGAGCTTCTTCAATAGCCTCCAGTCACTTTCGTTCACCAGCCTGAGGGTTCAGAGGTTTGAGAGTTTGTAGTAACAATGTCGGTAACAATGAAACTATCATTTTTGACAGAAAATTTTTATTAAAAAAAAACCTAAAAATAGGGTTTGAGCGAACACCCTTTCTCTCAAACCCCTATTATTTTAATAAAAAAAGTTGTGTTTGGGGTTTCAATCAAACATGTGATCAAGGGGGGGTTTCTCAAACTAGGGGGTTCAAGCAAACCCTCAAAGGTGTTTGCTTGAACCATCTAGTTCGAGTGAACGCCCCTAAAGTTTTTTCCATGCAAAATGCATTTTCCCTTCGTCAAATTAATTGTAACCCACTATTGTGGGATTACTCCCTACCTAGTGAGGAGGGAAAATTTTCTAATCAGGATCTTTGTAATCCGATATTATTATAAATAAAAGTATTTCTTGTGTTAAAATTTGTGAGCTTCAATGACTTACTCTTGTTATGAATTAACATGAATACATTTTTAAGAGTGCATGTCATAATAATTAGATTTTTATTTTTGAATAATCGAATATAGAAAACTTGTGTTAGTTAAGCTAAACACGGGCTATGACATAGGTCATTCATGAACCATCATGGTGAACACAAGGAATGGAGGTTCAAGTGATGATCAAAATGAAGGTCAAAATGAAAGGCTGGATAGGATCATTGACCTCCTAAACTGAAAGGAAAACAGAATGGACCTTTTGGAAGGGGAATTCTGATGAATGTGAGATGGTCATAACTAGAGGAATGAAGAGCAACCACAAGGGAATAGAGAGCCCAATGTCAATAACCGAGCTAGAATTGAATAAGGGCTCAACAAGGACTTAAAATTGTGGCTTCACTGAAGTTTGACGCAAAACCATAAAAAATGGAGTGGAAGCATGGATCATTGAAATGGAGAAGTACTTCAAGCTTTGAAATTTATCAAATGAAACTAAGGTTGTATGGGCACAGCCTATCAACTCTCTAGTGAGGCAGCTACTTGGTGGGACAATGAAATGGTAGAAAAAAAATTGCAACTTGGAGAGATCACTTGGGAACAATTTCTCCAAATTTTTTGAAAAAGGTGGCTCCTTCAGCACTTCTTTGATAAGAAGATGACAAAGTTCCAAAACTTAGCTTAGGGGATCATGTCAGTAACTCAGTATTGGGAAAATTTCACTCATTTGCTAAAGTATGTTCCCCAATATCAGACCAATGAGTGCTTCTAAATCAAGAAGTTTATACTTGGGTTGAGACATGAAATTGGAGCAGTGGTATACTTACATAACCCACTCACTGTGGACGAGGTCTTCGAGAAGGCCACCAAGCAAGAACAAAAGTTGAAAAAGTTGTCCAATTTATGAAAGAATTTAAAATCTAACTCTTAGTTTAGAAATAAGAAATTTCAAAAAGGAGATAAACCTCATTAGATTATAAATCTGAAGAGGAGAAGTGATTCACAAGAGAAGGAAAAGAGCAGTAGTGGTGGAAAGAATAAGAAGGCCAATAGTAGCAAAGGAAATTTTGAAAATAAAAAGAAGATCTCCAAGGAAGATAGGTTGGGAGGTCAAAAGGGGCCTCGTGATGGTTGCTATACCTGCAGAGGTGATCATTATGCCTCAAGTTTCCCATAGCATTCAAAGGAATGAAAGGAAGGAAATCAACATTAGATCCACATGCAGCGGTGGATGATAGGTAAGATGAATATTAAGCCTCGCTAATCCAACTTTCAGGTAAGCTATATGGAAAACTTATTTCTATTTTGATTGATACTAGTGCTACTAAATGATTTGTTGATCCAAGAATGATTTCTAAGCTATCCATTAGACCTAGACATGTGACCAACTCGTGGATGATCCCATATGGAAATCAAGCAGAGTAGAGGGTGGAAGCATGTCTCTATAGCAGCAAGTTAGAGCTTCCCAGTTTCATGACTTAGCTAAACCCTTATGCGGCACCTTTAGGATCTTATGATGTAATTTTGGGAATTATCTGGTTGGTAGAGCACAAGTCCATTGTAAATTGTGAAGAAAAAGTTGTTAGTTGTTTGGATGACTATGGGAACCTGTTTGAGGTTCGTGGAATCCAGAGACCACTAAAGCTTAGGTAGAACTTGACTATGCAGCTCAAGAGGGCTCAGAGGAAGGGGTGTACCATTTATGTAGTACATATTAGCGAACATGAGAATATGAATCCTTATTTGGATAATTACCCCATTCTCAAGGAGTTCTGAGATGTATTCCTTGAAGAACTGACAAAATTGCCTCCCAAGTGAGAATTTTATTTCTCTATTCATCTAGTATTGGGAGAAAAACCTCAGTCTAAAGCCCTGTACATGATGACTACCATTGAGTTATTCAAATTGAAGGCCTAGTTGTAGGAACTATTGAGAAAGGGTCTTATTTGACCTAGTGTGTCTCCTTGAGGTGCATCAGTTATCTTTGCTAAGAACAAGGATGGAACCTTGTATCTATGTATAGACTATTAGATGTTGATCAAGGTGACCATCAAGAATAGATATCCTCTTCTAAGGATTGATGGGCTATTCAATCAGATGAAGGGAGCAATAGTGTTCTCTAAAATAGATCTTAGATATGGTTATAACCAGTTGAGAATAAAAGAAGAGGACATCCCTAAGACTGCTTTCCAAACTCAGTATGGACACTATGAGTTCACAGTGGTACCTTTTGGCCTGACCAATGCACCAATGCTCAACATTCATGAATCTCATGAATAGTGTATTTAGAGATTATCTACATGAATTTGTCTTAATCTGTCTTGATGACATCCTAATTTATTCCAAGTCCATTGAGGAACATGATAAGCATTTGAGGATAGTCTTACAACATCTTAGAGAGAACAAGCTCTTTGGAAAGCTATCCAAGTGCTTGTTTTATCAGGATAGGGTGCATTACCTTGGTCACATTATATCAGTGGAAGGAGTCTCTATAGATATCATTGAAAATATTTAAAGGCAATAATAGAATGTCCAACACCTCAGAGTGTGACTAAAGTGTGGAGCTTTCTGGGACTATCAAGATACTAGAGGAAGTATGTACATGTATTTTCTCAAATTGAATCCCCAATCACCTCTCTTCAAAGAAAAGGGACAAAGTTTGAGTCGACAAAAAAGTGTGAGAAAGCATTTCAATTCTTGAAGGAGAAGCTCACGACAACCCCAATGTTGACAATACCTAATCCCAATGGTCAATTTACAATGATCATAGATGCTTTGGGGGATGGTTTAGGATTTTTACTAGTCCAAGATGGGAAAGTGGTAGCATATGAGTTAAGGAAGCTAAAGCAACATGAAATGAACTATGCTACACATGATTTAGAATTAGCTACAATAGTGCATGCCTTGCAGATGTGGAGGCATTACCTATTGGGGAAACCATTTGAGCTTATAATAGATCATCTGGGGCTGAGATATATCTTGATCCAACCAAATTTCAATGCATGTCAATGAAGATGGTTGGAGTTCCTTAGTGAGTACAACTTTGGAATTGAGTTCATTAAAGGAAAAGAGAATAGAGTGGTTGATGCTCTTAGTAGAAGAAGACATCTAGCAGCTATGACCTTGACAAGGTCAAATCTAAGGCAACAAGTGATGCAACACTTGCAAGGGGATGAGCATTGGGTGATCCCACGATAGTGGTTTACAATTTTTGGCCAAACTAGACACTAAAATTATTATTTTTAACTAAATCTTCACTTTCAGGCACCTATAGCGGCTAAATTGTGAGGAATTTGAAGATGATACAAACTAGAGTAACTTCATGACATTTTGTCTGTAGATTCAAAATATATTTTTTTCAAAAATTTTGGAAATAGATTGCACTTCTTTTTCCATCTCCCTCGAAAACTAGTGTTTTAGAAAATAACATTTTTAAAAAGTGATGCTCACCATATAACGCATAACTTTTTTTCCATAAAGGATAAAATTATGATTCTTTTGAATTTAGATTTGAACTGATATCTAGTGCTTCCACTTGGTTAGATGGTTTTTTATTGAATAGTTTTTCTTTAATCATGTTTTGAAGTCAAAACAATTACAATTCAGACATAGCACGACTGTATAACGCGTAACTTTTTTTGTATGTATTGAAATTCATTTTTTCTTTTTTTGTTGGATCAAGGACTTCAATATTTGGTGCACTCATATTTTTTAATTTTATTTTTTTATAATCTACTATTTTTCCATATGTGCAGAACATTTTTGGTGAAAAACCTACATTCACAAGAAATAAAAAATAAATATAATAATAAAATTAAATTTAATTAAAATTATACTTTTTTGGAAGCTTATAATAAGGAATACATACTTACAAAAAAATAAATTTTAAATGAATTCATTTGATCCCCCAAAAGGTAAATCATAAGTGGTTTCTTATCAACATTTTGATAGGTGTAAAAGAGACTTTGTTGTAGGTATGGTTTAAATCTAGCAGGGTTCTATCCAAGGGGGCTTGGTATAAGGTGGTTTGATCAAACCATCTTCAATTGGAATCCTTTAAATAGAAAATTTCAAGGCTTAAATCATTATATTTTCTAAAAATATGTGATTTCAACAAAAAATTAGGATCTCTCAAAAAGTGTAAACCACTATTGTGGCAGCACCCCATTACAAAAAAGGTTAAGTAAGATCTTCAGGTGAACCCTTCAGAACATCGATATGATGGGTATAAAATTGAACTAGATGGAATCCTAAGATACTAGAGGAGGATGCATATTCAAGATTTTGGAGAACTCAAAAAGTTAATCTTAGAGGAAATCCAAAATGCACCATATTCAAGACACCCCAGAGTTGTCAATATGATGGTGGAATTAAAATCTTTGTATTTCTAGCCTAAGCTCAGGAAGGATGTAGTTGAGTATGTAGCCAGATGCTTGGAATGTTAGCAAGTCAAGGTTGAACATGTGCATCCAATAGGGCTTCTTTATCCTTATGACATACTTAAGTACAAATGGCAAGTGATTATATGGACTTTATCCAAGGGTTTCCATTGAGAAAAAGCAAGCATAATGTAATCTTGGTAGTAGTTGATGTTGAAGTTGTAAAAGCCAACCTCAAAAAACCTAGTGATCACCTGCAAGCAAAATAACCTGTCACATAGAAGAGATTTGAACAACACAAAGATATTGCTCTGCAAATGAAGAGAGTAAAATTACATAAACAAGAATGAATAATTACAAAGAGATCAATCCTTAAGAAAGGATATAAAATCCCTAAAGTGAACCCTAGGATTTAATAAAGTAATTATTAAAGTGCCTAAGTTTAGCTTAAGTGAAAAATAAAGTAAAACTTGACTTAATTAATTAATCAATATGATTAAATTAATTAAGTATTTATAACCTATTACGCTAATAGCCCCCCTTAAAATGAACTTAGGGAGAAGCTAAAAAATCAAGGAAAGATGCATGAAAGCAAAGATGGGTCCCAATAACTAGGCTTGATGGGGTACCCAAATAAACCAAAATCTCTGTAAAGTAGAGAAAAAGAGAAAACCTCATGGGAAAAAATCCACTCCAAAAAGAGATGAAAGCCAAGTGAAGGACTGAAGAAGCCTCCAAACAAGAAAATGTCCTAAAAACTAGGAACATGTAGAACATCTAGAAGCATGAAGTTGTAGACTGTTGTCGAAAGATGACTGATATGGTGCTGAAATGAAGAACCTCTAGAAATAGGAATACAAGAGTGTCCATATGGTAAATGATCCATCTCACCAAAATGCATGTAACCAGCCGCTAATGTATGTTGCATCCGAAAGTACATAGGAACAAGAACTAGATACATAGATCACTCCAATGTGAAACCAAGGAAGCATTAACACCAATAGTAGAAACCCCCCCCATAATGTTGAAAAGAGAGAGCCAAGATAGGAACATTGAAACTGTGTGAAACCAAGAAGTGCATGTAGGAGAAACAACCTACAAATAAAGGGTATACAAACTAATGCACACACACATGAGGCAAGAATCAACAAGATTCACTATTTTCATGAAAGGGACACTCACTTGACAAAGGTGTGATAGAAAATAAAGGTGAAAAATCAAACCCCCCATGGCACTTTATATCATAATGTGAATAAAATAGGCACAACAGGATGTGTGAAATCTCCAAAAAATAATACACTAGAATGACACTTTATCTTAGTGTGTACATAATAATAAGTGCATGAAAAAGATGTCTACAATTGCCAAATAGGATCAAAAACTTGAAATACATATAGAACAGCCAAAAATGAGTCATCCCACACAAAGAACAAGTTCCCAGGAGCAAAAACATCCAAGTAATTCACTAGAGTGTGAAAAAAAAAAAATGAATAATATATACCTGGAGAAGAATATGGAAAAATTGCACAAATGGAATTGAAGAGCTCTGAAAGATAGTTCCAACATTGCTAGAATCACGAAAAATAGAGAAACTTGTAAAAATTTATGAGGTTGAGACTTAAAATAGAACCTATGAATTCAACAGACTATAGAATGCACCAACATCAAAATAAATCAATGAGACCCACACCACTGGAAAGTTGAAAAAATCAGCTTTCTGACGATATCTCGTTTGCTAATAAATGAAATTGTATGCCCCAGTTATGTGCAAAAGAAAAAAGCATTCCCTAGAGGCCAAAGAAGGGGTCAAAGGGGCCCTATTAGTGACCATACCACTGATGTTAGTGGAATATTCTAAGAATATTCCTTGCTTTCCAAAAAAAATAATTTGGCCCTATGACATGTAAAAATGGTGATAGAAAAATTCAACAACGTCGAAAACAAAGAAAAAACGCTAGGAAATGGAACGAAAAAGTGTCACTAAAATTTTTTCGGTGGCCATAAAATTTATTTGACCATTGGTGCTGGGAAAAACGGCCACCGTCAAGTAATTTTTGCTTCCTACCGGTGAATATAAGATTTTTGGTCAGTTTAAAAAGTTGTCGACGACTTATAAACACCAACAAAGGTAACATGGGTCCCACAGGCCTGCAAGGTGTAGGTACTTGTGGGTACCTTTTAATAAATGCTCCTGAACTTGAAATCTTCCACAAATAAATACAAATGCCTTCAGGATTTTTTTCATTTAATTTTTTCAGAAATTTCAAAAAATAAAAAAAATTTATAAAAAATACGCAGACCTTTTTAGATTTTTTTTTTGATTTTCACCTTGAAACTTGTGCACAGTCCATATAGGGGTCGTACGGGCCCTTGTGTAAAAAAAAATTGCCTCAGAAGCCAACTTCACCAAATTTGATGATTTGACAAGTATTTTTAGGTTTTTTGGCCACTCTGGACGCAACGGTGAGGTCCGTTCAGGCTAAAAGAGCTTCAAAATTGCAGGTGCCCTCTGGATCTAAGAAAAAAGGCACCCACAGAAACCCTTGCAAATTTGAACCCGAGTCCAAAATTGACAAAACAAAGGCCAATCTTGACTATTTCTAGCACTCTGAATGCAATGGTGCGATCAAAAGTGACTCAAGATGCACCGAAATACTCTTTCAAGGCTTGAATCCCTCAAAATATGAATAAGAAGTTGTAGATCTGAAGCTCTAATACCATGTCAAAGTTGTAAAATCCAACCTCACAGAACCCAGTGATCACCTACAAGCAAAATAAACTATCACGTAGAAGAGATTCAAACAACACAAAGATATTGCTTGGAAAACCAAGTAAACATGAATGAATAATTACAATGAGATCAATCCTTAGGAAAGGAGATCAAAACCCTAAAGTGAACCCTAGGATTTAATAAATTAATTAATAAAGTGCCTAAGTTTAGCTTAAGTGAAAAATAAAGTAAAAGGTGAATTAATTAATTAATCAATATGATTAAATTAATTAAGTAAACAACCTATTACTCTAACAGTCGACAAGTTGACAAAGGTGGCACATTTCATTCTAGGGAACCTTAAGGATGGATCGTTGACCTTGGCCAAGAAATTTGTCCAAGAGATCTTTTGTTTGCATGGAGTGCCAAAGACTATCATATCCAATAGAGATACTCAGATGATGTCTAGATTTTGGACAATTATTAATGCAGCCCTAGGAACTAAGCTGAATTTTAGTTTAGAATATCATGCTCAGATCAATGGTCAAACTAAAAGAGTTAACCAGGCAGTAGAGAATCTCCTCTTAATGTATTACATGGACTAATATTATAAGTGGGAAGAATATCTACTTTTAGTAAAATTTGCATACAATAACTCTTTCCATACGTCTTTAGGTATGACGCCTTTCAAGACTCTTTATGGGAAAAAGTGTCATACACCCATCAGTTGGCATAGGTTGGAAGAAAAAATCATAGTGGGTCCTAAAATGCTCAAAGAGATGGAAGAGTGGATGAAACTCATTAAGGATAGACTGAAGGAAGCGATAGATAGAAAAAAAAGTTATGCCAACAAGAATAGAACCTTTAGACAGTTCTTTGGTAGATAAGGCCTTTTTGAGAGTCAAGCCTCATAAGAGCTCCATTACCTTTGGAAAATCCTCCAAGTTGGCTAGGCCTAGATATGTGGGTCCCTTCGATGTGTTGGAAGTGATTAACCCAGTTGCATACTGACTTGCTCTGCCACCTACTCTAGCTCAACTCCATAATGTATTTCATGTATCTTTACATAATCCATATCATCCAGATGCATCTCATATACTTGATTGGCATTATTTATAGGTGTAAGATCTAGGAGTGGTGCTAATGGATCCCATTAGAATTCTAGATAGATGCAATGTCAAGTTGCAAGATAGAGACATTATCCAATATAAGGTTCAATGGGACCAATATTCTGAGGAAAATGCTACTTGGGAGGATGCAGAGGAAATAGAATGCTCCTTTCCTCATTTGATTTCTAGATAGACTCTTAATGTTCATCAAGATACTATTTCTCTAACATTTTTGTATTTGCATGTTATGATATTTTGGCTTGAATAACAATATGATTGAATATTGAAAATAGACATATACAATTCGGTGTTGTTAGATAAGACATTGGTATGATGACTCTTCCAAGTGGGGAAGGATGTCATGTCTCAAAATTTTTCTTGCATTTAATAAATGTTAAGTTATTCAAATAAGTATGCAAAATGAAATTTATCAGTTGACTTGTGATGAATTTAATATTTCAATGTTAGTGAAATATATATTTATACTCATGTGACTGATTACGAAAGATGAATGTTATGATGTGAAATATAATATTTTCATTTTGGTAATTGCTTATTGATTATTGATGAAACTTTGCAAGTGCAAGTGTGTGAATGTAGGAATAGGATGAAGATCGAGAACATGGTTGAGGTAGGAATATTTATCCGGATGACGAATGGTAAGTAGGATTGGAATTTGGAACATGCACACACCACTAAAAATCATGACTTTTGCATTGATATTTCAATATGGTAGAAATCACCGTTCATGTGAAATGGACTTATGGATAAACAAGTAAGCTTGTGGAAAAATAGTTTATTAGATTATTTGTCTATCTTGTATATTTGATGATATTGCATTCGAAAAGAAAATAAAACACTACTGAATGGAGTGTTCTTGCTTGTATAAATGCATATGTGCAATAAACTTTTCATATAGAAAATGATTTGAATAATATAAATATATATAAGCATATATATAAATATGTATATGTGTGTGTATGTGTGTGTGAAGGAATAAAATGTTATTGAAAAATTAAATAACCTCAAGTTGATATTTATTTAAATCCCAAATTTGAATTTGAGACTAAAAATTGAATGGGTGAAGCCCACTCATGAACCCTAAGATCAAAAAGAAAATATAAGTGTAAGAAGTGGGGACTGGCTACCATTATGAAGCTTGCCAATTTGGGAGGGTGTAAATCATGCAAAAGCAAGGAAGGAAATAGAGAGATGTGTGTGGGTGAATATTGGTAAAGAAAAATAGGAAAAGAGATCGATTTTGGGGATAGCCAAGGAAAAGGCTGAACCCATAGCTTACAAGGATTCATCACCTCTCAGATTCGTTGATTGGAGCTTGAACATAGGTAATTTTGAGTCATTTTGAAATGTTTCCATTGTTTTACAATGCTTTTTCCTATGTTGTCGAAACCTCTAATTCTCTATTATCATTTTCGAATTGAAGAAAAGACAGTCCTTTGGATTTAATCTTGCATTTTAATCTTTGTATGTGTATATTGTCAAGCTTGCCATATCAGCATCAACTTGTTGCTTTGAGTCAAGGGAGGAATAAGCTATGATCCAGCCCCTTCGATGGCCATCACCATCATGGCTGGCTATAATCCTATCTTTTCTCTGTCTAAAATGATAGAGGAAAGGGCATAATAAATCGTACATGTTTTTGCATGTGTGATGGGTCGGTGACTGAATCCTCACTTATCCTTTTGAAGCCATAAAATGGCTAAGCAATGCTATCAGCATGGACTTGTATATTCATTTTGATTTGGGTGATGCCTAACCCACACCCGATACATGTGTTCAATGAATCTTTGGTCGGGTGAAATCAACCTAAGAATGATTTGATCGTTCTATCTTTGTATGTATCTTTTTACATGTAACATGATGTTGAGTTTTTAAATGATTCTCAACATTCCTTTGTTAAGTAATGATTCCAATGGGAAATAAAATATACCAGATCTAAATCGAGCCTTAGCAGGCTGACGATGCAGTACCATCATTCCTCTTAAAAAATTTTGATAGAAAGAAATGGAATGTTGTATATATGTATGTATACATGTGTGTGTGTGGATATATATATATGTATATATATATACATATATATATACACATATATATATACATATATATATATATAGATAAATTCATTTAGCTGTGGAACCAAGTGTTCCTTGCTCTGATGAAGTATGTTACTCTGGAAGGTAGATTCAAAACCTACTATTTCTACCATTTCCCTCTTTTGAACCACCTCTAGCATAAAATTTTGTTAAGCTTTCCTTTTTTCCTTCTGATGGACTTAGAAAGTTCTGTTGAAAAATGTATTAAGGCTGTTGGTCTAAATCCTAATGAACCTCCTCCCCTGCCGCTCCACCAGGGCCTCATTTTGAGGCTCTACCATTTCCATCTGGCTTTATGCCCTCCCAAACCCATATCTGTTGTCTGTATTGAATAGATTGAGCCTCCCATTGTGACCATTTATCTCCAACCGATTCCAAAGGCCCCATCAGGAAAAACCACCCGGTCCTTGCTGACATGCATAAACCCAAACCCGTTGCTAAAAAACTTAAGGGGAATGTGGGTGTGGCCCAAACCAGTACGACGACTAGTCTTTGTGAGCTCAAATTAGTCCCTTCCAAGACTGCTAGCAATCCAACCCTGAAAAATAAAGGCAATGAGGAAGGGAAAAGTTTTCCTCTGAGCAAAGGTAAAAATGTGGTGCGCAAGGACTCTAAGGGAGACATGGTGGTGGTGGAGTCAGTGGTGATTGGTGGCGATACCATTATCTGATGCTCTGGTAGGATGGCTAAGAATAATAAAAAAGTGCAAGTGAAAGACTTGGATACGGAAGATGAGCGATCTAACAACAAAGATAGCAAGGATGAAGAGGAGTCTGAGAGTGAGGAGGAGTATGCTAGAGGGCCCAACACCATTTCGGGAATTGGAAAAGTGCAGAAGGAGGACTCAGCCTCTCTGTCTTCAGACCCGTTGGACATTGAGCATATTGATACTGGTAAGACTGTGGTTGGGAGGGAGGAGCTCTGTGTGTTATAGGAAATATTGGATAAGTTAGAAAAAAAATTATGTGGTTTGACCCACTTCATGGTTAAACTGGTCCACTATGTTACCAACACTCTGTTGGTGGTCATGAAGGATGAAATGGACAACAAGAATGTTGAAGATCGTCAAGAATGGGTCAGAGATGATGTTGTTAATCTCCTATCAAAGAACTGGGCTGATGCCAGTTAGTCTGTTGTTCATTTGTTGTCTTTCCATCTGCTATTGGTTCGTTGTGTTAGTTTTTTGGCTTGTTTTTTTTACTTTTTTTGGTCTTGATCTCTATTGGCCCTTGTGGCTCTTTGTGAAGGGTACAACACCCTATAAATGCTACTTACCTAATAAAAAACAATGTCGTGTGTATATTTATCACTATTTTTGTATCTTGTCTCATGATGTTTTCACTGTCTAGATGACAACTACCATGTTGATTTAACGACATCAAGTGTATTTTATAGATCGTTATGTTGAGTGATAGCATGATATCAATTGAACTATGCATTCTATTTGTCCCTAACCTGATAGAAATGTTTATATTTAAGAATTACCAAAATGATATTCCATATATCAAATTGAAAGGAAGAAAATTTGGTTTCAATTTTGTCTAAAATGAAGTAACAGTAAACGTTGATCTTAGAGGTTGATGCCTTGAAAGTTGAAATGGGTCGAATGATACTACTCGATTTTGAATGATTTATCATATTGAAACCTCTATTTTGAATAGAGAATGGATCATGTCATTTTCTTGATGCAAGTAGATTTTATTAACTTGAACAAAGTTTCTTAGAAATATATGCTATCAACCCATATCTATTGCCTATAACCGTTTGGTGTATCCTTCTTCCTATGATAGAAATGAAGACCTGGAAGTTAATTTTTGAATGTCTTGTTAAAGAAATTGAACAAAAAACATAAACCTAATGACTCTGATAGTTGTTTATATAATAAATGGAATCATTTGAAAGAAATTCAAATTCAATCTAGTTTGTATGGATTCGGTTAAAATGTAGATTTGTTAAGTTATCAATTACAAGTTGATTTTTATTCAAAATGACCTTGTGACAAGGATTTGAAACAAAAGAGAAATGAATGTTCTAATTTTGAGTGAACAAAACATGATTATGAAGTCATTTTCAGTTGAATTTTTAGATTCATTCAAGTCTAGAATCTGCCTGACTTATGTGTTATAGCTGAAACTATTTGTGCATATGATGAAAATTGACATCTTTAAAAATGGAAATCTATACGAATAATAGATCTTTCTTTTCAAAGAACATATACACATATACATTTTTATTACAGAAGGCCATATATGTGTACATGTATAAATCTTCCATTTATGCATGACACATTGATGCAAGAGCATCCTTGGTTCTTGGCAATCTTGCATCAACCAAAAATATTTTTTTTCAATTATGTTCTTGTTTTTTTCTTACTCAATTCATGTTCATGGATTCGTTATCTTTGCTCACCAGACCTTGTGGATCTTGAATTACATTGTCTACATTATCATTTTCCTTGTTCCAAGATTTGGGCACGATTGGATCTTTTTCTGGAAAGATATCACTTTCGAAATCTCTTGGCAGTTTCTTAAATCGATACCAGAATAGTTTCAAGCCTATCGGTTAATTTGATCATTCGTGGATCATCCTCGTGACTTGCGGATCTTAACGTTGTGATTTAAAATGTTCCTAGGAGTGTTCCCAACCTTCATTATAGGTCCACACTTCACCCTATGTATTCACCGAGGAGTAATTCAAATTTGAGACCAACTTGTTCATGCGCACGTTACATTTTCTTTCCTTGGATAATGTAATGATCTTTGGCCGACGTGGATGTTTCTAGAATTGCAGATATGATATAAAGCTTGTAATAGATCATTAGGATGGTAGTAATCAAGTAGAACTTGATCCAAAAGAATAATAGGGTTTGATATGTAATACTTTTGCTCGCATAGGAGCATGTTAGAATGTTGTATATTTTGTCTGGCCTGTGAGCCGAATCTATAAGCCAGGACGCTGTCGGTTAAATTTAACTAAGTTAATTGTTAATGAGAATATTTTCATCTACATTTTCCTCCATATTCTATGTTACTTTCATTATGTTACTCTTGTTGCACGGTCTGGATTGTTCTCTTTGAGGACCCTCCTATTGTGGCTATGTCAAATTGGTATCAAAGTGAGATTCGTTCCTTGTGAGATAGTCAAAGTCTGCAAAGTCCTGTTGAAGATTTGTTGTGGGGTGGTAGATTAAGGATTCAACCTATAGTTGCAAAGGACTTGTGAAAATATGGCGGGAAGGAGAAATGGTAGAAATGGAGCACGTGGAAATGTAGACCTGGTTGTGATGGAGATGTTAAGAGGAATTGTTGCTAGATTAGATGCAGTTGAAATGGCCCAGAGAAGAGGTTGACCAATTGATGATGTGCGTGATGAAGAAGTAGAGGTACATGAAGAAAGAGGAAGAGATGAGCAACCTAGCCTAGATCAGGGAGAAGAGAATTTCATAAGAGCCCTAACTAAATTGAATACAAGACCACATTTCAATCCACTGAATTATAATGGTAAGTTGGATATAGGTGTATTGTTAGATTGGATTACAAAAATGGAAAAGTACTTTGAATTTGAAGATACCTCTGAAGATAAGAAAGTGAAGTTTGCTTGTACAAAGTTGAGAGGACATGCATCCCTTTGGTGGGAACATTTGCAAATAGATAGGAAGAGAAGAGGAAAAGAAAAGATAAAGTCATGGGATTGGATGGTGAATAAGTTGAAGTCAAAGTTTATGTTGTAGACTATCAGATTAGTTTGTTCAAGAACTTGCAAAATCTGAAGCAGAAAGATTCAAGTGTGACAGAGTATACTGAGGAGTTCTATAAGTTGAATATTAGATCTGGACATTTGAAGGATGAGATTGAGCAAGTAGCTACATATGTGAATGGTTTGAGGTCATCTATATAGGATGAAATTAGTTTGATCAAGTTGTAGAGTGTGGAAAAGGAATATCAGTGTGCCCTAAAATCATAAGAGAAGTTGAATAAAAGACATGAGTAGAGATAGAGAGGAAGAGGTGGAAGATTTTAGAGAGGAAGAACTTTTACTAGAGGAGGAAGAGGCTCTTTTTTAGATCTGAATAAGGATAAGGAGATTAGTAAGAATGAAAAATCATTCCAGAGATCTAATGGAAACTCTTATAGAAGAGGAGGTTATGGTGGTTACTGAAATGAAGGTTATAGAAGAGGTGATAGAGGATAGGAGAAAAGAGTATTCAGAGGAACTTCTTTTAGGTGTGGTGGAAAAGGACATAGAGCATTTGAATGTAATCAAGGAGAGACAAGCAAGAAGACAGAGAACAATAGAAGAATAACCTTTGTTGAGGAAGATCATGTTGGATCACCTAATAAACCATAAGATGGAGAAGTGTTGGTGAATAGAAGAGTATTGTGTCAAAGTGAGTTGGAGAAAGAACCATTGTAGAGAAAGAATTTGTTTCGGACCAGATGTAAGGTGAATGGTAAATGTTGCAAAGTGATTGTTGATAGTGGAAGTTCTGAGAACCTGGTTTCAAAAGAAATGGTGACTAAATTGAAGTTGGAAAGGTTGAAGCACTCGAAGCCCTATCAGATAGCTTGGATTTAGGATGAGCATAAGATACTGGTAAGTGAACAATGTTTGGTGAAATTGAAGATAGGAAATTATCATGATGAATTTTTGTGTGATATTATGCCTATGGATGTATGGAAGCTTTTGTTGGGAAGGCCTTGGCAGTATGATAGACATGCTATTCATGATGGAAAGAATAATATATATACTATTGTTGCTAATGGGATGAAGAAGATTTTTTTGCCTCTGGAAGATGTCCCTACAATTGAGGTTTGTATGAGTACTAGAGTTTGTTTGGTTGATGGAAGGAGATTCCTGTATGGGTTGAGACATGAGAACATATGCTATGCCACGGTACCTTAGAAGACTAAAGATTTGAAGCATGTAGAAGAACACCCAAAAGAGATAAAAGAGATACTAACAAAATATGAGGAGATCATTTCAGAGAATGAACATTATGGATTGCCACCTGTGAGGAGTATTATTCATTGTATGGATATGATTCTTGGAGCTAGTTTTCCTAATAAAGAAGCACACTGGATGACACCTACAGAGAATGAAGAGTTGAATAGACAAGTACAAGAATTCTTGAGGAAGGGTTTGATCAGAGAAAGCTTAAGTTCATGTGCAGTACCTATTGTGCTTGCACCTAAGAAGGATAGAGAACAGAGAATGTGTATAGATTCTAGAGAAATAAAAAATATTATGGTGAAGTATAGATTTCCTTTTCCTCGAATGGATGACATTATGGATTGTTTGAGTGGAGCTAAGTACTTTACAAAGATGATTTGAAGAGTGGATATCATCAGATCAAAATCAGAGAAGGGGATGAGTGGAAAACAACATTAAAGATAGATGAAGGATTGTATGAGTGGTTGCTTATGCCTTTTGGATTGAAAAATGCACTGAGTACTTTCATGAGGTTGATGAATGAAGTATTGAAGAAATTCTTGGGTAAGTTTGTAATTGTTTACCTAGATGACTAGTGCAGGAGCACCTAGGAAACACTAGGCTGTGGGTAGTCTAGGATAAATTTAGTGTAAATGCTTTTCTAAGAAGGTCATGTTGACCATTGGAATTTGAGTTAGAGTGTTTTCTTGTCTTGATCAGGAGTGATTAGGAGGGAGGTTGAAACTCATGTTTCTTAGTTGTTTAGGAGTTAGCAATAATTGGCAAAGGTGGCAAAATGGGACATTTTGCACCTTTTGCCACTTGATTATGGAAATGTCCAACCCAAGGGATTGGTAACTACCTTGGAGAGGAGTTATAAGGAGTTGCTCAAGCTGAGAGCAAGGTTGGTTGGGTTTTTGATTTGTAATAATTTCATGGAGTGCAATTAAGACTGTGATATTGAAGAACATCTTCTGGTTTATGATTTTTTGGATTTATGCATTGATAATTTGATCAAATGTTGAGAGTAGAGTAGGTAGTGTAATTCCTTTTCAAGCATTGCTTAGTTCAGTAGTTAGCTTGTTGCATTGGTTCAAGCATTTGTTTTTGTTAGGTTAATTCATTTCTTGCAATTTTTGTTCTGACTATCAGACCGGCAGAGATGGAGCTCTAGACCGTGTTTCCCCTGTACCTGGTGTATGGGTTCTTGGAAACAAAGGCTAGACTCCATTTTTGTACATAAGGTAGAGGTAGGAGTCCTTAGGAGTCAGGAATCCATGGCAAAAGATTTTTCCTAGGCGAGCTTGGCAGTGCCCAGCTAGGACATTCAAAGAGTGCAGAGCACTAAGGTTGCAGGGGTGCCAATCTCCTAGTGGACCATGGTGTGGAGAGGATGTGGATTTCCTTGTAGAGGCTTGGTAACAAGAAGGAGGCTTAACATAGACTAGGGAGTGGCAAAAAAACTGACTAATCTCAAGGAGGTTAGAAACTAGCTTAAAACAAGCCTAAATTTGCTAAGTTAAGGGTTGGAGCAGTGTACAGATAGTGGAGGCTCCAAACCCCAAAAATCTTCAAGGTGTGGGCAAGGGTACCACGAATCCCAAGAAAATATTTGAATTCATTTGGAAAATTTGGGCACACTCTCCATTTTTCTCAGGTTAGGAGGCCTAGTTGGGCTCTAGGGCTTGTATCCTTTTCTAACCCTAGGAGAGGGTTGGTGGGAGCGATGGAAAATTGGAGATTGGTGGATGATCAAGAACCCTAGGGGAATGGTCTTGAAGCCATGGGAGACATCACACACCCCTGCATCGAATTAGTGAAGGTTGGAGATTTAGCTAGCCTTTAGGAAGATTAAGGGCTAAGGAGAGAATGGCAGAGAGAGCACCAAGATTGGCTTGGTTAGGGAAATGGAGATGATAGTAGGGTTGGCTAGGAGAACCAAGGGTTCCTAACAAGCATTAGGGCCTATATGTTAAGGTGGTGGAGAGTGACACTAAAGGGGTTCACCAAGGTGAGACCCAGAGCATGGAACAGTGAATGTTCCATCCAGCCCTACACTATCAAATTGGTATCAAAGCAAGTTAAAGATTTGGGAAGAATCTTGTATGTCAGACCTTGAATCTAGTGGTTCTACCATCATGGTGACAAATGCTGAATTGGCTAAGATGTTTGAAGAACAGGAGGAATAAAATAGGCTAATGAGGGAAAGAATAGCCCAACTTGAGCAAGTAATGAGGAGCGCATAGTTAGAAGGAAGGATACCAAAGGAAGAAGAGGTTGCAAAGGAAGACAAGACCCCTGAACCTGACCCTATTCTAAAAGAAGAGCCTTTCCTGAAGGCATTGAAGGCTTTGAGTGGAAAAGCACTTGAAGGCATACCACTGTTTAGTGGAAAAATGGAAGCTAATCTAGTCATGGATTGGATAGAGGGAATGGAAAACCATTTTGAGTGTGATGGGGTCACAGAAGCATAGAAGGTAAAGGTGGCCAAATCAAGGTTAAGAGGTTTTGCCTTGACATGGTGGAAATTAATTTAGACAGAGAGGGAAAAGGAAGGCAACAGCCTATTTCAACTTGGAAAGGAATGGTTGCCAAAGTGAGGGAAGCATACATGCCAAATGATTATGAGATTCAGTTACACAAGAAGAGACAAAGCCTAAGGTAGAAAGACCAAGATGTGAATACCTACACAGAGGAGTTCTAAAAAATTTGTATGAGGTCTAATGTTTCAGAAGATGAAAGTCTCAAGGTGGCTAGGTATCTTAATGGCTTGAAATGGAACATTCAAGAGGAGATGGCTCTTTTAAGTCCTAAGATAGTACATCAATGTTACCAATTAGCTATCAAGATTGAGGAAAGGAACAAGAGGAAACAAAACTAGGCTTCTAAGGGCAGAGGCAAAGGCAGAGATCAAAGAGATCAAAGAGGACAGCGAGGTGGCTACCAAGGTAGAGGCAATGACCAAAGAAACCAAGGAGAGTTTAAATCCACAGATCATGACAATGAAACACCTTCTAGAGGAGGGTATAATAGAGGTAGAGGACCTCAAGGAGGTTCAAATAGAGGAAGAGGAGCAGGCAGGAGAAATTCATACTTTGCAAACATGAAATGCTACCATTGTGGTCAAGTTGGACACCCAACTTATAGGTGTCCGGAGAAAGCATCTTCATCAAGAAATGAGAAGAGAGTGGCTTATGGACAAGAGGACACCATGAGTCCTAAGTCACCTGAGGTCAATCACATTGAATTTGAGATAGGAGAGAATCTGATGTTTAGAAGAGTGTTGATCAGACAACCATCAAGGAAGAACCAAAACAAAGAAGAGCTCTATTTAGAGTGAAGTGCAAGATACTTGGTAAAGTATGCAAGGTCATCGTAGATTCAAGTTCAATAGAAAATATCATCTCAAAAGAAGTAGTAATGAAACTGAAAATGAAAAAGTTACCCCAAACTAACCCCTACAAGGTAACATGGCTCAACAAAGGGCAGAGTGTTCTATTGAATGAGCAAGTAACGATGGAGTTTTCCATTGGAGGGTATAAGGATAAGTTAGTTTGTGATGTTTTACCCATGGATGCAATGCCATCTACTATTGGGAAGACCATGGTAGTATGATAGAAGTGCCATGTATGATGGGAAAGAGAATAGCATTTCCTTCAAGAAGGATGGGAAGACTTTCAAGTTGCAGTCACTGTCAAAAGGAGAAGAGGGACAGTCAAAGACACCAAGTGTCATGTTGAGTAGTGGGAAGGAGTTCCTTAACAACCTACATCAAAGGGGGTGAAGGATATGTGGTTATGTTACAACCTAAAGAAGAAGACAAGGCTGAAAAGACAGTCATACCTGGAGCAGTCCTAAAGTTGTTGGATCAGTTCAAGGACATTGTAAGTGATGGTGCACCTACAACTCTACCACCAAAGAGAACCATAAGTCATCAAATTGACTTCATACCTGGAGCCTCATTTCCTAACAAAGCAACTTATAATCTTACACTGGATCAGAATCTAGAGGTAGCTAGGCAAGTGCAAGATTTGTTGGATCAAGGATTGATTCAAAAGAGCATCAGCCCATGTGCAGTACCGGTAGTCTTGGCAACCAAGAAGGGAGGTAAATGGAGGTTATGCATTGATTCTAGAGCAATAAATAGGATCACCATTAGGTATAGGTTCCCTATTCCTAGAATTGAAGACTTAATGGATTGTCTTGGAGGAGCTCAATACTACACAAAGTTGGATCTCAAGAGTGGATACCATCATATCAGAATCAAGGATGGAGATGAGTGGAAAATAGCCTTTAAGACAAATGATGGGTTGTATGAGTGGAGAGTTATTCCATTTGGCCTCTCTAATGCCCCTAGCACATTCATGAGGCTCATGAATGAAGTGCTTAAAGACTTTACAGGGATATTTGTGGTAGTGTATCTTGATGATATACTCATCTTTAGTAAGACAGCAGAAGAACACCTAAAGCATGTGGAGATGGTCCTTAGAAGATTGCAAGAAGAGAAGTTAGCCATCAATCTAGAGAAATGTGAGTTCTTCAAACAAGAGCTTGTTTATTTGGCATTTGTAGTATCCCAAGGATCATTGAAGATGGATCCAAGCAAGGTGGAAGCCATCCTAAATTGTCCTACACCAACCATAGGGACTGAGGTAAGAAGTTTCCATGGTTTGGCTCAATTTTATAGAAAATTCATATGGAACTTTAGTGGTATCTGTGCATCGATCCTAGATACAATCAAAGGTGGCCTGAAAACCAAGTTTAAGTGGACACAAGAAGCTGAGAAAGGTTTTGAGAAATTGAAACAAGAAGTGGCAACTCAACCTATTCTCTTATTACCTAGTTTTGACAAGTTGTTTACTGTGGAATGTGACGCTAGTGGAGTTGCAGTAGGAGGAGTACTCAGCCAAGAGGGTAGGCCTATGGCTTTCTTTAGTGAAAAGCTTAATGAAGCTAAGACTAAGTACTCTACTTATGATCTAGAACTGTATGCTTTAGTGTAGTCACTTAGGAAGTGGAGGCATTATCTCCTACCCAAATAATTTGTGGTGTTTACTGACAACCAAGCACTTAGCTACATCAATACTCAAGAGAAATTGAGCAATAGACATTTTAAGTGGATGGAGTATCTTCAAGCTTTCACCTTCACCATCAAGCACAAGAAGGGACAATTGAACAAGGTGGCAGATGCACTAAGTAGGAGGTTGCTGACAGTGCAAGAGATAAAGATCAAGAGCATTGGGATAAAGAGTTTCAAGGATCTCTATGGTGAAGATGAAGACTTTTCAGAGGTCTATAAGGTATGTTCTAACTTTGAGAACCATTTCCATAGCCAATACTCAGAGTATACATTGCAAAGTGGGTTATTGTTCAAAATAAATCAGTTATGTGTTCCAAGAGGGTCAATGAGGGAAAATCTCATTCAGGAAAAGCATAATGGAAGTCTTAGTGGACATTTTGGCATCAACAAGACTTTAGAACTAGTGCAAACATTCTATTACTGGCCTAAGTTGGCAAGAGATGTTAGAAAGTATGTGGAACAATGTGTTGTATGTATGAAAGCTAAGGGAGGAGCTAGTAATGCTGGTCTATATCAACCCCTACCCATTCCTAACAGACCATGGGAGTGTGTAAGCATGGATTTTGTGGTAGGCATTCCTAAGACCAAGACTGGTTTTGATAGTGTCTATGTAGTAGTGGACAAATTTAGCAAAATGAGTCATTTTATCCCTTGCAAAACTACTCATGATGCTAGTTACATAGCTCATCTCTTCTTCAAGGAAGTTGAAAGGATCCATGGATTTCCTTTGAGCATTGTTTCAGATAGGGATGTGAAGTTCATGAGTCACTTTTGGAAGACTCTATGGAGTAGATTAGGTACCAACCTATCATTTGGATTAGCTTACCATCCTTAGACCGATGGTCAAATAGAGGTGGTTAATAGGGTGCTAGGCAACCTTCTAAGGTGCCTAACTAAGGATTATGGACAAACATGGGATATGGTTATCTCACAAGCTGAGTATGCTTACAATGATAGTGTGAACCGGACCATAGGGAAGAGTCCTTTTGAAGTTGTGTATGGGATGCACCCAAGAGGCATATGTGAGCTCAGAGATCTTGGAGCTATGGAACATAGAAGTGGACATGCAGAGGACTTCAGTCAAACCATGAAAGAGATTCAGGAGCAGGTGAAGAAGATAGTCGCTGAGGCTACACAAAAGTTGAAGGAGAAGGTATATTTGTCAAGGAAGGATGTGCAATTTGCAGTAGGATACT
This sequence comes from Sequoia sempervirens, assembly GCA_007258455.2. Taxonomy (NCBI): domain Eukaryota; kingdom Viridiplantae; phylum Streptophyta; class Pinopsida; order Cupressales; family Cupressaceae; genus Sequoia; species Sequoia sempervirens. Next base: position 86,742 of record VDFB02266957.1, read on the forward strand.
ATGTCATGGTCCACCTTAACAAGTCAAGGTTGTAGAAGGGAATTTCAACCAAGTTGCAAATGAAAAGAGTAGGACCATGCAAGATATTAGCCAAGTATGGTAAAAATGCATAGAAGTTAGAGTTACCTACCGGTTTAGGAATCTCACCAGTTTTCAATATAGCTGACTTGATCAAGTACAACAGGTCAGTCAATGATGTGGATCAGAATAGTAAGGAGATCTTCAAGGACATCAGCAATATATCCTTACCTAATCAAGACAAGCCTCAGGTAGAGAAGATCTTGGAGTCAAGAGCAAAGAAGGCTACAAGGCACAAGGTATACATGGAGCATCTTGTCAAATGGAGGAATAAGCATGAATATGAGGCTACATGGATGGATGAAGCTCAGCTCAAGAGGAAGGGCATAGATGTGTCATTACCCTCTCCTGACATTCCTTAGAGTTTGTGTAGAGGGGGGAGAATGGTGCAGGAGCACCTAGGAAACACTAGGCTATGGGTAGTCTAGGATATATTTAGTGTAAATGCTTTTCTAAGAAGGTCATGTTGACCATTGGAATTTGAGTTAGAGTGCTTTCTTGTCTTGATCAAGAGTGATCAGGAGGGAGGTTGAAACTCATGTTTCTTAGTTGTTTAGGAGTTAGCAATAATTGGAAAAGGTGGAAAAATGGGACATTTTGCACCTTTTGCCACTTGATTATGGAAATGTCCAACCCAAGGGATTGGTAACTACCTTGGAGAAGAGTTATAAGGATTTTCTCGAGCTGAGAGCAAGGTTGGTTGGGTTTTTGATTTGTAATAATTTCATGGAGTGCAATTAAGACTGTGATATTGAAGAACATCTTCTGGTTTATGATTTTTTGGATTTATGCATTGATAATTTGATCAGATGTTGAGAGTAGAGTAGGTAGTGTAATTCCTTTTCAAGAATTGCTTAGTTCAGTAGTTAGCTTGTTGCATCGGTTCAAGCATTTGTTTTTGTTAGGTTAATTCATTTCTTGCAATTTTTGTTCTGACTGTCAGACCGGCAGAGATGGAGCTCTAGACCGTGTTTCCCTTGTACCTGGTGTATGGGTTCTTGGAAACAAAGGCTAGACTCCATTTTTGTACATAAGGTAGAGGTAGGAGTCCTTAGGAGTCAGGAATCCATGGCAAAGACTGCTCCTAGGCGAGCTTGGCAGTGCCCGGCTAGGACAGTCAAAGAGTGCAGAGCACTAAGGTTGCAAGGGTACCAATCTCCTAGTGAACCACGATTGGAGAGGATGTGGATTTCCTTATAGAGGCTTGGTAACAAGGAGGCGGCTTAACATAGATCGGGGAGTGGCAAACAAACTGACTAATCTCAAGGAGGTCAGAAACTGGCTTAAAACAAGCCTAAATTTGCTAAGTTAAGGGTTGGAGCAGTGTACAGATAGTGGAGGCTCCAAACCCCAAAAATATTCAAGGTGTGGGAAAGGGTACCACGAATCCCAAGAAAAGATTTGGATTCATTTGGAGAATTTGGGCACACTCTCCATTTTTCTTGGGTTAGGAGGCCTAGTTGGGCTCTAGGGCTTGTAGCCTTTTCTAGCCCTAGGAGAGGGTTTGGTGAGAGCGATGGAAAATTGGAGATTGGTGTATGATCAAGAACCCTAGGGGAATGGTCTTGAAGCCATGGGAGACATCACACACCCTTGCATCGAATTAGTGAAGGTTGGAGATTTAGCTAGCCTTTAGGAAGATTAAGGGCTAAGGAGAGAATGTTAGAGAGAGCACCAAGATTGGCTTGGTTAGGGAAATGGAGATGATAGTAGGGTTGGCTAGGAGAACCAGGGATGCCTAACAAGCATTAGGGCCTATAGGTTAAGGTGGTGGAGAGTGACACTAAAGGGGTTCACCAAGGTGAGACCCAGAGCATGGAACAATGAATGTTCCATCCAACCCTGCCCTATCAATGACATCTTGATTTTTAGTAAGAGTAGAGAAGAACATTTGTTGCACATAAGATAAGTTTTGTAGAGGTTGAGAGAAGAGCAGTTATTGATAAACATTAAGAAGTGTAGTTTCATGAAGGAGGAGTTGATATATCTTGGATTTGTGATATCTATGGATGGATTGAAGATGGATCCTAAGAAGGCAAGAGTGATTGTTGAGCGGCCTACACAAAATAGCATTGGAGAGGTGAGATCATTTCATGGATTGGCTAGTTTCTACAGAAAGTTTATTAGGAATTTCAGTTCTATTTGCAGTCCTATGACAAAAATAATGAGAGGAGATAGGAAGGATTTTAGATGGACATCTAGAGCAAACCAAAGCTTTGAGTTGTTGAAACAGAAGGTGACTAAGCAACCTCTGTTGGGTTTACCAGATTTAAGTAAGGTATTTCAAGTAGACTATGATGCAAGTGGAAGTGTAATTGGAGCGATGTTGAGTCAAGAGGGAAGACCTGTAGCCTATTTTAGTGAAAATTTGAATGATACTAGGAGAATATATTTAGTGTATGATTAAGAATTTTATGCCATAGTTTAAGCCTTGAAAAAGTGGAGACATTACTTGTTGCCTAAGGATTTTGTGTTGTATACAAATCATCAAGCATTGCAATACTTGAACAATCAAGGTAAGTTGAATCAGAGACACATGAGATGGGTGGAGTTCCTGCAGAGTTATACTTTTTTTTTGAAGCATAGGAGTGGAAAGTCAAATAGAGTTGTTGATGCTTTGAGTAGGAGAAGAAATTTGTTGAAAAAGATGAGAGTAGAGGTATTAGGATTTGATGAATTGAAGAACTTGTATGAGGAAGAGCTACATTTTGCAGAACCTTGGAGAGCTTGTAAAGAACTCGTTTTAGAGGATAGAAGATAGTGGTTGGATTATTTCATTCAGGAGGATATGTTGTTTTCAGGCAATTAGTTATGTATACCCCAGAGTTCAATGAGGGATTATAACTTGGTGAAGGAGAAGCATAATGGAGGTATGTCAGGAAATTTTGGAGTTGATAAGATAGTGGAATTGGTGAGTGAGAATTACTTTTGGTCGTAGATTCATAAGGATGTTAGGAGATTTGTGCAGAGTTTCAGAGTTTGTCAGGTTGCAAAGGGGAGTAGTCAGAATGTTGGGTTGTATAAACCTTTGACAGTTCCAGAGAGACCTTGGGAGGATATCAGCATGGATTTCATATTTGGTTTGCCAAAGACACAAAGAGGTAATGATTATGTATTTGTGGTGGTAGATAGATTTTCTAAAATGGCACATTTCATACCTTGTAAGAAGACAAAAGATGTAGTACATGTAGCAGACTTGTTTTTCAGAGAAGTGGTCAGATTGCATGGATTACCTAGGATTATTGTTTCAGATAGAGATGTAAAGTTTGTTGGTTACTTTTGGAGGAAACTTTGGAAGAAGTTGAAGACAGACCTAAAGTTCAGTTCTACTTTTCACCCATAGACTGATGGACAGACAGAGGTAGTGAATAGGAGTTTAGGGAATTTGCTGAGATGTTTGGTTGGAGAGAAGACTGGAAGTTGGGATTTAGTCCTTGCACAAGCAGAGTTTGCTTACAATAATTTAGTGAACAGGAGTACAAGAAAGACACCTTTCAAAATTGTTACTGGAGTTCATCCTAGAGGTATTTCAGAGTTGAGACATTAGTATGGAAGATAAGAGGAGTGCAGAAGCAGAAGAATTTGTAGAGCGCATGAAGAAGTTGTGTACTCAAGTGAAACAACAATTGGAAGACATGAACCAAAAGTATACGGAGAAAGAAAATGGGAAGAGGAGACATAAGGAATTCAAAGTTGGAAATGAAGTGATGGTATATTTGAGGAAGGAGAGATTTCTAGTTGGCACATACAACAAGTTGAAGATGAGGAAGTTTGGACCTTGTAAGATTTTGAAGAAGTTTGATTCAGGAAATGCATATCAAGTGGAGTTACCAGAAGGTATGGGTATATCACCTATATTCAACATTGCAGATCTATATCAGTATCATGAAGCAGAATTCAGTGAAAATAGTAAAGCAGAATTGGAGATTCAATTTCCTAAACAGTAGTCATATGAGATTGAAGAGATTTTGGATATCAGGGATGGAAGGAAGACTCGAGGAAGACAGTACAAAGAGTATCTTATGAAATGGAAAGGTAGACCAATGGAGGATTCTTCTTGGATTTGTTAGGCTAAGGTAGACCATCTTGGTTTACCTTTGGCCCTAGCAAAGTGAGGGACTCACTTTTTCAATAACCCCGAATGTATAATGTAGGAGCATCCTTGGTTCTTGGCAATCTTGCATCAACCAAAAATATTTTCTTTCAGTTTTGTTCTTATTTTTTTCTTAAGACTCAATTCATGTTGGTGGATTCATCATCTTTTCTCACCAAAACTTGTGGATCTTCAATTACATCGTCTACATGATCATTTTCCTTGTTCCAAGATTTGGGCGCGATTGGATCTTTTTCCAGCAAGATATCACTTTCAGAATCTCTTGGCAGTTTCTTAAATTGACACCAGAATAGTTTCAAGCCTATCGGTTAATTTGATCATTCGTGGATCTACCCCATGACTTGTGGAACTTAACGATGTGATTTTAAATGTTCCTAGGAGTGTTCCCAACCTTCATTATAGATCCACACTTCACCCTATATATTCGCCCAGGATTAATTCAAATTTGAGGCTGACTTGTTCATGTGCAGGTTACATTTTCTTTCCTTGGATAATGTAATGATCTTTGGCCGATGTGGATGTTTCTAGAATTATGGATATGATATAAAGCTTTTAATAGATTATTAGGATAGCAGTAATCAATTAGAATCTGATCCAGAAGAATAATAGGGTTTTATATGTAATACTTTCGCTCGCATAGGAGCATGTTAGAAGATTGTATATTTTGTCTAGCCTGTGAGCCGAATCTGTAGCCTGGACATTGTCGGCTGAATGTAACTGAGTTAATTGTTAATGAGAATATTTCCATCCGCATTTTCCTCCATAATCTGTGTTACTTTGATTATGTTACTCTTATTGCACGGTCCAGATTGTTCTCTTTGAGGACCCTCCTACCATGGCTATGTCACACAAACATGCAATATACCTTCTTTAAAATTGCTATATTTTTCTTTACCTGAAATGTAGATTGCATTCCAAGTGAGAAGGAATCAAGGTATTATTAGAAATATGTTGTTATTGGTGCACGTTTTGTGATATTCTTATCAAGTTGATGAAATGAACCATGTATTATGTTTAAAAATCTAATTGCATAGATATTAAATTTGGTTACATTCTTTCATATGTATGTTGAATAGAGATAACCAAAATGAGTTTTATATAAACTATGTTGTAGATAGTTGATTCTTAAACATGAAACAATTGGCTAGATAAAAACTACTAGAAACCAGATTGATTGTTTGCAAATTATGATATTTGGATAAGATTTATGTTATCTTATGTTGTGGGAGGTTATCTTCTACCTGATGGGTGCCAAAAATGGGTTAACAGAGAGATTGGTTTTACTTTTCCAAAATCTATATTTTTTAGTTGTATACAACATATTCTTGGCCAAGCATTTGTAGTCCATTATGTTGAATGGTCTAAATTTTATGATGTAATATCTCTACCATTTCCTTGCATAGATCTTTCATGTTCTAAATGTAGATAGAAATGCATGTAGATGCTTGGCACGCACTAGATTCCACTTTGCATATTGTATCTCTTGCTAAGTATTTCATGCAAGGTTGGGTATTCTTTGAGTTAGGAAGAATTCTCGGGAAGCAAAGCTTCGTGATTGGGTGGAAAAGCACCTAAACCATGTTCTCATCCACAGATGCAAAGAGCGATGATGAGGAATCACATGGAATTCCATTTTTATTATTGTACTTTATACTATATGATGTAACTGTTGTCAAATAAAGTTTGCACCCTTGCTAAGCTATCAACTGTAGCAACCTATTGACACATGGGAACACTTTGAGGTTGTGGTGACCTAGGAATGAAGTGGACCTCCAGATTATGGGTTGGTTCCCCTTAAGATATCTTGAGAAAAACTGAAGAATGGTAAAGAAAAGAGTAAGAAGGATATACTTGAATTTAAAACCTATCACTAACAGGTGATACACCAAAGATAAAAATATGACAATACTGTAGAAAACTCACAGAAAATCTCAATAGAGCTAAACAATCTCACAATATAGAGATTTATGTTTATAAAAATGAGTCTATGTAAGGTTCCGACTGTTCTAATGCTTAACACAAGGAAAACAAAGATGTTTTCATAGATATATGCGCAATAGAAAGAGATCACTAACATAAACCAGCTTTATGACATAATATTCTTTGCATCCAGTACTGAAGGAATCTGGTAAAATAAAGGATCACACAGAATTTTATCATGCAGCTCACAACTAGTCACTAAAACAACAAAGAAAATCTATGAAGGAAATGCCTTTCTATTGAGAAAAATAAGGAGTCTCTATGTTACAGATCTGTAGTATTTATGAAAATGAGTTACAAAGGCTAAATAATGCTCTTTCAGCAATCTCCTAACCAAGAACTTCCTTACAAAGAGGCAAAAATGCCATATATACCAAAGAGTGTCGACCCCTACCCTAGGGTTTCTACAAAAATGAGTCCACGCCTAGACACGTCAGCCCTAGAAGCACTTTGGAATGAAGTTAATGAGGCATTAAATGCGCATACCCTGTTTGCGTCGATGAAAGATTGCTCCCAAGCATGGCCTTCAAATCTTTTACAATGACCTCATTAACTCGCAGCCCTCGTGTCCACCCTCGGGACTTTGTCAAAGTCGCTTTGAATGCTCAGCGGCATGGTCATTAATGTCGATCCGCTCCTACTAGTAGCGATCCCAGCTATCACTGTGACTCATGGTTTCTTCTTCTTTGGATTTCTTCTTGCTCCAGATCTTTTAGCAAGTTGACCCCCTTTGAGAAGCAACATCAGATTTACCTTGTCAGATTCAAACATCATTGCTTCACTGAGCCAACCCATGTTGCACACATTTTGTCAATCATTCTTTACGGGGGAGTCAATTATTCAAACTTCCCATGATTTTCCCTAGCGCCTTCTGATTGGTTGAATTTGTGCCACGTAGACTCCAAGATGGTCAAAGGTCACTTCCTTAGAATTTCCTGTCAGTGAGACACTAACCGTGTCTCCCTAATGTGATTATACCCTTCAGCAGTTATTGGCATAGCTTAGGACTATCGGCGAGAGGTCATAGCAAACTGCAGGAGTTATAGCAATGTCCCAAAATTGTCGCCAAGAACATCACTATCAGTCAGAGGTCATAGCGAGTTCCCTCAGTTACATCGAAGACACCATCCTTTCGGTGAGACTCCACGTATTCGGCAAGAGGTCACAACATGTGCTAAGAGTCATACCGATATAATTTTCGATCAGCAAGTCCATCGCTATCGGCAGGACGTTACAGCGAGACCAAACCCCTTACTGAGCTCCCTTCATTTCGGCAAGAGCCTATCGGGTCGGAAAGACATCATCGTGAGCTCTTCAATGTTTCCCAAGCTTGGATCCTTCGGCGGAGTCAGAGTCAAGATGAGAATCAAAATGGGACCAGAGTCGAAATGAGGGAAAAACCAAACAGCACACGAAACCGGAACCAGAACCAAATCTGGACCTGAAACTTTCATCAAGTTTTAGGTTCGGATTTCATTCCGATCCCACCCCTGGAAACATACAAGGCACAAAGGAAGAAAGAAAAACACAAGGAAGAACAAAGAGGAGGAGACATCCCCCAACCACCGATAGTGAAAAAGCAAAGAAAAGAAGGGCGGAACCGGGATCGAAACTAGAACAGAAACAAGAACTGGAACTTTTGGAAAAGTTCCAAGTTCGGTTTCCATTCCTATCCCGAGTCTAGAAAAATGAAGAAAAGTTCCTAAGGAAAAGAAAACCCAAGGCACACAAAAACAAAGACCAAAGGATGCCAAAACATAAACGGGATCGGAACAAAAACCGATCTCGAGTGGAACACAGTGGGGGCGAGGGCGGAACCAAATCCGACACTGAAACTTTTCCAAGTTTCAAGTTCAGATTCTGACCCGACTCCGCCTCTGACAATACACAAAAATGATAAAGAAGGACAAGTACAAAAAAGGGACGGAAGAAAAAACATCCCACAACCAAAAAATGAAGAACAAAAGCAAAACAAAAAAAAAGATCGTCGGGACCAAAACCGGAATGGAACCCGAACTAGGAACCTATTCAAAGTTTCAGAGTTCGGTTCCAGACCCGGTTCCGAGTCCGCTAGAACAAAAAAAAGGCCCAAGGAGAAGAAAACTAATGCACAAAAGCACGGAGCTGGAACCGAAATTGGAACAGAAACAGGAACTGGAACTTTGGAAAAGTTCCAATGTTCAGTTTTTGTCCCAATCCTGCCTCCGGCAGAACAAAAAGGAAAAAGGCCAAAGGAAAATTAAAAAAAGGGGGAAAGTAAGGAAAAAACAAAAGGGAGGACCCCCCAATAAAAATGAACATCTGCACGCTGGGCTCAACCCTTGTGGGAGCCACATTTAATCCACGTGCTGAATTTTAAACATAATCTCCCCTGGAGCTACACAAGAAGCAAACAAGTTAGAAGGTATGTAACCTTGATGCAAACGTTCCTTCAGTTGGCCTTCATGAACACTTGAAAACATAGGTCACCCTACCTGATTGATCCCGTAGGTGAAAATTGGGTAACATTTTTGGTGACCTCGGCTGGATGTTTGCCTGCTAAACATGCAGACCAGTAGCCTAGGCCAATCCATTGGGCATGGTGTCATTGGGAAAACTTAGAAATAGACTTTGAGCAGCCTTGTGCATGGTTGTAACTCACTTGAGACTCATAGAACATAACAGGTTGTCGAAAACTTAATGAAAACAAGAAAAAACTGAGGTGAAACTATTTACCGTGTTGGGACAACACTTAGGGAATGAAAACTACACCTATTCTCTATAATTTTAACAGCTATGTACAGATTTAGGTCCATACCTCAGAAGCAACATTTGAGGTGAATCCCATTCACTGGGATTAGTTCCACTACACCATCCAACCTAGATAGCTGGAAAGCATTATGATGTTTCTCCTCAGTAATGATATACGGCCCAGTCCAAAGTGCATCAAATTTGGAGTGCTTTTAGGCTTGCTTTTTAATTCATCCCACTTTACCACTATTTCACCTTCTTGGAACACTTTGGGAGATGCCTTTTTATCAAACGACCTTTTTATTTGAGCCTGATATTGCTCAATCCTTTTCACTGCTTCAGCTCTGAGTTCTTCAAGCTCAATTAATTGAGCTAACCTTGTTGTCATAGGCTCCTCCTCAATCATATCAAGCTGGTTTACCAGATCGAGGGTTGGGAGTTCAACTAAAATGGGCAGTCTTACCTCTTTTCCATACACTAACATGTATGGAGAAAGTCTTGTAGACTTTTTTGATGTAATCCTATCAACCCTCAAGGCTGATTTCAGCTTGGTGTGCCAGGCCTTTTGATTTTCCTCCATAGTTCTCTTAATGATTCTCAAGAGATTCTTGTTAGTGGACTTAGCTTGTCCATTGCCTTGCAGATAATAATTAGAGGATGTACTTAGATATATACCATTTTTGACAGCCCAGTCAGAAATTTTAACACTCACAAAAGCAAGGGCATTTTTTGACACAATAGAATCTGGGATACCAAATATGGTAACTAGCTCTTCATAGAAATTCAGTACAACGGATTCATTAGCTTCTTTGAGTGCCACAACTTCAGTCCATTTTGAAAAATAATCAATGGCTGTGAGTATCCATTTGTGGCATGCACTTGATGGCGGGTTTATAACCCCAATGAAATCCAAACCCCATTTCATAAAGGGCTGATCAACTTGAACCGATTGTAGCAGGATGGCTGGTAGCTTCTCTTTTCTAGCAAAAACATCACTCTTTGCACCCTCTTACCCATGCATGAGCGTCTTTGAATAAGGTAGGCCAATAATAGCCTCCTTTCATTATTTTAAGAGTTGTGGCTCTCAGAGAAAAGTGTCTGCCAGCTAACCCTTGATGGAATTCATATAATACTCTATCAACCTGATCGACTCTAATACATCTTAACAGGACACCATGGAAATCTCTTCTAAATAGCAAACCATTTAAAAGAACATAAGGTATGGATTGTAGTCGATAATACCTTCTTCTAGATCTAGTCAGATTAGGAGGGCACTCACCAGTCAATAAAAAATGTGTCATTTATGTAATCCAACCAATAGGAGCAGGTATAGCAATTTTTTGTCCATCTTGGAGTGCTAAAATAGAACTTTCCTCCTCCTTTACACTGATGTTGCTGTCCTCAGTAAGCTGTTCACAGAGACCTCTCCCTCTTATTAGTTTGGTAACCTTTATTTCAAGGTCATACTCCATCACCCTAGTGACCCAACTAGCTCTTTTATCACTCAAATCTTTGTTTAACAAAAACTCTTTCATAGTTGGATGAGCAACCATCAGCATAATCTTGTTATTGGAAAGCATGTGCCTAAACTTCTTTAAACTTCTTATGACAGCAAAAACATGCCTCTCTACAAAAGTATACTTGAGCTCGTAATATTTGAGTCCTTGACTGAAGAACGCCATGGGCTGTTCAGATCCTTCATCATTTCAATGTACAAGTATGGCTGAAAGTGAATCAATATTTCCGTAGGCATATAACATGAAAAATTTAGAAAAGTCTAGATTTAGAAGTGTAGGTGCGGTTGCCAATGCCTCTTTTATAAGCTTAAAGCTTCTTTTCCCATCCTCAATCCAGCTAAAAGGTACATTCTTTCTCAACATATGAGTTAGGGGACTTAATAAATCAACAATGTCAAGGATAAACCTCCTAACAAAGTTAATCCTACCAATAAAACTCTGTAGACTTTTCTTGTGCATTGGTAAAGGAAGAGTTAAGATAGCACTTATTCTTTTAGGGTCAATAGTAATACCCTATTTAGATACCACATAACCAAGCAATCTTCCTTCATGAACAACAAACACACACTTTTTGGGGTTAAGTGATATCCCAAATTCCCTGAATTTTTCAAAAATCTGCCTCAAATGACTCAAATGATCCTTAGCCTCCTTAGAAAAAATAGTGATATCATCAAGATAGACTAAGACTATCTTGTACATTAAACCCTGGAAGGCTATATCCATGGCTTTTTGAAAGGTTGCCCCAGCGTTAGATAAACCAAAGGGCATTTTCAGATAGGCCATAGTTCCCCATTTTGTGGTGAAGGTTGTTTTGTACTAATTTTCCTTTTTTACCAATATCTGGTTGTAACCAGAATAGCCATCTAATAAGGAAAACCTTTTAGACCCTGAAACTAGCTGAAGTATCTGCTCCATAGAAGGCATAGGATGACGGTATTTTAAGGAGGCCCTAGTTAAATCACAGAAATCTACACAGAGTCTTATTTCACCATTTTTCTTTCTTACTGGTACTAAGTTTGAAACCTATGAGTTATGCTTGATGGGGAAAATAATGTTGCTTTCAATCAACTTATCTAGCTCTTTTTTCACCAAAGGTTCTAACTTAGGATTCAAGGGCCTCTGTTTTTGCCTAACAGGCTTGACATTAGGCTCAAGTTCAATGGTATGTTGAGCGAGCTGGGGATTAAATCCCTTTAAATCACTATATTTCTAGGCAAAGATATCATTAAATTCCTTACAAAGCTGAATAAAAACATGCTTCTCTTCAGTTGTACATACCTTGCCTAACTTAAGAAGCTTTTCTTTGAAAACTTCAACTTCTTCATAGTGATCTTGCTGAACTTGAATACTCCCCTTGGGCTTTCTAGCTTCATCATCAGTATTAAAAACATATTCTAGGGTGACCAAGCGTTTTGGCAACTTGTTTTTGAGCTGAATAATCTGGTCATTGTACTAGTGTTGTAGCTTTTCCTGATTGGCATGTGAGAACTCAACTTCTTCTCTTAAAAAGCTGACAATCTACTGGTCACGATCAAAGACTTGCCAGTGTATATTATTATCAGGCACAACAGGCCTAACTATGATCTTGATATGCTAATTAGTTTTATCACTGCAGATTTCCTTTGGAATATCATGTTCAACTCCTACAGCAGCTAATCTATTAGCATGTTTATTCTGAGCTCTAGGAATGGAAATTAGATTAAATGCCTCAAATCCCTCTAAGAGGTCCCATACCCTATTCCTTTAAGACCTGAGTATATCATTTTTAACAGCATTAAGCTTTCTCACCTGATGGACAACCAACTCGCTGTCACCATAAACTTTTAGATAGTTAATACCTCTCTGTATGATCGCCCACTCCAAACCTTGGACTAGAGCTTCATATTCAACAGAATTATTAGAATATTTAAAACATAATCTGAAGGCTAGATAGTACTTCTAACCTTTTGGTGATACCATCATACATCCACCACCAGCACCCACTCTACTCCTTGAGCCATCAAAATACAGCTCCCACAGATCATTTTCATGTTGTTCACTATGTCGTTTCTTGTCCTTTTCAATTTTAGGCTTGAAGGAGTCAGTCTCACACATCATATAAACACCAATGTCAACCTCCTCCAATTTCTCCCCTGTGCTTACTTCATGAGCTTGAGGCGCCCACTCTTTAGGAAGAACATCTGATGTTCCTTCTGTTTGAACCTCAGCCTCTTGAACAGTAGGCTACTCTGATTGTACACTTGTAAACAAGTTGGCATTGATAGGAGATGAATTGTAAGGTTCAATCTGAGCCTTAGCTATGGATTCTTATTTAATAGTGACTCTAGTGCCATATCTAGTTCTAAACAGCATGTGAGACCAATTAGAGGATAGGTAACCACCTATCTTGGCCGTAAAATCTCTAGATAAACAAAGGGCAAAGTGCGGGGGTAGCTCAATAATGTATACATCCTGTGGTATTGCAAATTTTGGACAAGCATGTAGAGTTAAGCTCAAATTTTTAATGACCCCTACTGTGTTCATAGCAGTACCATCCAATTGTACTACCCACTTTTCTAGTGGCTCATATTCAATTCCCAAGTTATCGACGATTTGTTTGGGCATAACTAAACTACTAGCCCCTGAGTCGATCATACAATTATGAACCAGATGATCTCTTATGATCAATGACAAATAAAAAGGAGGCGGCTTGGCCTTAGCAGCTTGCTGCTCGTTATTACCAACCGTAGTGTTAGCCAATGTAACCTTCTCCTTTTCTACACTAGGCTCATCTGATACACTTAAACCTAATAAGGCAGATTGAAGCAGGTCCTTTTGACTCGAAATACTCAAAGAATCCCATATTAACATGGGAACATTAATTTTCTTCATATGCTCCAATATATTGAAAGTTGTAGCAGGTTTAACTTGACCTTTAGGAGGAATAACATCACCTTTAACTGAAGGCACCTAGGCTGATGAATTGGACTATTGCTTGCCTACCAAAGGCTGGCCCCTTGGTAGCATTCGGATCTGGTCAGCTTTTGATGAGCCAGGAGCATTTTGATGTTGGTTCAGCTTGTGTTTTGATTGAGTTTGAACTGTATTAGGTTGATGTCCCTCATCTATTTCCCTCTTCTTACTACGTGTATTGTCTATAATTGAAGAATCAGCGTGGACCACTCCACAAAATTCTTCCCCTTGCTAGTTTAGGAATGTAGACTCATGCGTCTGTTGCTCTTGCTATTGTACTTCAGTTGCTACAAGCACACTAGACTATATTGCTAAACTGTTCTGAACCATCAAGGCTTGGTTAAGCAGCCCATTTACATAGATACTCTGATTATGGGGTTGACTACATGGAAAGCACCATTCATAATCTTGAACTAAGTTGTTCTGGATAGGTGCAAGCTCTTTGGAAGTGCCTGCAATGTTGGAGTCATAAGCTTGATGTGGCCTCGGGTTAGGAGAAAACTTTTGGCCTTCATTATAAGGCTGATAAGGTGGTCTATTGGTCTGATTTTGCTGGTAATTAGACTAGAATGAGGGTTGATATAGCTTAAAACCTTGATTTTGTTGTTTTCTTAGATTAACCATCTCATTGCCAAAGGTCATTAAAAGGCTTTTAATCTCTTGTAGTTCATTAAACTAAACTAGAAATGCATTTAATTGACCATTAGGCTGGATATAGGTGCTAGAAACACTGGTGCACTTGGAATAACAGCCAAAGGAGGTAACTACATAGGGGTTGGAGGCTGAAAAGTGGGAAATATTGGCATAGGTGGTCTTGGGGCAACTTTACCAGCCTGTATAAGGCTGCTTTAAGCTCTAACAACTACACTATATGTTGCAGGAAGTGTATCACCTCCCATCGATTTAATCATTACAGAAACATCGCTATTTAAAGCTCTTAAATAGTATAAAAAGGCATGGTTAGCAGTAGGTCTTACCATTTGTGGGATTCTATCCCACGTCCTTTGGAAACGGTGATTGAAATCTGACATAACTTCATGTGGAGCTCTTTTGATTGTAGACAACTAATCCACCAATGACAAGTAGTCTAATTTATCTTCAAAAAATTTGCACAACTAGCTACCTAACTCATCCCATGTTGCTATGGAGTTGATAGGCAAGCCTTTGAACCATTGTAAGGCTTTTTCTTTAAAGGACGCTGCCAGCAATCTAAGTGCAACATTTTCTTCAATCACATGGTGAACAACACACAAATTGGCAACATCTTTTATATGCTCGGTTGGGGTGCTATGATCCTCCCCATAAAAATATGGCAGACCTTTTAAGGCAGCGACAAGAATTTCATCATGCTGAGTCAGATTCAGTGGGTTGCCTTGGTTAAAAGCAACAAATTGTTGATTTCTTACTACTGGAATCATTGTCACTGGGATATTCTTAGTAATAACAACTAGAACAACAGTATGGCTTCTCACAGCAGGATTTGATTTGGACCTTTTGAAATAAGCCACTGTCTTTTGAACCTTCAGGACTTCCCTGCCCCTTCTTCTAGGTGGGGACAACTGTAAATACTCAAAAATAGGTGAGTTACTCCTAGTTTGCACTCTTCTCATGAGCAGTAATACACTGGAATTACTAAATTTGAGCTCGAAGTTGCCAAGTATGCTAAAATTTGTCTCTTAAAGATTGCAATTTATACTACACATACCAAACAGCAGTATGATAATTTTGGTTTAAGACTGAAAAACAGTTCTCAGTCCCACTGGGCGTGCCAAAAACTATTGTCAAATAAAGTTTGCACCCTTGCTAAGCTATCAACTGTAGCAACCTATTGACACATGGGAACACTTCGAGGTTGTGGGTGACCTACGAATGAAGTGGACCTCTAGATTATGGGCTGGTTCCCCTTAACATATCTTGAGAAAAATTGAAGAATGATAAGGAAAAGAGTAAGAAGGATATATTTGAATTTAAAACCTATCACTAACAGGTGATACACCAAAAATAAAAATATGACAATACTGTAGAAAACTCGCAGGAAATCTCAATAGAGCTAAATGATCTCACAATACAAAGATTTATGTTTATAAAAACGAGTCTATGTAAGGTTCCAACTGTTCTAATGCTTAACACAAGGAAAACAAATATGTTTTCACAGATATATGTGCAATAGAAAGAGATCACTAACATAAACCAGCTTTATGACATAATATTCTTTGCCTCTAGTACTGAAGGAATCTGGTAAAATAAAGGATCACATAGAATTTTATCATGTAGCTCACAACCAGTCACTAAAATAACAAACAAAATCTGTGAAGGAAATGACTTTCTATTGAGAAAAATAAGGAGTATATGTGTTACAGATCTGTAGTATTTATGAAAATGAGTTACAAAGGCTGAATAATGCTCTTTCAACAATCTCCTAACCAAGAACTTCCTTACAAAGAGGCAAAAATGCCATATATACCAAAGAGTGTCGGCCCCTGCCCTAGGGTTTCTACAAAAATGAGTCAGCGCCTGGACACGTCAGCCCTAGAAGCGCTTTGGAATGAAGTTAATGAGGCATTAAATGCGCATACGTTGTTTGTGTCGATGAAAGCTCGCTCCCAGGCATGGCCTTCAGATCTTTTACAATGACCTCATTAACTCGCAGCCCTCGTGTCCACCCTCGGGACTTCGTCAAAGCCACTTTGAATGCTCAGAAGCATGGTCATTAATGTTGATCCACTCCTACCAGTAGTGATCCCAACTATCACTATGACTCACGGTTTCTTCTTCTTCGGCTTTCTTCTTGCTCCAGATCTTTCGGCAAGTTGACCCCCTTTGAGAAGCGGCATCAAATTTACCCTGTCATATTCAAACGTCATTGCTTCACCGAGCTGACCCATGTTGCGCGCATTCTGTCGATCATTCTTTATGGGGGAGTCAATCAGTCAAACTACCTGTGATTTTCCCTAGTGCCTTCTAATTGGTTGAATTTGTGCCACATAGACTCCAAGACAGTCAAAGGTCACTTCCTTAGAATCACCTGTCGGTGAGACACTAACCGTGTCTCCCTGATGCGATTATACCCTTCAGCAGTTATCGGCATAGCTTAGGATTGTCGGTGAGAGGTCATAGTGAATTGCAGGAGTTATAGTGATGTCCCAAAATTGTTGCCAAGACCATTGCTATCGGTTGGAGGTCATAGCAAGTTCCCTCAGTTATATCAAAGACACCATTCTTTCGGTGATACTCCACGTATTCGGCAAGAGGTCACAACAAGCGCTAAGAGTCATACCAATATCCTTTTCGATTAGCAAGTCCATCACTATCGGCAGGACTTTACCAAGAGACCAAACCCCTTACCGAGCTCCCTTCATTTTAGAAAAAGCCTATTAGGTCGGCAAGACATCATTGCGAGCTCTTCAATGTTTCCCGAGCTTGGATCCTTTGATGGAGTTGGAGTCGGGATGAGAATCAAAACAAGACCGGAGTCAGAACGAGGGAAAAACCAAATAGCTTGCAGAACCAGAACCGGAACCAAATCCAGAATTAAAACTTTCATCAAGTTTCAAGTTCGGATTTCATTCCGATCTCGCCCCTGGCAACATACAAGGCACGAAGGAAGAAAGAAAAACACAAGGAACAACAAAGAGGAGGAGACATCCCCCGACCATCGGCAGCGAAAAAGCAAAGAAAAGAAGGGCGGAACCGAGATCAAAACCGAAACAAAAACAAGAACTGGAACTTTTGGAAAAGTTCCAAGTTCGATTTCCATTCCAATCCCGACTCTGGAAAAATGAAGAAAAGTTCCTAAGGAAAAGAAAACCCAAGGAACACAAATAAAAGACCAAAGGATTCCAAAACATAAACGGGATCGAAACGAAAACCGATCCCGAGTGGAACACAGCAGGGGTGGGGGCGGAACCAAATCTGACACTAAAACTTTTCTAAGTTTCAAGTTCGGATTCTGACCCGACTCCGCCTCCGACAATACACAAAAATGATAAAGAAGGACGAGTATGAAAAAGGGAAGGGAAGAAAAACATCCCACAACCAAAAAATGAAGAACAAATGCAAAACAAACAAATAAGACCAGCAGGACCAGAACTAGAATGGAACCCGAACTAGGAACCTATTCAAATTTTCAGAGTTCAATTCCAGACCCGGTTCTGAGTCCACCAGAACCAAAAAAAAAGGCCCAAGGAGAAGAAAACTAATGCACAAAAGTGTGGAGTCGGAACCGGAATCAGAACAGAAACAAGAACTGGAACTTTGGAAAAGTTCCAATGTTCGGTTTCTGTCCCGATTCCGCCTTCGGTAGAACAAAAAGGAAAAAGGCCAAAGGAAAATAAAACGAAAAGGGGGAAAGTAATGAAAAAACAAAAGGGAGGACCCCCTAATAAAAAAGAATATCCGCATGTTGGGCTCAACCCTTGTGGTTGCCACATTTAATCCACGTGCTGAATTTTAAACATAATCTCCCCTGGAGCTGCACAAGAAGAAAACAAGTGAGAAGGTATATAACCTGGATGCAAATTTTCCTTCAGTTGGCCTTCATGAACATTCATAAACATAGGTCACCCTGCCTGATTGAGCTTGTAGGTGAAAATTGGGTAACAGTAACTTGATTTGACTAATTTGTAAGATGGCCTATGTCAAACTATGCAACTTGTAAAATTGACATTTGGAAATGAATAAAATAAATTATTATTTTGACTTATGGTGCTATTATGGAATATAGCTAATTGACTATGTCTCTAATTTATTATTCATAATGTCATATTTTATTTTTGAGTGTTATTTATGTATGTCACATTACACAATGATCTATAAGAAGGGATACCTATAGATGTTGGTTTGGTTAAGTTTTTTTATGGGAGTAGCCTATGTGTGGTTGAAAATATGGAGTATTCTTTCTTTTTTATTAGTAAATATTGAGGATTTTTCCTTGAGTTTTCTCAAAATATGTTAAAACCAAGGACAATGATTTCATAGGAAAAAATACATACAATTATAAGGAAATTGTGTGACATGTGAAAGCACAGTGAGACAACAAGGAAATTTCAAGAAAAACATAGTTTATAATAGATAGAGTTAAACAATGGCAATCTAATGATGAGAAGTGGAGGGTTTCCTCTAACCTTGGTAGGCCTCACACTATTTTAAAAATCACAATAGCAAAGCATCATAGGAACAAGGACACCATATCATATGGAGGTTTCCTTGTCAAGGGGTTTATTCTTCAAAACCCTACTTTAAACCCCCACTATGACTATAAACACCAAATGACAAATACACAATCACATTGATACTATCTACAGTGAATTATGGAAGACAAATCTAAGAGAAATAGTTGAAAGGGATTGTTGAAGACAATGAAAATTTTCAAAAGACCCATCACAAGAGAGAGCAACTAAGATCATCTTCAGCTTCAATCAAGACATCCAAACTGAAAGCTTGAGAATTGCAGTGTTGACTTTCTTATTTTTCAAGTCATTGCATGCTACCAAAGATTGTCAAGTTAATATTTTAAGTGATTAGATGAGAAAGCTTCATTACTTCAAGAAACTTAAGAGGGGGATTAATAGGTAATCTACGATCAATTATAAACCTCTTATTTTTATCAGATTTCCACTTTCCCACAACTATAAAATCATCCTCAATACTTATCACTTCCAACTGAGCTTTTTTTGGATCCCTTGGATTCTATCTCTTTTGAGGACCAATTGATTATCAAGATTCAAAGCAGAAATGAATATGTGAAACTAAATTTCCTCACTTGGCCTTTCAGGAGTAGGAATTTGTTGAAGCAATCTGTTGAAGAGGTACATGAAATATTTCATTGTCTCACCCTTATCTTTCATAATTTGAAAAAATTATCGCAAGATGGTCACAACATTAGCTAGAGTTTTATAATGCTGGAGAAAATTTTCTCTTAAAATGTTCCATCTCGTGATGCATCCCTTTTCCAATCCCTTGAACCATTCAACCACCTTTTTTATTAAATTGTCAATAATGATTCTCACAAAAATATCTTCATCTTAGATACCCAAGATCCCACTTATTACAATCATGGCTAGAATGTGTTCTCGAGGGTCTTATGTGTCTTCACCAGAGAATTTAGGGAAAAAAAACTAGGTGCCAGTAGGCAAGTCATGATATTGTGACAAGGCAAGGGGGCCAATGTGGTTACACCAAAGATTCAAGGCCATGGATGATCAGAGTCGCCAACTCACAAAGGAGTAAGGATAGAGGAAACCCCTAAATTAATCTCTAGGTGGTGGATAAGGAGGAGGTGAATCCTGAGGGTGATGGAGAGGTTGATTGGGATGATGATTAGGATGGCTAGGAGGGTTGTCATAGTACACAAACACCAATCTTGGAGGATGTTCAACTACTGGCACAGGTGGTGTTGGTCCCACTCTTCTTCTTATTCCAAGACAATATTTTCTCGCATATAATATATTGCGCTCCTTTTGTACCTCCATGAAAGATTATTTAATTGTGAAAAGATGTATTCTTGTTCTATTTGCATCTAATTCAAATCAAGCTACAATATAGGAAATACATTGTTATGGAGAAGTACCATCTTGCTGCATGACATGATGGAAACTTGTTAGATATTATAACCGTTCCCCAGTGAAGTCGCCAAAAATCTTGTTAGTGAATGGATTGGCCTCTTTAAGATAATTAATAACTTTGACTCTATTTTTCCCTTAAAGCACTAGGGCCAATTGCTAACAACTATGGAAAACTCACAATTACATTTGTGACTTTCCTTTGAATTAAAGAGGTACAACTCCCTCATATAAAATATCTAATAATATGGTGGCTTTTAACCAGAAAGCAATAAGGTAACAAACACTAGTTCATAAAAATAACACTAATGTGGAAGAAAATCACATAAAGCCATAAATCAACAACACAGATTGGAAAGACTTATGACTACTATACCAGGAAATAACAAATTATACTGCAATTGTAGACACATAAATTATATTGATTGATCTCGTGCACCTGATCCTGATTTACTAACATTAGTTCTCCCTGAATCACTTCTTTACTAACCATTTAATCGAATAATCTTTATTTGATTAAATCATTATCTTTCTTTAATTAAATAAATCATTTTATTTGATTAATCCTATTTCCTCTGTTAATTAAATAAATCCACTTTATTTGATTAAGTCATCATCTTCTATTGATTAAATAAATCCTTTTATTTGATTAATCCTAATGTTCCTCTTTTAATTAAATAAATCCCTCTATTTGATTAAATCATGTTTCTTCCTTTAATTGAATAAATTAACATTTATTTGATTAAATCTAACATCACCCCTTTTAATTAAATAAATCAAACTTTATTTAATTAAATCTAATATCCATTATTCCTCCCATTTTATTTAAATAAATCCAAAAATCTAAATCAAATGTCAAATCAAACTAATCTCCATCTAAGTTAAGTAAATCCCAATTAACTCTAACACTAATCCATCAAATCCTCTAGCTTTTGCAACTTGCACATATAAATCAATTTCTTTGATTTATTAATTCTTCTATTTCCATTAAAATATGGCATCTCATTGGAATATTCCTCCATTTTGAAATCTCCCTCCCAAAAGGACTTGTCCTCCAACATGGCATTAAAGCCTCTTACAAGTCCTTTTTCTTGAGCCAAGTGGCATTAACTCCTCTTTCTCTCTTCCTCCACAAGCCAACTTTCAAATTTCAAATTTCCACCTAATTGCATTTATTTGCATATTCATCAAAATGTGCTCCATCTCTCTCCACCATGTTGACAAGTGGCACAATGCCATTGGATTATTTTTAGTCCCAAATTCTTCATATCTTTCGTTCCTCCATCATTATTTCCTATAAATAGAGATCTTCTCTATTGTATTTGGATCCACAACTTGAGCCAAAGTCATTATCTACAGATTTTATGCAAGTTCATCCATTGTTCATCAAGGTTTTCATAGAATTTCATCATCTTAGCTAGGTTATCGTCAAATTTCATCAAGGAGCACACAATCTTCATCAAAGTTCATTAAAACTTGCAAGGAATTGGGAAAGGGCTATTTTCCACATCAAAATAGCACCAATTCCCCCATGGGATTGAGAGTTTGAACATTTGAATAAGATTTAGATTGTCTTCATTTGTGTTTTTTACTTTATTTCTTGTTCTTCATGTTTAAAATGAATATTATGGGGAATGATGGTTTTGATTTGCATAAGTGACTAATATTGTGTTTGTTGTTTATGTTTGTGCAGGTCTAGATCTACAATTCACAACAATAAATTGATGCAATAATTACACACAAAAATATGCCTCTATTACACACTCGACGCACAAATCAATATGCTAAACACTGCATTTAAATTCATAACACAAATTACAAACTATTGCAATATAACATCAATATAAATGAATAATGTTCCTTCTTGAAATACAAAACAATGTATCTTTGGAGATCGGACCCTCTATCCTTCTCCCTCATCATAGATATACCAGTGAATTTCCCCAAAATGGTTAACAAAACCATTACTAAAATTAGTGACACTTCTTACCATCTAAACGTCTTCTTGAAAACGGCTAAGAGAATATGATCAGCCAAAATAATTAAACTAACGAAAGAAAAGATGTTAGGCAAGAAAAGGGTAAGTGCGGGATCATCATGGAAAAAACAAGCCCTTAAGTGGCAAAAAATTCAGAAAAATCAAAGTTAGGAAATTTGACATAAACATTTGAATAAGTTATCTATATTATTTCAAAAATATGTAAGAATAGAATCTATAGCAAATTGAATGTAGTTTCTAAACTACTAGGTTTATTTTTTATTTTTAAATCTATTTGGTGAAAATTTGAAATTTTAATGCAGTAGTACTTAAATTTCAGGGAAAAAATAAGAAGCAGGTGTCTGTCTGACCACCCTAACCACAATAAAATGATAATATTTTTTTATAATATTTTAGATATGAGTAGAGGACTCATGGCCCAATGTGATGTATATTTTTTTAATTTTTTTCCAAGTAAATAATTAATTATGAATTTTTTATTACAACTTTTAAAAAATATAATAACTCGTATATCTGACCACCTTAACTTGGTCAAAACTTCATGAAATTCAATTTTTTTTAATCCTATAATATGCAAAGCATGAAATGTGATGCATGTTTCATATTCAAAAAATGTCATATTGTTTGAAATCTATAGATGTTTTTCAATCAGGACTTTAGCCATAATTCAAATAGAAAATGAATAATAATTATTTATTAAATTCAATGTAAAGCATAATTTATATTGGTGGAAATCTAAGAATCTCCTTTAAAAATCCTTTTCGTTTCATCAATTTTGGGTAAAAAAAAGTCATCAACCACATACCCTACACATACCCATCATATCGCCACTTTCAGGCCCATCATGATCCTGCACATACCCAAAACTTGAACTTGCTTCACACCAATGGTCACCAAATATGATCACACGTGTATGTTGTCTAGTAGGGGATGTAATTTAAAACGGGTTCAAATTAATCAGCCAAAAATTTAAAACAAGTTGTTATATTGAATCAAATCTAAGAGAGATAGCCCAAATTTCTAACCAACCATCTATAAATTCAACCAATTTCACCACACTTCACCATACAGAAGCATCCAATATGATGAGTGATGAGAGTGATGGAGTATCAGCAAATGATTTCATCATTTTGGAGGAGATCGAATGTAGTCCTTTGTTTAGGCATCTGTCTAACCAACTGACAAAAAAAAATTTCATATAGAGTGAAGTACATGAGGAAGTGCTTTGTAGCATTCCGGGCAACGCATTTATGAGCCAAGTGCACATGCATAACACTACCATGTTGGAGTGTTTTTTTTTTACAATTATCAGGACCTTTGGTCACCATGACTGGGGCATGAGAGCATCTGAGCATTTCATGAGGCATGAGTTTCACCACCATATCAATGTTTCCATTACTGGGCTTAATCACTATCTAGGAAGTAGGTTGGTGGGTGACACCATCTGCATAGTGTCAACTCTTCAAAATGAGGTTGTGGAAGAAGTCGTGACTCTTCTTCGTGCAGGGGTCGTGAGAAATGACATGGAGCTCTTTGCCCAATTTTTGCAATCGCACGAGAATCTATTGTCTCCTACCCAAATCAAATGCCTTCAGACTGTGATAGAAGGCATTTGAGTGTTGATGTTCACCCTCTACATTTGAAAATGATTTTTTTTTTGGCTATTGATATCAACTTTTTGTATTTGAATCAAAAAATTTGTAATGCCACTACAATGTAAATATATATATATATACCATTTTGATATCATAGTGCTCTTGTATGAATACTTTTTATTGATTCTGCTCATATCACATTCGATGACATTAGTTTCTTTTTCCTATATGACTGCATTTGGTATTTAAATCTACATTCACCGTTATTTTTTTATTCTTCTAAAAATCTCTTCTCGCGGTAGGGCAAGTAGTTCGTAGAACTTAGGAAAACACTACCCGAGTTTCAAATATTTCTTGAAATCCCACCCAAAAGAAAAACTTGTGAAACAAGTCACCCAATAGTCTTAGAAAAATTCATGAAACCTTTAGTACAAACCACCTAAGATTCAGTAAGGCTTAAACAATTGGTAAGTTACAATGGAACCATAAAAGCATCACCTACATTCAAAGAATAATAAAAAAAGCAGTAAAGTGGGAGGTTAGAAAAACTAGTGAAAACCCCACCTAGGTTTGCAATGTTTAGTGAAACACCACTTGGCCTTAAAAACTTGTGCAAAATTTGACTAAATAAAGGGGAAGCAAGGTGGTGTTGAGGAGGGTACCAAAATTAATAGTAATAGGGACTAAATCACCCATTCTGGTGTATGAGTCCCTATATACATCAACAACAACAAATTTCAGGCTTTCCAGGTCTTGTTTAGTCATCTTCGATCCTCCAAGTACTTTTTTGTATCTTGTTGTTTAATGATTTGATTTCAAGTTTCATTTTCTAGGTCATATAGTTAGATTTGCATAATACCTTCATCCCTTTCTTTCTAATCATTTGCTTAGTGGTGAACCTCCCTTTTAATCACACCTAAGGAGACCTTGTAGCAATCTCTTTTCCTAATTGAATCATTAGGTTGAGATCTCTAAGGTTTCCTTTAATAAACTAAGAGTGAAATAGGGGGACATACCCCCCTTATGTGTTTCATCTCCTAAAAGGTGGAGCACCCTATTTCCTACAGTTCAACACATTTAAGGAAGGAGAGGTTCCTAGAGGGAATATACAATAAGTTAAAGTGGAAGAAAATAGCCCCATGTAAGGTGTTGAGAAAATTTTCACCAAATCATTATGATATTGAGCTTCTAGAAGGTATAGAAATCATTCCCATATTCAATTTTTTTGATCTATAATACAAGTTTCATAAAGGAGAGACAAGTTTACTAGGGGATAGATGCTCAAATGGGGAAGAGGCACAATAATGGAAACATCAATTATATGAGAGGAGGCTTGAAGAAGTGGATAAGGTAACTGATACTAGAGTATCTAAGAGGACTAGAGGAAAGGAGTACATGGAATATTTGATTCATTAGAAAAATAGAGTTGTCGATGAAGTTTCTTGGTTAAATGTTATAAAACTGGCTAAGTATGGAAATACAGTTCCAAACTTGCCAACCAAAAATGTTTCTTGCCTTGTTTTTTTCTTGTTATTTTTATTGCAAAAGTTGTTGCTCAAATTCTAATGAATTCATTTGTGTTCATGTTAAACTAAAGACATCACCTTGTAGAGGAGCCAAATAGGTAGTTACATTTCAAATTTGGTGAAGTTTGGATGAAATTTGAGAAAATTATGAAATTGTGAAATTTTAGCCCCCATTTGGATTGTAGAACTTTCACCCTATTCCAGATCTATGGTACTTTCCTCATGATTTGGATTCCTATCAGATCTTCACAATTCCCTTTGTATTTTGAACGCCCATCGTCTGATATGTCCTTGATTGATTATGGAATTTTTGTAAGGAATCTAAGGTAGCAGAACAACTTCCTACACTAATCTTGAGAGGAGGATAATCCAAAACTTTACAGATCTTTAATAGTTACAAAAACTTAAACACAAAAAAACACAAATATCATGCATACCATAACACAATGATTTGCATGGGGAAAACCATTCAGGAGAAAAACCTCACACTCTGAAAGCCGCCCAATATATTATTCAATAAATCACAAAGATTGCAATATAGTTGCAGAGAAAGCTTCTCATAGGAGTATTACCACTTAGAGATAAGAGACAAAATTACAGCTATCAGACTCTTAAAATACATCACCATCTTCTCTTTGTACTGCAGTCGTAATACAATGCCCTCATAAAATAGAGTTACATTCTAGGGAAAGATAGGCCAACAAAATATCTACCATTAGATCTAAAACCTAATAGAAAATAGTCCATATTTACAATATATCCTTTATTTAATGTATTTTGACCAAACTAGAAGTTTCCTAAAAAATTTAGCATGCTCACATTTCGCTTCATGTTTCCATTTTATACACCTATTGGTGTAACTAGGAAATATATATATAAATATATATACATCCTTCCAACAATAAACCGCATATAATTTCAAGGTTGAGACACATTTTCCCAACAAATCTCCCACTTGTCGAACACCTTGCAAGAGCAATATGAGGGTGTAAACATTGTCTCTTTAATTACTAGGGGCTAAAAGGCCCATAGTCTCTGAACACCATTTGAACTTCTTTGTGCTCACAGGCTTAGTTAAAGAATCAATAAACATTCATCAAAGTCTCTACCTTAACCAGCTTCACCCTTCCATCTTTGACCATATCTCTAACAAAATGATATTGTACATCAATGTGCTTGGTCCTGGCATGAAATGTCGAGTTCTTGGCTAGACATATCGCACTCTGACTATCGCAATAAATTGTCACTACACCTTGTTTTATTCCAATATCTAAACACAGTCTCTTAAGCCAGATGGCTTCTTTACAAGCATGAGTAGCTGCCATATACTCTGCTTCAGTAGTGGAAAAAGCAACCACAGCCTGTTGCTTACTCATCCAACTAATTGCACCACCAAATAAAGTAAACACATAAGTGCCAAGGTGGATTTTCTACTATCAACATCACCTGCCTAGTCTAAATCCACATAACCATGAATATTGATAAAGGGAAATTTCGTCTTCAGTCATATTACTATGATAACATAAGGAATAGTCTGAGGTACCCGAAAAATATCTGAAGACCCTTTTAACTGCATGCCAATGAACTCTATCAAGATTAGACATATATCTGGAAAGAACTCCCACTACTTGGGCAATGTCTCAGGGTCTAGTACAAACCATAGCATACATCAAACTTCCAACTGCACTCTAGTAAGGCACTTTGCTCATGTCTTCCATCTCTGATGGAGATGTTGGGCAATATGAAATAGATAACTTTGTTCCAACTGAAATAGGAACACACAATGGTCTACAATGGTCTAAAATAGAATGTGTTTAGCTACTCCAAGATCTTTCATTTCAAATTTAGCAGCAAGTTGAGATTTCAGTTCTTAAATCATACCTTTCCCTTTGCCAATAAATAACATATCATCAACATATAAAGTAATAAACAGGGAACGATCATCATCAGTTTTATAATAAACACAATGATTTGATTTAGAATGCTCAAATCTCAAACTTGACACATATGTATCAAATTTTTGGTACCACATCCTAGGACTCTGTTTTAATCCATACAAAGATTTCTTCAATTTGTAAACCAATTTACTTTTACCTTTCACCACATAGTGCTTTGGTTGTGTCATATAAATATCCTCCCCCAAATCACCATGAAGGAAAACAATTTTCACATCCATTTGATAAACCTCTAAATCAAAAGTAGCAACAATAGAAAGCAAAAATCTAATGGATGTTATTTTTGCAACAGGTGAAAATATCTCATGATAATCAACACCCTCAACTTCAGAGTAACCCTTCAAAACCAACCTTTATTTGTACTTCTCAATACCTCCATCTGAACCAATCTTCTTCTTGAACACCCACTTGCAACCAACATGTTTTCGTCCTTCAGGAAATGGTACAAGATCGCATGTATCATTCTTTTTCAAAGATTCCTTTTTTTCATCCATAAAAATCTTCCAGGATTCTATATCATTCATACCTAATGCCTCTTCTACAGAGCTGAGTTCATCCATGTTGGTATTCAAAGCAAAAACACATCTCCAATCATCAAGTGTATATCTTTCAGGTGGTTGTCTATTCCTTGTAGACCTATGAACAAGTTGAGTTGGAGGTTCCTCCTCTTCTGAAGATCCATAGCTAGATGAGCTCTCCTCAACTTCTTGTCTATCCTTGGGCCTCGATTCAACTTTCTCAAGTGTAGGAGGAAATTGAATCACATCTTCCTATTTACTTTTTTCTAGCTGCAACGTAACAAAAGAAGGCTTAGTTTCTCTAAAAATAACACTTCTACTATGTATTAACTTTTGTGCAATAGGATCCAAAAGCTTCTATCCTATTAAGATACATTTTACAACCTCGTTCTCCAACTTTGTTCACTTATCCTTTGGCACATGTGCATATGCCTTGCAACCAAAAACTCTAATATTTCTCAATGAAGGCTTGCGACCCGGCCATGCCTCTATAAGCGTCTTATCAACAATAGCTAATGTTGGAGACCTATTAATCAGGTAACAGACAGTGGCAACAACTTCAACCCAAAACTTTTGTTCTAGACCAGCACCACTCAACATACTCCTAGCCTTCTCCATCATTGTCTTGTTCGTTCTTTTAGCAACTCCATTCTATTGTGGAGAATACAGAGTTTTCTTCTGTCTATGAATACCGTGCAATCTTTACAAAATTTATCAAAATCATTAAAGAAAAATTCACTGCCATTATCAATCCTCAAACATTTTATTTTCTTTCCAGTTTGCAACTCAACCATTGCTTTAAATTTTTTAAATTGACTAAAAACATTAGATTTACTCTTTAGGAAATATACCCATGTCCTACTATAATCATCAATAAATGAAATATAATATACATGGATTTACAAATCGAAGGAACATCTACAAGACCAAACACATCAGAATGAATAAGATCCAATACACCATAAGATTTATGAGAACTCAAGTAAAATTGAACACGGTTTTGTTTTCCATAAATGCAATGGTCACATAAATCAAATTCAAGATTACAATTAGAAAGACCCTCAACAAGGTTTTTATTTTTCAAGGTCCTTAGACCCTTTTCTCCAATGCGGTCAATTCTTTGGTTTGATAACATATTTTTCTCTATAGGTAACTTTGTCTCAGAAGAAAGAGCATTCTTGGGTACCCAAAAGCCATGACCATCTATTGAAGGTGAAACCCTCACTTCTTCCATAGACTTGCTTTTCACCAAAGTACTATTGCACTCAATAGTGCATGTATCCAACTTATATAATGTGTCATATCTAACACCTCTAGCAATCACCATAGCATATCTAACCATCTTGCATCCTACATCAAAAAATACTACCTGCACACCCACATCTATTAATTTGCTCACAAATAAAAAAATTTATGCTAATCCAAGGATATGCAACACACAATTAATCCTTTTTATTCTACCATCAGGAAACCTTATTTTAACTTTACCATGATCAACAATGTCTAAATGAGAATCATCACCCAAATACACCTTACCTCCATCAAATTATTCATATTCAGAAAACAAATCTCTATTAAAGTTCATATGGAAAGATGCACCTAAGTCAATTAACCATGCATCATTACCTACACAAGTTACCAAAGCTACAATGAATGTGTCGCCATCTTCCTTCTCAAACTCATAATCATAATCAATTTTCTTCTTTTTCTTCTTCTTTTCTTCTTTGCATTCCTTACAAACATGCTCAGGCTTACCACAGTTCTGGCAAATAACTTTGGACTTTCCAAGAGATTTAGATCTCCCCCTGGACTTGGATTTGTCACACTTCTCATTCTTCTTTCCTTTTTCTTTAAGTCTTCCACGAAAATTTAGGGCCTCCTTGACAGTGATGGATACCTTCCTCATCATCTCTTCAAAAAGTAAAGAACCCACCGCATCTTTAGTCTTCAAAATAACATAAGTACTCCCAATAGCCATAACAAGAGGATCCCATGAATAAGGAAAATAACAAAGCAAGATTTGGCATTTCTCTTCCTCATCCATTTTAACACCAACTGATGCCAATTGAGCCACCATCATATTGAATGCTTCCAAGTGATCTGTAATTCATCCATCCTCTTCCATTCTCAAGGAATACAACTTCTTTGTCAATAAAATCTTGTTCACTAAAGATTTGGCTTGATGCATCTCACCAAGCTTCTTCCATAGTTTTTGTGCACAGGTCTCTTCATGGATGTTAATTAAAAAAGAGGTTGCCAAGCATAATTTGATTAGACCCTTGGCTTTACGGTCCATAACATCATATTGAGTAGCCTGAGTAGGATCTATGGGCCTTGAAACATTCTCATCAACAACATCCCACAAAATTTGATCTATCAATAGATCCTCCATCTTTAGCTTCCACATCTTAAAATTATTTCCAGAAAATTTCTCCACCTCTATTCTCTCTAATGAACTTCCCATCTGAAAATTCTTGCAACAAGATCACAAAGTGTCTTCTGAACAAGCTCCACTCAAATCTGGATTAGTTCAAAAAACCCAACAACCCACAACTGAAACCAAAGGTGATCAAGCTCTGATACCCCTTGTAAGGAAGCTAAGGTAGTGGAACAACTTCCTACACTAATATTGAGAGGAGGGTAATGCAGAAATTTATAGATCTTTAACAATTACAAAAACTTAAATAGAAATAAACACAAATATCATGCATACCACAACACAGTGATTTACCTAGGGAAAATCCTTTTGGGAGAAAACCCCCACACTCCAAAATCCACCCAATATATTATTCAGTAAATCACAAAGATTACAATATACTTGCACAGCAAGCAATTCTCACAAGACTATCACCACTCAGAGATCAAGAGACAACACGACCGCTATCAGACTCTCAAAATACATCACCATCTTCTCTTTATATTGTTGTCGTAATACATCACCCTCATAAAATAGATTTATGTTCTAAGGCAAGAACCATTAGATATAAAACCTAATAACGAACAGTCCAGATTTACAATATATTTTTTATTTAATGTATGTCAGTCATTCTAGAAGTTTCCTGAAAAAGTTAACACGCTCACATTTCGCTCTGTGCTACCATTGTATACACCTATGAGTATAACTAGGAAATATATATATAAATATATATACATCCTACCAACAATAAACTACATATAATTGCAAGGTTGAGACACATTTTCCCAACAATTTTGAGCTATGTCTGATCTATGGAACTTTCCTCCACTTCTAGATATGTTTTGTTCCTCCGCTTTTTCCCATAATCTCCCAATCTTTGTCAGTCACTTTCATTTCTTTCATCCTATGAAACTTTTTCTGATACCAAATACTATTTAGGTCTTTGTGAATTTCCCACAATGTCCTAATGCCCTCAAATCCCCACAATGTTTAAGACCCCTCAAAATTCTACATGACTTATAATAGCTGAACTTTCAACACCATGTGGATGTATCAACATACCCCTAAAAAATTTGCAATATTTATTTGAACTTGATTTCCGTGCTATTACTTGTCAAAGAAAAGTTTTCCTTCATTTACTAATCCATCCCAATGACCCTCAAATTCCCACAATTGTTCCTTAGGCCTATTTCTTGTGTGTAAAATCTTAAGGTAGGAATTCTCATGAAGGATGGATATGTCTTAATGGCCCTTACGTCTCCACAATGTCAAGATATACTTGATTTCTTTGCATCAATGTCTATGGTAGACCCCCTTAGATTTATGAAACAGTCTAATAGGAAAAACAAGGTGTCATAAATGGTTATAATGAATTACATGTATATCTTTGAGTCCAATGAGAACTTGGCACATTTCCGATCACTCTAGGGCGTGGAGTGGACACCACATTTTGCATGTTTTTCTTTAAATTGGGATTCCATTCCTTTGTAGAGATTATTTTTTGCATGAGTTAGAATTTGGAGAGTTGAATAGCTAAGGGTTTCAATATAAGGGTTTAGAATACCTTTTGGTTCAATGCATATAAGTCATAATACTTTGAAGCCAAGGCATGTATGAAGGATAGCATGAATGCATGTTAGAATGTTCCTATTGTGATAGTTCATTTTGCATGTGAACAAAGTATATCTCTATTTTTTGTTTGAAGTTTCATATTGCTCCTTGGTTCTGTATTTTGTTAAAGCCTTTGAATTTTGACCTACATAGTGAGATAAAAAAAGGACATGAAAGATATGATATTCTAATTGATAATCTAGGTTAGTAGCAATGAATTATAGTGACATATTTTTTAGGATGTTTAGATGGCTCCTATTGATGGTGGTGTCTTTATTGGTTAAAATATCCACTTATCTCTTTTATTACATATTATATTTTTTAATTTCCTACTATGTATATCTTCACGCTTTATCCTCAATATTGCTACTCGGTGTCCAACTATTTTTTATAGGTTGCATTCATCCATGATTACACATTGGAGGAAAATAAGTAGGGTCATTTTTCATAGTCTATTTTCACATACACATCCATAAAATTAATGTAAATTATCTTAGGTATGCATCTCTAATTTTCTAAATTCGAAATATCATGCTTTTGCTTTCTTTCCATATAACTATTATCATTTTATTACAATTTATTATTCATCGCCCATGCTCTCCTCCCTGCCCTCTTTTCTCTCATCATGGTTTGTGTGTACACCTTAAGAGGTGCACACAAAATTAGGGAGCATATCATTACTATTCACTTTTTAAGTTATGGATCATGACTCAAATTATTCTACTCGCAATTGTGCTTTACTTTGTTTAAAATAAATCTATGTAAAAGACATCTTGACATATCATTCTCAAGTTATCTTTTACATAGATGTATTTAACATATTTATGTTTTTTTATTAGGTTTGTGTGGGTGTGCATTTGTATACATACACATTAAACATAATGCATAATATGAAGTTTTTATTATTTAGTCACTCTATTATAATTCTACTATCATTATAACTATATCTATCAACAGAAATAAAAATGTTTACAATTAATTTTCTATGCTAATGCTAATAATAAATATCCTAATAAGCCTTCCTATAGAAAAAATATTTTATATTATAAAAGTATTTATAAAATATTAAAATACATATAATATTTAGATCTAATCTAGAAACCATGTTTTTAACTATATAAATGTATTTGGTTTTGGTTTTAACCATAACTTATGATATTATATTTTTACAATTTATTTCAAAAACATTAACATCATTTTAAATATATAGTTTTTAAAATAAATTTTCTTTCTATTATTAAAAGACTACAAATTTTAAAGAATAATGATAAAAACTATGTTATTTTAAACCTTACAATTAAAATCATGAGTGATACTAATTACTTTGTATCAAAAATACTAATAAAACATAAACTATAATTATGTCCAAGGCATTCCCTCTATGAAATGAACTGAGCTGACTCCAGCAATCAATGACATTCAGTACTAGAGAAGGATGCAAGATGATCGAAACATCTAATCTGCTCTCATCCTGATGATAGATCACGGAGTGTGATCAGAAACGTTGATGGAAAATTTCTTACACAATCAAAGATAGAAATCATCGCAAAGAATATTATAGATTATGGAAACTTGATATCATTAACATCTAATCTGATCATCACCAAAATAAAAACATCATGCTGACCAACTAATTTGACTGTCCTTGCAATGAAATTTCAACATAAATATCTAACATATTAATGTGCCAAATATTGTTTCGAACACCATATTCTTACCAATGTAGTGGATCCTTTATAGCTTTTTCAGCTGCCAGAACTAGGAGAACATTGAATTTCTGGACCTATAATTTCATAATTCGCTAAGCTGTGATCGCGCAAGTAAAATACCTCTGAATTTGGGGATGGATTATTCAAAAAGCGTGAAAAACCCTCATGTTGTAATAGTGTCCACTTTAGGAATGGGGCATCAGATGCCACTCCTGGAGTTATCAAAGCATTTAGCCTCCTTCCACGCCATATCCGTCACACTCATCACACTCATATGCGATCTTTGCTTGCACCAGCTCCCCTACACACAAAATTACCTCCAACACCACTCTCTCCCCATCCATTTCATCAAGCTCTAAGAGGCACAAATGTACCCAGAAAAGATTCTACCATATGTTGTGCTTCAAAACTTTAACATCCAAGTTGAAAAAGTATAGAACAAGTTTATATCTGCACCTCAAATGAAAAAATATTACTGTTGCAGCATACAACTGCCTACTGTGTCAACCAAACACTGTTTTAAGGTTGTAAATGAGAGACCCAATTCATTTATCTTTTGATTTATTTCTTGGGGTTTCCCCATCCCTGCAATGAAGTGAATTAAGATGGTACTCAATGAGGAGATGAAAATTATTCAATTATCCCAAAAACCCAAATCATCTTATAAAAATGCATACTTGGTAGTAGATAATAATAAATATCAATACTTGGTAAGAAATAGTAATGTGGGAACATTTGTGCTCTAGCATATCCATGAGCTCTCCTCTATGCATGCTTCTTTCTACACACAAATATCGACCACAGATAGAGGGAGCTTCATAGCTCAGCGGTATATGTGCTCTCACCACATCTCTCACATCCATTTAAACCTGAGTTGCAACTAGATTATTCCACAACGAACATGTCCAAGGTTGGTTTTAGTTTTAACTTGCAAGGAAATCTCATGTGTTCCATTTCTTGAAACTCTAAAACATCTATCAAAAATATAAGCATCATTTTGCCCCAATTTGCTCTCTCCATATTTCAACATGTATGAATACTATTTAGGAATTATATAATTTTTTAATTAATATATACTTATAAATAAATAACAAATACCTATAGTAAATAATCATATACTTCCTATAAATTATATATTTAATATAGTCTAGATAAATATTATATATATCTTTATAACTATAAATACCTATTAATGTATTAATAATTATTACTATTAATAACTTATAATATATAAATGAAAATAATTATATATATTATATATAATTATAATATAATATTTATAGACATTATTTATAAATTATGTATAGATATATTAGTATATAATATATAATATATTATTAATAATTTAATATAAGAGGTATGGATACTATAATTACATTAGTATATAGTCTAATTAGGAATGATAATAAAAATATATATCAATATTGATATCCTTATATCCTTGTAATAATCATAATAATATACTACAATTACTATAATATACCTATTAGAAAAAGCATACCATATTCTTATAATATTGTTATACTATTCAAAGATATATAGTATATATCTCTCTAGGTATTTATATATTAATTAATAATAATATAACATTAATAACATACATAATAATAATAAATATAGCATACCTAGGTATATATAGAGAGACTAAATTATATTAAAGTTTACTATAGTATGGGTAATAATAAATCTATGCTAAATGGATATCTTGTATAAATGAATCATTCGTCTATATAACACTTTCTATATTAGACATCATTCTTTGCAAATTTCTTCAATTATTTATTCTTAAAAGATGATTTCCTACGAATCATAATTGTAGATGTCAAACTGAATGTAAAGATGAGATTTTCAATTATAAAGGCACAAATATTAGTCATCATAGTAGAATTCAAAGGTTTGGCCTCAACCCATTTTTGTAAAGTAAATAGTAGCATTAATGATAAACGTATGTCCCTCAAAAAAGCCCAAGAAAATGTTTTCTACCAAATATAATCACCGTGTAAAATGTGACCAAGGTCATGTAAAGCAGTGAGGATAGGAGGTAAGTGTATATTTTAAGTTACTATGTGTTTTACACATTACATATTTTTAAATAAAATCACAATAATCCATTTCTATTTTTCTCTAATAACAATCAATGTGTAATATCTTTTGAAGTGGTGATTTTGCACTAATATATGCCCACATAACCCCATTCTCATTTTCAAAAATAAAATATGAAATCAACAAGCCAAAGTTGATAGTGATACTATAAGCTCTAAAAAAAAAAAAAACTCAATTTTCTTGAGAGGTAAATATTATGAGGAAAATTTCCTAAATTTGTGGAGAAGACCATTCCATGGTTTACATAGGTCTTACTCTTTAATATTTTATTATTGTATTTTAATTTTTAATATTAAGGGAATTTATATTTTATAAGTTTTGAAGAGTAATTTTATGTTGTTAGGGAAAATAATACACATCACATTATTATTTATGTTAAACTAAGTAAATCTCAATGCGCACCAATCTAATTTAGACTCCCCCCTCTATCTTTCCCACTATTTCTATCCTCTTTCTCTTTCCATATATATCTATATCTCTCCCTCTCTCTCTCACTCTATATCTCCCTATTTCTCTCTCCCTCTCTATATATCTATCTCTACTTCTCTCTATTTGTCCCTTTGTCTATTTCTCCATCTTTGTCTCTGTCTCCCCCTCTCTATACATCTTTATATCTATATCTCTCTAACACTCTATCTCACCATTTAGAACTCTCTCTATCTCTCCCTCTTCCTCTTCCTTTATATCTTTGTATCTCTTCGTCTCTATCTCCATATCTCTCTCTATATTGATCTACCTCTACCTTTATCACTTTACCTATTTCTCCCCCTCTTCCTCTCTCCCTTTATTTTTATCTCTACCTCTATCTTCCTCTCTCCCCCTCTATATATAAACATGTCTCCCTCTCTCTAAACATCCATCTCTCTCCCACTCCCTCTTCCTACATAAACAACATTTTTCAAATTGACCTTTCACACTTCTTCGACACACCATTACACACCAAGGTATTGCTAGACTTTTAACACAATTTAATAACGAATTTTATATTTACGTTGAAGGCATCCCCATGCTCAAGTTTTGCAACCCCTTTTTATAGCGAACGACACAAATTGACTGACAAGCCATGGACTACGACGTAAGAAATCTCAATTGTTCATCATTTTTTGCCCTTTTTCTACTATTTTTCACCATTTTTTGCTGCTTTCCCCATCGCTATTGGTTATTGCTCCTCCACATCCTAGATGACACGACACTAGAAAGAGCATACGTAGAGCTTCTGGGGTTGTGAGGTGGTAACAATTTCTACCCCTCCACCATCTAAAGATTTGTGTTATTTGAAGTCATCGACATTGAAGGCGATAATATTTTTTGTACCTCCACCACCTAAAGATTTGTGTTGTTTGCATTTCTCGAGACTATAATGTTGTTCATGGGAACCAGCTAGAAAAGGCTACTTTGCTTGAGTAGATTGAAGCAACAATTGTAAGAAGATTGTTTTTTGTTCTCATCATTTAAATTTTTTTTTATTGTGGTAGAGATTCATATTTTTATTGCAAGCTCTTCTTGTTTTTTATCCAACATCTTCAACAACACAACACAATTCTATCCTCTTAGCTAAACAGCCCCTGAAAATCCATCAAGAAAAACCCATTTTTTAGAGAGTGGAAATGGATGCTTATGTAGAAGATCTCCAATCTATAGTAGAGTTTGACATCATTCTTTGCCAAGGGAAACATATAATTTTACACCTTTGGGCAGAATGGTTTGATGCCTCCAAGTAGATAGATAAATTATTTTCCCATCTCTACACAGATGCCCCTTACACCAAATTTCTCAAGGTTAGTTTCTATGCACCTATTTTTTTCACTCCTAAATAATATTAGTTTTGTTAAATTGTAGGGCTTATATAGTTTTGTGAAATATTTTTTATTTAGTTTTAGTACATAGGTCAAACTGAACAATAACCAAAGATTTTAGAGGCATACTCTATCTCGGCAGTTCCATTTTTCAACTTTTTTAAGATACCCAAAAATGATTTCACATTTTGCTTCTTATATGCTCTAGAACAAGGGATTGGTCCTGAGAAGCAATTGTATGATGCATTTAAATGTTGAAGCCTTTCTAGCTTCACTAGAGATGTTGGAAGTAGGCTTGATAAGTTATTGAAAGACAAATCAATGTCTTGAAGGCTTTTCAGTTGGTTGCCAAAAGATGTTGAAAAAGTGCCTTGAAGCTCATTATGAGATAGATTGAGGTACTCAAGTCCTACACAACTACTTAAGTAATTAATTTGTATTGATTTTCAAGGATAAAATTTGTTGAGTGGGTTTTTAGATATCATATATGGTTGGAATATCCATCCTAGCATTTTTGGTGGATTACTTAGTCAAGAAACAAATTGTTGTGCATATTCACTAACTAAACCTTGTTAGATTTCTTTAGGTTGTTGTAAGGGAGTCTTGTTTAGTATACTTCTTTGAGGAATGTTCAAATGGAAAACTTTATGTGTAGCCAATGAAATTATAATTTTTTTATGAGGCTAAATGCTAAATGTACATAAGTAGGTTGTAAGATATCATACTTGGATGGATCATATCCAATTTTTCCCATTTTCATTTTTTCCTCTTGTCAGTCTCTTCTATATCCCTTAAGAATACTTTGAATGAAATCCCAACTAGACTTACCTTACCCCTACATCAGTCCTAGCTATGGCTGCAATAATAGAAACTTGTCTTCTTAATTATTTCACATTTCTAAATTATTTTCAATTTGAGTAGAAAATCTAAATTACTAAAATCACTACAAGTAAGAAACAATTGGTTCCTACATACCCTTGTGTCATAAATCCTAGTAGATGGTCTCAGGTCGTCGCTCACCAAAGGGGGACATGGCTAATTGTAGTTCCTTTTTTAGAAACATCACACACATTGCCAACAGTGAGATGAGTACCATAATTTAACAACATAAGTTCTAATTTAGTCTTACACCAGCACAAGGAACTAAAAACAATAATTGAAGGTCATGGTAGTGGCTTTGAATTAAGTGGAATCTTTAGGGGATTGTGTTACTTACCAAACTTCATTTTTAGAACTTTGAAGTGGAAAAATAATATGCAATGGGTTGTGGTATTTAAGCTTATGTATGTGTATGGGCTCACTTGCAACAAAAAATGTTGGAAGCTCATTATTTTTCCAAAGAGTTGCTTTGATATTAGTAATTTTTGATACATGTAGATTGTGCATATCTTGATGGATAATAATTATTCTAATATATATCTTGGTTAGATTGATAGTTATGAGAAATGTGGAGGCTATTTCATTTGCTTTGTAGTCCCTTGCAATGTGTGAGACCCCAAATTGGAATCTTGAGCTCCACCAGTGAGTACGATTTCAATTTCTCTAAGCGAATATCAATTTCTCCAAGTTTGTACATTTAAAAAAAATTAAACCATTATAGTCATTCACCATATGATATATTATATATTTCTACTATTTAGATTGTAGATTTTTTTCCCCTATTATATTGAAGACAATGCATATCCTAAAATCATTACATACCATGGTATTTCATCTCTTTGAAGAATTATTACATACCATGGGATTACATATCCTAAAATCATTACATACCATGAGACTTTATCTTGAAGAATTATTTTTTATTGTTTTCTTTGCAACTCTGAGAAAACTCCAATTCACATTCTATTATTATTTATGTCAAATATACTTTTCCCATAAAATTTTGAACTTATTGAAAGGTTCTTCAACATGCCCATTGCACACCAAAGTTCTTTAGCATACCCAAACTCCCATTCACATTCTACTATTCTTTATGTCAAATATACTTTGCCCATAGAATTTTGAACTTATCAAAATGTTCTTTGGCATACCCATTGCATTGAACCCTAGATATTTATAACTAAGAAATGTTGTTCTTTATATTTGTCTATCTTCAAATCAAATTTTTTGAATTCTTTTGGGGTTGAAAGAAGTTTACATTCAAGTCATATGATACG
The DNA here is from genome assembly GCA_007258455.2 of Sequoia sempervirens. NCBI lineage: Eukaryota > Viridiplantae > Streptophyta > Pinopsida > Cupressales > Cupressaceae > Sequoia > Sequoia sempervirens. Next base: position 126,057 of record VDFB02266957.1, read on the forward strand.
ATCACTAAATGCTAACATTTCAATATTATGTAAATTAAGTGGTGTTTTTGTATTGTATCAAAGTATGTAATTATGAGTTAGCATTTTTGTATAGTTTCAAGTCAATATTCATTGACTCATATTAAGTATGTTCAAATCTAGATGATATGTGCTCAACTAGATAATGAAAACCAACTTTTAGAGCTAAGTTTAGATTCAAAGAATATGCATATATAGTCATAGATTGGCCTAGCTTCAGGCCTATTAATCTATTTGAAATGAAAATTTAGAATTGTTTGATAGTTGGTTATATCCTATATGGAGTTCAAGTAGTGTTGGAAGCTCACACAAAGACAAAGGAATCTAGCCAGTTGGCCTACATCTACATCTGCCATATTCTTTGTTGTTGCTCCTTTTCGTTTGGGAGCCACCCAAGTGACTACTTATTAGAGAAAATTGCAAAGAGGCCCTAGAAACAAATGGAAGAGTAATATCAATGGTTGTGCATTTCATTTTTTTTTTGTTAATAGAAAACATGCTTTTCTCAACTTGTTGCACTTAGGTTTGCTTGTCACTAACACTGTGTTGGTGCTTGACTCTAGCAATATTTATTGTTCTTACTAATATTCTTACTTATCTATTGGAACGAGACATAAAGGATGATTTTAGAAAAAGGACCTCCTAGGAAAATAGAGATATCTCTCTAGTAAGTGCTTTCTTATGCTTGATATATCTTATTTATTTTACTATCATGTAAACAAGATAAACAAAAATATTAAATGAAGTTACATCAGTTGTTTATATTAAAGAATCATCAAAGATGTTAAAATCCTAGGTCTATTCACCAAATTCCCACAAGCAATTCCCTATTTGATCTCCTTATTTGTTTGCCTTCATCTAGATATTTGGTCTTCTGCTGAAAAAGATCTTTAAACCATTGAATTTATCTATTTGAATTGAAAAACGGTTTTAAGTTTTAGTTGGTTTGCTTGAGATTGCAAATATTCATGGTTCACTATTGATGCAGACCAAAATCAAGAACCTACTAAAGGGCGATTGGCTCAGGAAACCTACACACAAGAATTATACTAGAGGAAATTCAACTAAGAATATTAATTTCTAAACAAAATAATTTCTTTTTATTACCAGATCTCATCATTACTTATTTAGTCGACTTGGCCTGTTATTGACATACATAGCTCATAACTGAGAATGACACACCTATAGACCCAATACACTCCCAACAACAACAAAAACTTCATTTGATAACAAAAAAGGATAAATTCCACAAATAGGACTGGTAAGAAATGGCTATGCCCTTGCATCAACCATACACACTTTTTCCTATAGCAACTTTCCAATCTCTTCCTCAGTTTGCACATTTATTTTCTAGGGATGACTCCAAATCTACATAATTTGGAACATTGCCTATTTCGGACATGATGAGTGTGCAACTAAAGCTAAGGCTACAAAGGTTTCATATATCTTCTCTATATTTATGTTTTTCTAGGATATCTATTAGCTATTATCTTTTATAAGTTACTGGATTTTGATTTACAGAGCAACATTATTTACTTTTCATCATGATTTACTTGTTCCATGTTTCTGGAAGATAGTAGTTTATCTATACATATTACATGACATATCCAAGTTCTAATGTAGGCAATAAAAAAAAATGGTACAAGTAACTTTCTCTTGTGACTGACCCATTCAAATTTATCGACACCATTTGTGAATCAAGATGACAATTACAAGTTTTTTAATCTATTGTATAAATTTAAATATTTTTTCTTAGTTAAATTTGATAAAGTTTGTTGACATCAATTGGTGCTATGTCCATAGCATTAATCAGCTGACACAAAAAATCTAATTTTGCTCGTAAACAACAGGCACACGGTCCAACTACTTTTGTGAGGGAGTTTCATAGGAATCAATAGGAAGATTGTGTATGTTGCATGATAAAGTTTTTATTTTTTATATATGTAGTCACATACATCTACACATTCAGATTTGTAAAAACTTGTCTCAAGAATTTTGAAAAAATTATGTATTTGTTGGAGGAAGAGGTAGTAGATTTTCTATCCCAACAAATTATGCCCAAAAAAACTTAGTTGGAAACAAGAAAATTATGTGCAAAATACTATCCACTCAAAGAATTAATTTGAAACCCTTTCTAAATGAGACCCATTCTCATGAGACAATGGGTTGCCAAAATCAATCTATAAAAGATTTTGATAAGTTTTGTTATTTCAAAAAATTATGCAATAATACAACTTTCTCCATTTCCTTTTATATACAAATATTAAGTATTCAATTCATTTGAAAAATGCAAAATACATTCAGTTATATGTTTAAGAATTCTCACTACTATACCACATTTATCCCTCTTATACAGCCGGGCTTAACCGACACACTCTAAGCATTTGACTGCTTAGGTGGCCGGGCTATGTGGGCACCTTTTATGCTATACCTTTCTCATTTCCGTAGACCAATTTTACGTTTGCTGTTGTCATTCCCGTTTCCATTTCCGTCTACCGTTTGTACGGATTTCACTTGTCGTTTCCACCATTATGTTGTTGGGGAGCTATGAGATCTGCAAAATCGGCATTGAATCTAAAAAACTTCATCAGCAATTGTAGAAGCGACTATGATTCTTAGAATATAGAGAAGCAAGAGTCGTTAGTCTACTATGAAGAATCTCTATCATGCAGAAGCAAACACATCAATGTTGGTCTCTATGCAAAACTGAAAAAAATTGATTTGATGAAAACGTTTTTAATCGCATGTAAAGGTTTTTAATCCCACATGCATTACAGGAGAGAAAACGAAGGGAAAAGGGCATATAAGTATACGCTAAGAGACCAAAAGCAGTGGTTTACAACGAAATATGTAACTGTAATTCTTAATTTAACTAAAGTGAATCAAAATATATTTTTTATCATATTGGGTTTACTTCTACTTCTATCTGATTGGTGAAAATGGTAGGATTTATTTTATTATATCATTTTAAGGTTGAAAGTAATCTGATTGGTGAAAATGATAGGATTTATTTTATATAATTTTAATGTTAAAAATAATTTATTTTTAATAATGTTTTTCTCTTATGTGTATTTAGTAAAGAATTGTTTTATTTTATTTAATGTATTTAAAAATTATTTTTATATTGTTTTATAGAAGTTATTTTCTTTATTTAGAAATATATTTTTATTTCAAGATTAATTTAATATTTTTTTATTTTATTAGGTTGTTTCTTATATTAAATTTATTTTATTTAATAGTATTTAATTTTAAATTATAAAGTATATATAGATATACAAAGTAATGATTAGAAATTTTACAATTTTAATAAATATAAAAAATTTCAATACTAATATATTGGCACTTGTATCTAAAGAAGGTTCAAGTATTACACCCATAGAAAATTACATGTATGGTAATATGTTAGAGATTGGAGAGTATGTGTTTGTGCATGCAAATTCTAGTTGCATGTGGCTGTATTAAACAATTACTAATAAATGCTAAATAATGGAATGAAATAAATTTAGACAAATCTAGATTTTTTCCTTAAAGAAATTAAGTATTATCTATTATGAAATATTTACATCCAAATTTAAAGCATAAAGCAATGCAAATGAAAAAATAAAGTTGCCATCAAATTGGCAAAAAACAAGGAGAAAAAATCTTTCAATCTAGTTATAAATCAATATTTATCTAGCTTTTATGTGATAAGTGAGATTTTGGAGGCTACGCTTTTACCATTATACAATAGACGACTCAATAATGGTTTGTAGATGCGAGACTTGTTTTAGGCTCACATCTCACACTATATGTAGCCCATCGACTAATAAATTTGATAATTTTATGATTGATAATTTACAAAAACATATTTATCTCATCTAATTAATAATTAATTTTGAAATATAAAATATATAAATAGATATATAAAGTAGTGGTTAGGAAATTTATAATTTTAATAAATATAAAGTATTTACTAAATAGTAAATTTGAGAACTTGAAAAAGTGGATATCTTAAGTATTTCTATCTAAATAAATATTTTTTCTTATTTACGTTTTTTATATTTTATTTAATTTTTTATAGATGTCATAAATTAATATTTTACCAATTTGGATGGTTTGTAATGGGTATCGACCCTTTAGTTTTAATATAATCAAAATTATTAGTCAATATTATGTAAAAATTATTTTTTATTTATTTATACATTTAATCTTTCTTGGTGTATTATTAAAATGTATTGTAAGTTAATTGATATATTTGATTCAAAATTTATAAATTAATACTATGATTGAGGATAGTTCATCTACATGAATTTGTTACACACTTAAGCTATATATGTGGTCTTATCCATTAGAATAGATTTGAGCAACATTTTTTGGAATAATTTGAAAGAGAAAAGAATATAGAAGAAAGTAAGGGTGCACATAAAATAAGAGATAATACAAAGGTATGTGCATATTTGAGAGATTAGGAATTCAATAGGTAATATAAGTACCTAAATTACGATAATCACAAAAAAATGAAAGAGAAAGGGAAGGTTACATGATAGAGGAGACAATGTTAAGACATGAACAAAAAATAAAAATAAAAATAGTGACAAATGAAAATAAAGGAAGAGATCATAAAAGGGGAGTTAATTCTCTATCCAATAATAGAGTCACCATAGGGGTGTTGGATATTTCCAATTTTTGCGTAAGAGAAAAATAATTAGCAAGAAGAGTCCAGACTTTAGATATAGGATTTTATTCTCTCCAATGTGATTATATTTAGCTTTCAGGCATTTGAAGAGATAATATATAACATGGGAATTAAGAGAAGAAAGATTAATGGCAGGAAGGTGTGATAGATAGGAATAAGGAAATATTTTTGTGGTGAATTAGAGAAATTAGTAAGACAAAGAGGAGAGAAGTAAGAAAATTAATTGATAGGAATGCTTGCCTTGCTATGAAAGTGTATATTTTGGATAAACAAGGTCAATTGCAAGAGAAAATAGGTTAGGTCATAAACCCATTTTCATGTATGATTACCAATAGTATGATAAATTTGTATAGAGTTTATTTTTATTTTAATGAAGAATAAATATGCATTTTGATGTATCAAAATTCTTTGCATGTGACACATATATGTATATGTATATGCATATTTATTTGTGTATATGCATTTGTATGATTTTATTGTGCTTGTAGCCTCAAGTGGATATGGTTGATAGAAAATAGACCTTGTAATCCCTAGATTAGGCCCTAGAAACATTTAAATCTATGGCCTCTAGAGGAAGATCTCCCTCCCCCACATATTTGATATATGCATTGACAAGGGAGTGAAGAATGCAAAAGGAGAATACATTTCATTTAGAGGATTTGTAAGGGTAACCTTAAATCCCCTTTTACACTAGACATTATAGAAAAACAAAATAGAAAAACCTAGACCCCCATGGTTAACCTACTCTTGAAAAAATTCAAACCCCCAAAGTCTCTTCCAAACCCTATAACATTTAAAATTTTAGCTTTAGCAAAACAACAAGAAGAGTTATCTCTCCTCTATCTAACCTATTTAACCCTAAGTGTGTTTGGAATTTTAAACTCAATTAAGTTATTCCTAAGTGAGTACATCTTATGCTAGATCTAGTTGAGTTGTGGGTAAAGAAATTATACCTTTGTGATCCATGTTTTCTCTTTGTGGCAATCATCTTTCTATTGGTGGTACTCTTGTGAGTGTGTTTATATTGAGAGTAATTCTTATCTCATGTTGTGAATGCAGGTGCTTTAATGTTCTTATACATCTTTGTGGTCGAGTGATGTGATCTTGTGGGGGCTTTGGTGGTGGTTTTAATTGTGAGTTTCTTTTTTGTTTGGTTATGGTTTGATGTTTTATCATATCATGGTTCAACTAATCTCCATGTATTTTTCATGATCGATTTATAATTTAACATCATGCTAAGGAAACGACCAAAGATAAACATCAAAGGATAATGAAGTCAAGAATATGAAGAAAATGGAATGAATGAGGCAACTTTGTGAAAGCAAAAAATTGAACATCATAGATGGAGGCATATCATATTTTTCAATTGAATGAAATCATGAAGCATCCATTCAAGGCATGAAAGAGAAGAATTTGGAGAAAAAAGGCAATAAATTCAAAATATTTGTGCAATAAGGAAATTGAATCTTAGAGTTGAAGGTCACTCTATGGCTTGGTCCTTTGTTGATGTAAGTCTTCAAACCTCGCCCTCATCTTTTGTACTTCTTTTGATTTTGGGTCATGCTTAGAAGTATGATAGGACTTATTTCAAGATGATTCCTTGGCTATCATTGATGAAATTCAAGCACACAAAAAAGAATAAGGTGTCACAAACATACCAAACAAGGTATGTGAATGTAAAATATGATGTGCTAATGGACTAGTGGACTAGTGTAGTATAAAGAATTGAATATTTTTTTCAAATTAAATTTATCTTTTTGTGGTCGATTGGTAGATAGATTCATGTCATAGGAAATTTCCATAAATACATGTCCATGGTCATTAATTGGAAATCTATGGCATGAGATCCATTGTGATAATGAATATTTTGTGAAAGGTTTGACTTTTGGGGACAAAAAGGTGAATTTAAGTTTGGCAAACAATGTCCCATAAAACAATCTAGTCCAAGGTGGCTATTTTTTTTTTATTGTGCAATAGAAAATATTGAGGTGGTTTGTAATGGTAGATTACTAATGGGTATTGTGCACTAAATGGGTCATTAAGTATTTATGATGTATGTCAAAAGAAGTATAGAAAAAAGTGTAAATTCTAAAGTATGCACTTTTATCCCTTCAATTATAAAGAATATTATAGTTTGACTTGCAAAACTTGTGTGATTTGTAAAATTGAATACTTTAATAATGTACATGTTTTAATTTATTTTAATAATTTAACTATGCATGAATTGAAAAATAATGGATTTGATGAAAAATGTTAATTAAAGAATATATATTTATATTAAGAGATCACACAAACTACATTTATATTAAGAACCTATGTAAAAATAAACACAAAATTAAAGAAAAAATTATCATAATACATTTTTCACCCTTATATAATTAAATTGTTTTCCATCCTTCCAATTAAAGAAATAATTAAAGAATCTTTTTTCATCCTTATATAAAAAATTAAAACTAATAAAATTATTTAATTAATTAAAAATAAAATCCTTATAAATATAAAATTATTTAATTAATTAAAAATAAAGGACAAATAATATTTTAATTAATTAACATAAAGACAATAAAATAAATAATTAATTAATTAATTAAAATAACCAAAATTTTCAATTAATTCAAATGACCTGAAGTCACTTAGTTAAAATTTGAGTTTTTCAATTACATTTAGTAAACTGAAGCTTTCAAAACATATCCTCACTTTTCATTGCATTGTAGGATCTTAACCCTTTTACTTATAATCCCCTTCTGCATTGATAAGTAGGAGGTATTTTTCCATAGTGTGTCAAATTATGATATTGCTATCAGGATTCAACCGTGTAGTTTCGAGTCAAACTCATTGACCCATGTTTCATGAGTAGTGGTTCAACAAGAACCCATCTCTCATGATATCGAATGGTCCACTTAACACTCATTGCATCTTAACCCTTCTACATTGTTTTTTTCACCCGAAGCATGTGGGATTAAGAACCCTTTCAGTCAAACCATATTTTCTCCTTCCCGCAGCAGGCCAACATTGAGGAGTTCACTTCTGCATTGCAGAGATTCTGCAAAGAGGATACTGAAACTCGCTTGTCGCGGAAGAAATTTCAAGATACACTGGCTGATTCTGCAACACTTACAATGGTGTAAACGGAAAACAAAATCCTAAATGGTGGATGCGAACGGAAACCAGTAACGGGAAGGGCAACAGGAAATGCAAAATCAGTACGAAAACGGGAAAGTTACAGAATAAGAGGGGCCCACATAACCCGGACACCTAAGCGGTCAATGCTTAGAGTGTGCCGGTTAAGCCGTCCCCTCTTATACCATCCACAAATCTTCGGCATACCCATTGCACACAAAAGTGCCATTGCTAGTAATATTTCTATATCTGAAAAGACTGTGGATTAAGAGTAATATATCGACAAAGGAGACAATTTTATATAGACTTGGAATCATTTTCCATCCTCATTTCCACTTGTATTACGTTGAAATCAGAGACCTATGGAGAAATATCTGGCAATCAGAGGCGTATAGAGATATGTAAAGTTTTTCTTATCTCATCGACTGGTCATCAATTCACCAAGATACATTGCATCCGATTCTTAATCTGATTTACGTGCACTAAATAATGCGATTTGATCAATATATGTTTATCGGAGGTAGTGCAATCGATGGGTAGATATTTGGTGAGGTATTACAGTTGGTGGATGGGATATTTGTGAATGATGTGCACCTCCATTTCATTGACAGAGACAATCCTCAGCTATTTCCACGAAAGAAAATTGTATATAAACAGAAACGGAATAAAGTTGTGGAAAGTTAAAATTTGAATGCTTTGAGAAGAAAAGCAACGTGGCTATTTTCGCGACAGAAAATTCTATCCTCACATAAACGGAAGAAAGTAGTGGAAAATTTGAACACTTTCAAAAGTAAGGCGCAGAGAAATAGATAGATCATATGGTTATTAATTGGAATACATTGATTTTTTTTATTGTATTCTTTTTTAGTACGTAGTTAATTTACATATTTGAAATATTCATTATTAACATGTTGAAAAGAAAAATAAAGCAAAGAGAAATCGACGATCATATGGCTAATAATTAAAATGCATTGATTATTTTTCATTGTTTATGATTGAATTTTTGAGAAGAAGAGCAACCCAAAGAGAAATAGACAGATCATATGATTATTAATTTGAATAGTTGATTCTTTTTCATTGTATTCTTTTTATATTACATAGTTAATTTACATGTTTGAAATTGTTATGATTGAACACTTTGAAAAGAAAAACAATGCGAAGAGAAATAGACAGATCATATAGTTATTAATTGGAACACATTGATTCTTTTTCATTTTATTCTTTTTATAGTACATAGTTAATTTACATGTTTGAAAAGTTTATGATTGAATACTCTGGAAAGAAAAGCAACACAAAGAGAAATAGACAGATCATATGACCACTAATTGGAATACATTGATTCTTTTTCATTATATCTCTTTTATAGTACATACTTAATTTACATGTTTGAAATGTTTATGATGGATGGTGAGGTGCGTGGTGGTGAGTGGTATTAGGTGTGCCAACAATTTATCAATTAATTTACTCTAACATATTTGATAGAGATAAGGTATTCTTGAGTGTTCAATTGTCTTTATCATAAGTTTTTGGGGCATACGCAAAATCTAGTTAATGATTAGAAAATAAGTTTTATAGTCAATTAAATTGTTGGCTTACACAAAAAATTGAGGAGTCGTGTTCGTTCAGTATTTGTTTTTTTAGGATGTATGTTTTACTATAAGTGATTTTTTTTACTTTAGTTTTTATTTTGGGAGGAGATGGTTGAGAGAATGAGAGTTCATTATCAAATTGAATAGTTTAAAATCAACACTTTACAAAATGAAATAACTGGATCTGTTGTCCCATAAACTATCTTTAACCTCATGAATGCTAAAAGTCTTCTATTCTATTTTAATACCCAAATAATTAGTAAAAATTGTATTGTAAATTTATTATCAACCACTTTCATTAATTTGAGTGGACATGTGACTAACCATAAGAAATTGCTTTCCAATCTAATAATGATATATCAATGTGACAATATTAATGTGACAACCACAATATAACAAAAATGCACTGGCAACCATGTTTAGTAGTATTTGACTTTGAAGATATGAAAAAAAAAAGGCTCAATCCATCCACACCTAAAATGCTCAACAAAAGATAGTTCATCATAGTGGATGTGCTAGTCACTCTTTGTGTACATGTTAGTCACTCCATGAGTTGTTGTATAAAGGACCTAGGGTTTTTGTACATTGTTATATTGGTGCCCTTATTGATGACGATATTGAGTAGTATGTGATGCTTGATTGATGTCATAGTGGGCTTATATGATCAGGAATTAGGTAGTGGGATGACGCAAGCAAAAGGTTGCATCCATTTCCACTTTACTGGTTGTTCTTTATGTGAACATGTGATTTATTGTGTTGATTGCCACACATGATATAGGTGATATATGCTTGAGCTAGTCATTGTGATGTACATATGAGCTCCTCACCATTGTACTTGTGATTTGGATAGGAGCTAGTCATTATGGTACTTGTGATCTGTGTATGATCTAATCACTATTGTACTTATGATATGCATATGAGTCATTCACTGAATTATACTTGTGACGTGCATAAGCTAGTCACTTTTGTATTTAGTCCACGTATGCTCGATACAATCACTGTTGTGTAATATTGGGGATATGGTATGATATGAACCCTATGTTAGTAAGTTTGTTTATAACTAATGCTTGGTAAGGTTTCAATTGTGACATACACTTGATGACAAATTGTAATAGTTCTATTATAATTGGACTAAGTGATAGCTTACACTTAATGATTAGCCATGGTCTAAAGGTGAGATCAAAGATCTCATATAAGAGGAGAGAATGAACCCCCTCTAACATTTGTGGGAAAAGTACAAAGCATCTGATTTCCCACGAGTGGATACGTAGGCATGGTCATCATGAATGGACCCTTGAGGCTTAGGTCTAGATCTAAAAAATGACCTTAACCTTGGGAGCTTACTACTCTTATATGTAAGCATATCACTATCAAGTTGATCACACTACGGTGAATGGAGAAGTTTTGAAGTTAGCAATTCTAAGATACATGAAAGATGCTCACTCGATTAAATTGATATTTGTTCTAAATCGATTTAAGAAAAAAAATGATAACAATCAAGAAACAGTTATTAGGTCATAGACTTTTTTTTTTAATATTTTATTTTTGAGTCATCACATTTTGATAATGTTGTGAAGTTCAATTGTCACAAATTCTTCACTTCCCCTGTTGAAGAAAAAATTTATGTATTCGCAAAGAAATCTGAGCACGCTTTTCCCATGAATGTAGTCAAATTGATAAACCATGTAAATTCTGTTGTCTTTTGTGTGTTTGGTATTTTTATCTCTGTTCAATTTACAGCGGGTTTATATTACTTTGTTATGCCCTGTTTATTTTGAACAGTATCCGTGTCCACCTCCTCTTACTTGTTCACTTAAGTTTGTCACCCATTCCACTATGAATTAACCTCAATTAGGTAAATAAAGTATATAAAAGGAAACCTCCTCGAAGCTAATCTTTCATGCCTTCAATGTTGTTAGTTTACATTCAAAACAATTGAGTTAACTTTGTACTGCAATTCAAGGATTGCCTGGTGCTCAGAGCCACATAAAGTAGGAATGAAACTAAAGGCAGAATCTTTCGTTTTGCGCTCTGTACTTTTTAGTTTACTCATCATAATAGCTCAGATATGTGATTACATTTTGTTGGTCGGAGGACAGAAAGTGCCTGCTGTTTTTGTGTTTGGAGACTCCTACGGAGATACAGGGAATAATGATTTTATTCTTACGACAATATCTGCTAATTTTCCTCCATATGGAAGAGATTTCAAAGATCACATTGCCACAGGAAGGTTCTGCAATGGAAAGCTCATGTCTGACTACTTTGGTAACCTATATATTCCATACCTGCATGTTTTTCTTATAACTTGCCAATAAATTTGAAAGTTCTAGCTATTCTATGTTTTTTGCCCTGAAGTACTTGTGGTCAGTCTTAGCTCATAAATCTGAATTGTATATTGCCTTGAGAAGAGAAATAATTTGGTGTTGCAAGATTTTAAAACTTCAACTTATCATTTCAGAACTGTTGTTGTTAGTGAAATAAAATTGGTATTATTAGTTGAAAATTTGTTGTTTTTTTTAACTTTGATTTAATTTTTTTTCACCAATTTCTAAAATTCATGATATTTATTTCATTACAGTTGAAGGACTTGGAGTCAAAGAATTGTTGCCCCCATATTTGAAGCCTAAGCTCAAGGCCCAAGACTTGCTAACTGGTGTCAGCTTTGCATCTTCTGGTTCAGGCTTAGACAATCTCACTGCCCATAAATTGGTAGACAGACATAACATGTTCTAATGTTTGAAAGGAACTTAATACATTTCTAGGACAATGGATGTGCAGCTAATGTATTCATCTTGTCCGCGTTTTTCTACTAAATTCTTATAAGATAGATTTGTATGATGCAGGAGGTGATCCCATTTTGGAAACAAATTGAGTATTTTAAAGAGTATAGAAAGACAATAACAGGATTGGTGGGAGAGGAACAGGCTACCATCATAATTAGAAAAGCAATGTTTTTCATTGTGATAGGCACCAATGACTTCGCTGCCAACTACTTCCTATTCCCAATTCGTCAACTTCAATTCACTGTTCAAGAGTATACAGATTTCCTCTTGGATATATACGCCGTTTATATCAAGGTATGGTTGTAACTCGTCTCTACCCTTTGAATATAGTAGTTTTCGAGCATAAATGCAGTGAATTCAGAGTCCGAATTTTGCAGGAATTATACAATCTGGGTGCCAGTAGAATTGTTGTGATTAATGTTCCACCATTGGGATGTCTACCGATAGAGAGAACGCTTACACGCCTTTGGAACAAGGGAGCATGTGACGAAGAGATAAACCAGGCTGCATCTGGATTCAATTCGGGATTAAATACCATGATCGATGGGCTCAAACCTGCTTTTTCTAGGCTTCAAATTGCTTCTCTCGATTATAACAATCTAATTTCGGAGCTCATTGCAAATCCTAACAAATATGGTATTTTGCATTCTTATGATTAATAGCAATCCAAATGTGCTTGTGTCTAGAAGTTTTACTTTATTAACATATAGCTAGAATAATGTCTAACCTTGCAATACTATATTACATGCCAGACTAATTGGAGGTGATTGTAAAGGGTTGCTGTGGGACGGGTACCTTAGAATTTGGCTTCCTATGCAACAAATTTACTCCCTTTACATGTCCTGATGCTTCCAAATATCTCTTCTTTGATTCCGTCCACCTTACTCAGAAGGCATATGAAATCATTCCTAATGTATTTTTAACCAGAGATGTTCCTCAACTGTTAGGAAATTCTATTCTGTAATTAAGGTTTACATATAATAAAGTAGTTATTAGGTTAGAGATGTTCCTTGGAAATTATGTAATTAAATTTTACATATAATAAAGTAGTTATTAGGTTAGTTTTTGGGTGGGAAAGTTATTAGGTTTGCATAGAAAATAATGGCTTTATAAAGTCAATGCATATGAATGTAATCATGAATATTGAAAAAATATAATATTTATTATTATTGTTTTTATTGTTGTTTAACAATGATATAATCTATGCAATTTGCTCTCCATTTTAACATGGTATCATAGCACTCGCATATTCTGTGTCTATGAAATGTGGCCATAACTATGTAGACTAAGATAAGTGTGATGGTGGTAGAGGGGATGGTCCATAGCAGACCGAGTCATCCATGACATGTTCTTTGATATGGTAGCAGAAGATGTAGATGTTGTTAGAAATATTTGAATCTACCATTTTGCCAATTTTAAACTATTTTGGCATCTACAAAGAAGGCGTAAATATTAGTGTAAAGGAGGAGGGAACTTGCATTTCTTGAAGATAGTTATTTGCACTGGAAACATATAAATTGTGCATGCAATCAGAGGTAAAATGGATTCTTATATGTGAGAATTTGTAACCTGAATCAAAACTCCCATAAGGTGCAATTTTTATTCTTTCAATCTGAGAATAATAAGTGGCAGTGTGAGATTCATTTCTAGTGCTTTTGATTCCATATTTTTTATAGCAACGCCATGAATTCCAAAAAACTGTGAAGATGGAAAGCCTATGTAGGTAGGCATGAGGATAAATTAAAGGTTGATTTTTTGAGAGTTTAGGAATACTAGCCAAGTTACAAATTACACAATTGCACAAATTGAGATGAATGATAAACTGTGAATAATTGCCTTGATTAATAGCTTAGGAATGAGTACAATATACAAAGCAGAAGATGAGTCATCTACAATGGAAAATGCCAACTAGATAATAGGCATGCAACTCCATACAAGATTGCACAACTAAGAAATCATTATCCTAACAACCTAACAACTAGCAAACTTATCTAGAGGAATATTCTAGGTAGAATTTTCTACACTAACACCCCCCCTTAAGTCTAACTAAGGAGATAGAATTTTGAGGAAAGGAAAGAGAAAAGAGGGAAAAACCAAGGATAGATGAATGAAAGCATGAATGGGTCCCGACTACATGGCCTGATGAGGTACCCATGTACATATCAAATTCCCCCCAAAAGGAGAAGAATCCCCCCCCCCCCACAAATAGAGAGAGAATATAAGAGAACGACTAAGTGGACCCCCACAAAAATATCGAATGGTAGATGCTTGAAATTGGATGGAGAATATGGTCCACAATTGTCGAACAACATTTCTCACCTTAGGAAGAAACAAAACCAAAGGTGAATACAATCTATCTCCCAAGTCCTAAAAGGAATATGTAGGAAGAAAGTACAAAATGTATGAAGTCTCTAAAGTTGGCTCAAGTATCCTCGTGTAGATGTTGAAAGTAGTCACAATCAAATCAAGCGCTCTAGGCCACATTGCTGAGATGATAAATCAAAATCTCCTAGAGACTTATTTAGAACACAAGCCAAAGACTCAAGTATCTCCTTTGAAGATGTCTTCTCCAAATGTAGATCCAAAGTATCCACACTCATGTCAAATTGAAATGAATGACCATGAAAGAGAGGGTCAAAGTGTCCCATCACAACAACTAAAGAAGAATCAACTCCATCAAAGAGAAGATGAATACAATTAATAGGATCTCCCAAATCTTCAATATGTGTCTCCATAAACAAGTCTAAAATTCTTGTCTTGAGAGATCATCCCACAAAGCTGAATCGGGAAGACTATGGATGCCCTACTACAAGAATCATTGGAAGTGTTTGAAGAAGCAACACTGAACTCTAAAATAGCAATAGATGCAAGGACAAAAGAGTGGTCCTCAAAGAGAATATGTATGTCCTCAATAGTGTCATCTATATCCCAAATGAGGGACTCTACAAACAAAGAAGAATTTTTTGGTAGAAATTGGTCCCAATGGACTGAATCCATAAGACATAACTAATCTTGCTGCAATAAATCACTGGAGGCCCTTGAAGAAGCATCATTGGAATATGAATCAGCAACGGGTGTTGTTGATGGGGTATGAATGAACTAGCCATCCATACAAGATGTGTCCACATTATATGAGGCAACATAAGTCTCAATATCACCAATAGCTTGGTTCTCCAATGAAACATCACTTTCAAATGAAGATTCAATGTCTCCATACAACTGTTAGATGATGATCCAAGTAGTAAAAGAGCACACAATATGTTCTATGTAATTTAGAGTATCCTTAGAAATAGTAATACATAATAGTCCATAGACCATGTCATTATTATTAAAACATGCATTATTTTCATCATAGTTGCTTGGTTTAGTAACGAGTCCAAGGAGATAGGGTAGTAGATCCCACTCAAGGAAGTGATTCTTTATCCCTTGTTTCCAACACAAATAGTTATCTAAAGTTATCCTAACAAAAAAATGATGAAAACAATTTTTAAGAGACATGATTAACCCCCCCATAAAGGGAACTTTATCTCAGTTCATGATTACAAAGTGCATTTATAATCCCCCCAAATATTATAAGTTTGGCACTTATAATTCAGTGCATTTACATAAAAAGCATAAAAATAAACTTTGCCTTCACATGTAGTGACATGCAAGCACATGCAAGAAACATGAAAGTACATGTAACTTAGAAAGAAGATGTTGATTTGGTGACATGATAGGATGCCCTAACTTTCTCATCTGCTCTGAATGTGATGGTGAGTCCATATTTGATCCAGGAGGTTGCAAAACATACATGCACCACACATGCAACTGAAAAAATAGATGTTAAACCCTCAAAATCTAGTATTTTTTTCACAATTTTCTAATTCTCTAGATCGTCCAAGGATGCAAGAAAAAATCATACTATTTGGCTACCAAAAAATAACAAAATTGCACTCAATATTTCTAAAAGCAATCCTATCAATAATGAAGGCTATGATACCATGTGAGAATTTAGGAATACTAGTTGAGTTGCAAATTACACAATTGCAAAAATTGAGATGAAGGATAAACTATCAATAATTGTGTTGATTAATAGCCTAAGAATGAGTAAAATATATATAACAAGAGATGAGCCATCTAGAATGGAAACTACCAACTAGAAAATAGGAATCCAGCTCCATGTAAGATTGCACGACTAAGCAATCATTATCCTAACAACCTAACAACTAGAAAACTTATCTAAAGGAATATTCTAGGTAGAATATTCTACACTAACATATTTGTGTATGCAAATGTAATAAAGTGAGAATTTGAAACTATAATGAATTTTGTTAAATTGTCGATAAGTCGTGTTAGCTATGATTTGTTGTTGAGAGGAAATTAACAAATTGGTTTTCCATCTATAAGTGCAAATTGCATAGGAGAAACTCAATACCTATAATTTGATCATTTATATGTGTTGGTTAAAGATGTAATAAAGGTAAACAAAAGGTGTCTAAAACTGCAAGGTATCACTTATTTTTTTGGCTATCTCAATTTGTTATTGCATTTTTTATTTAATGATATCAAAGGGTGTTTAAGATTGTAGTGCATTCGTATGGTAGTTAGAACTAGTTATTGAAGTATCTTCTTTTATTCATTCTTTCCAAAAGTTTGAAGGTGTGAGAATGAAATAGTAGGGTGTTGGTGATAAAATGTAGTCTTTTTTTTACCAAATATTAGAATAAGTATGATGCATCTTTGTAATGGAAGAGATAATTTTATTATTGCTTGGTGTGGTTCGAATTGTTGGTATTTGTAATAAAGAGAACAATTAAAGGAATGATTCCATACAAGAAAAAATTTAGATTCATTAATGACTAAGATATAAAGGGGTCATATTGAAGGTTGGAAGAACTAGAGGCAAGAGAAAATTTATCATCTCGAGGTAGCTTCCTCCTGAGATATGATGTCTTGAATGAGAAGCATTTGTTTCATCTATAGTCCCTTTAGGAGCAAGAGGGGGCATGCAATGATTTGTTGGTTTTTAGATAGTTGAATTCACAAACTTGGTGAGTTATTGTTGTTTTATGGATAGTTGAATCCTCAAACTTAGAGAGTTGTTGTTGGTTTGTGGATAGTTGAATCCACAAACTTGTTGAGTTGTCATTGGCTTATGAATAGTTAAATCCATAAACTGTCTATGAATATTTGAGTGTTGGTTGGTGATTTTCTTGTGAATAATAAAGTGTGTCTCAATTCATAGATAAACATTGGATAATCAAAAAATTCCCATACATGTGGAGTTTGAGTTGATGCTGATGCAAAGTTGGATAATCAGGACATTTTCCTATACAAAGAAGTTTAGGTTGATGTTGATGTAGTGTTGGATAATTAGGACATTTTCCTAGAAAAATAAGTTTAGGTTGATGTTGATGTTGATGAGCATGAGCTAGTCACCTTGTGTATTTGGGACGTATGATTGAGATAGTCACTGTGTAATATTGTGATTATTGTATGATATGATCCACATGTAATTAAGTGTGTTTATACACTAATGCTTGATAAGGTTTGGATTAGGGCATATGCTTGATGGAAAATTATAATTGTTCTATAATAATTGGACTAAGTGATAGCTTACACTTAACAAATAGTCATGGTTTAAAGGTGAGATTAAAGATCTTACATAAGAGGAGAGAATGAGCCCCTAACATTGGTGGGTGAACTACGAAGCCTCTAATTTCCCATGAGTAGATACATAGATAGGGTCATTGCAAATGGGCCCTCAAGGCTTAGGTCTAGGTCTAGGAATGACCTTAACCTTGGGAGCTTACTAGTCATATGTGTAGGCATATAAGTGACAATATCGAGTTGATGCCACCATGGTGAATGAAGAATTTTTTAAGTTAGCACTTTTAAGCTACATGGAAGATTCTCAAAATTATCACCAAATCTTCACCTCCCCTAATTTTTAAACTTTTTGTCTACCCTCATGAGTTATGTATATATCTCTTTAGGGATTGAAATTTTTGTATCAAGTTGAAGAAAAATTTATGTATATTCATTGCAAATTAATATAAAGAGAAATTTGAACCTACTTTTCCTATTAATGCAACCAAGTTGATAAACCACATAAATTTTGGTGCCTCTGTGTGTTTGGTATTTCTATCTTTATTCAATTTATTGTAGGTTTATATTACTTTCTTCATCCATGTTTATTTTTAACAGTATCCATGTCCACATCCTCTTACGTTTTCACTTAATTTTGTAACCCATTCCACTATGAATTAGACTTAGTTAGATAAATAAAGTATATAAAAGGAAACCTCTTGGAAGCTAATCTTTTATGTCTTCAATGTTGTTAGTTTACCTTCAAAATAGTTGAGTTAACTTTGTACTGCAATTCAGGTCACATACAGTAGGAATGAAACTAAGGACAAAATCAATTGTTTTGTCCTCTATACTTTTTATTTTAATCATCATAATAGCTTAGAAATGTGATTACATTTTGTTTGTTGGAGGATGGAATTTGTTGGTCGGAGGAAAAAAAAATTGTTTTTAGAGACTCCTATGAAGATATAGGGAATAGTGATTTTATTCTTTCGATAATATCTGCTAATTTTTCTCCATATGGAAGAGATTTCAAAGATCACATTGACATAGGAAGGTTCTCCAATGGAAATCTCATTTATGATTAACAAAGATCACATTGCCATAGGAAGGTTCTCCAATGGAAATCTCATGTCTGACTACTTTGGTAACCTATATATTCCATTCCTACATTTTTTCTTATAACTTGCCAATAAATTCGAATGCTCTAGCTATTCTATGTTTGTTGCATTGGAGAACCTGTGGTCACCCTTTGCTCATAAATGTGAATTGTATATTGCCTAGAGAAAAAATAATTAGTCTTACAACATTTTAAAACTTCAACTTATCATGCCAAAATTGATGTGATTAATGTTTTGTCATTGGGATACATGTCTACCAGTAGAGAGAATGCTTACAAGCCTTTGGAATAAGGGAGAAAGTGATGAAGAGATAAACTAGGTTGTGTTTAGATTCAATTCAAGATTAAATGCCTTGATTGATAGACTCAAACCTGTGTTTTCTAAGCTTCAAATTGCTTCTCTCAATTATAACAATCTAATTTTCAAGTTCATTGCAAATCCTAAGAAATATGGTGTTTTACATTCTTATGATTAATAGAAGTTTTACAATATTACCATATAGCTAGAATAATGTCTAATCTTGCAATTATTTTTTTACATGCCAAACTTTGATGTGATTGCAAAGGGTTGTTGTGGGATGGGTACCTTAAAAGTTGCAACAAATTTAGTCCCTTTACATGTCCTGATGCTTCCAAATATCTCTTCTTTGACTCTATCTACCTTACTCAAAAGGCATATCAAATAATAATTTATAATGTATTTTTAACCAGAGATGTTCCTCAAATTCTTTAAACTTGTTAATAGATTTATTTACAATTGAATATACTATGCTGCAAAAGTTATCTTTGCAAATTAATTATTCTCTTTTTTACGAGGAGAACCATGAACATGAAATCTCTATCTTCCTTAAAAAGACAAAAAATATTACTATTTATCAACTAGAATCCAAAAAATATTTTAATCATTTTATTTTATTTGAAATCAAAAACAAAATTATAGTTCATTTCTCAAAAGGTCATTGGTTTCTTATTCAAGTTGAATGTCATGTCTCCTTTCTAATACAATATTTTAACTAAGTCTAGAATAATAAGTATTGATTGGAGAATGAAGTGGGAAATCCAATTATTCAAATTTAAATAAATTAATTCATTCCAAGAGATAAAATTATTAATATTTGTAAATATAATTTTTGGTTCAAGTTGGGTGTGGGTTTCTAGGGGAGCTTGTTAATGGTCAAATTTGGTGATTCTTCTCTTGGCAGTGTGAGTTACAAACTTTATGGATACCTATTCTTATCAGCGGGAGTTACAACTTTTCAAATTCATGTTTCCCTCCCTTGGACATGGGATTTGGGTGCCCAAATTGGTGTTGGTGGTGGTTTGATATATTATTGCTCATTTTCCAAGTTGAGGATTCATTCTATGCATTGTTTTCTCTCATAGGTTGTGACGATTCTTCAAAGGCTGGTAAACCGATGAAGGATGAATCTTTGAGGCTAATAAACCAAGGGAATTTAGGCTCAAAGATAGTGCTTCTAAGGGTCTCCAAGAGCAGTTTCATTCAAATATTGCCATTGTGTTGAAAGCTTTCCGTTTATGGTTTAATTTTACTTTCATTGTAGGATTTTGGTGTAGTTTGGAGTACATAGTTTATATTTTCAAGTTTTAGATTCTATTTTTGTTGTGAGAAAAATATTTTGATTTCATTTCAATATTCATACATGTACCTTTCTATCCATAACTTTGTATGAATTTTGGGGTAATTTTGTGTGGAGTTTACTCTAGTTTTGGTGTGAGTTTTGGGATTCAAGTTCGGAGATTTGATGATGTATTTTTCTGCAGCTTTTCACTATTGTTTTCTAATGTATATGATAGATAAATTGATTTAATTCCATGATAATATCTGAAATATATCATTCCATTTCAATTGCTCAATATCTGATTTCAATTTGCACCTGTGTAGTTCAACAACTCAAAATGACCCTAGTTGACTATGAGGTTTGTGATGATTTTTATGTGGTGGGAATAGGAGAGATTGATGTTGTTTTGGGTGTTCAATGTATACATTCTATTAGAGGATACTACACAAACCATCAAACCATGGAGTTCAAGTTTCATGCCAATGGAAAAGAAATTGTGTTATTTAAGGCCTACCGAATGGAGCTCCTAGAGTAGTTTCAGCTAAGAGAATGGAGAGGACTTTTCAAAGGGGGGAAAGTCTAGCTTGGGAAGCAAAAATTTTGACCCATGCCACAAGATCTTCCAAGAAACAAGGTACACATAATTTTTAAATTCAATCGATTCTTGATAAGCATAGTCTAGTTTTCAATTATTTGCCTCCTGGGTTACCACCTGATAGGGGATTTGATAATTTTATAGAGTTAGAACAAGGTGTCATATCTATAACTATTACTCCTTACTGTCATCCAAGAGGTTACAAGGAAGATATAGAGAAAACCATTCAAGAGCTTCTTGACATGGGGTTCATCAGGCCTAGCTCTAGTCTATTTGCATATTCTATAGTTTTGGTGAAAAAGAAGGATGGCGCAATGAGAATGTGCATAGATTATAGAGCCTTGAACAAGAAAGGAATTAAGAATAAATACCCCATTTTGAGGATAGATGAACTTATTGATGAATTGCATGGAGCAATATATTTTTCAAAGATTGATTTAAGGTTAGGTTACCATCCAATAACATGCTAGAAAGTGGAACTAACAAAGACCTGAGTGAATTAAAAAATGGGAAGAGAAAAAAATTAGAGGAGTGAAGGGTAGAAGGCGAGAGGTGATGGTCAACAAGGAAGCCAGGAAGGACAAAAGGTGGGAGGTGATGGTCAGTGAGCAAGGTAGGAAGATCATTGGATTCAGAGCAAGGATAGATGGAGCGACAAGCTGGAGCGCGTGGAACCAATGGAGACCTTTAGGAATAAGATCGATCAGGGATGGTGCGCATATAGGGACGTTGGGAAGGGAGAATAGATCAAAAATAATAGGCCATAATGGGTAATGGAGAATGGGGAATGGGTTTATAAATTCCACCCCCATTATATCGAGAAACAGGCAGAAGAAAGATACAGACAAGATCAAAGGGCTAGGGAAAGTTAGAAGCAGATTGGAGATCATATCAAACAAGGAAGAAAGGAAGAATGGTTCTGTGATAGGTCGAATGTGAGCGTTAGAAAATGAGTAGCAAATAAAAGAGTGCAAATAAACACCAAAACAACCTACACCTCAAGATTAGCCTAAGTTGGAAACAACACAAGATAAAAGCAACAAATGGAACATTATACCTTGTCTCGAATTGATCCTTTGGTTGGCCCTTCAATTTTTGATGTGTATGCTCCTTGGATGGCACAAGATGCAAGCTAAATCATGATGTGAGGATGAGTGCAAATGGATGAAAATATGAAAATGGCTAAGTGTAGGTTGAGAAATAAAATTGCAAGAGTTTGGCTAGCAAAATGATCTCCCCCAAAATGAGAGAAAAGAGGGGGTATTTATAGGAATTTTGAGAATTCCTAGAAGAAATGGATGGTTGAGATTGATCCACCAAATATCAAGATGTAGGGCTAAGGTGAGTTGAGAACTCACAAGCCCTCACATCTTGACATGTGGCATGTGATATAGCCCTAAAAGGTGAAGTGGACATGAGGTGGAAGGATGGTACATGACATGAAGGGGGGGTACAAAGTACCTTGGGATTGAACAAGATCTCCTCATAAAGGAGGTCCTTGTCCCCATGTGGGTGAGAGGACATGTGAAGAATTAAAAATTCCTCAAATATTCTCATAGGGAGATGGGAAAGAATAAAGAATAAGGAGAGGACATGTGGGAAGAAGTGAAGGAATTAAAAATTCATTTTGAGTGCCTTGGGGGATTAAAAGGTGAATTAAAAATTCACATGGGGAAGTGGAGTGCCTTGCCCAAAAGGAGAAAGCCTTTAATAAGGTTGACTTAAGGACACATGCCATAAATGGGAGGAGGATTAGGCTAGACTAACCAAATGATTAAGGTTGTGCAAGTACTTAGTTAGATGGACTAATGACTCATTAGAAGCAAGTGGGAGATTATGGAGGATGTGACCCTAATGATGATTAAGGGTGTGCACATGCTAACCTTAGTTAATTAGAAGAAGATGAAGTAATTAAGATGGATTAGAGACCAACTTGCAAAAGTTGGAGGATGTGACCATGAGAGAGAAAAGGGGAATTAAAAAAAATGAATTTTAATTCCAAAAAGGGAATATGACTAAATTAAATAAAATGGTATATTTATTTAATTTAGAGGAGGAAGAGGGGTAAAGTATTTATTAAATTAAATACTTTAGGACCCTTATGTAAGATGCCAGGTATTAATTAAACAAATGGTTTAATTACTATTAACAGAGGGGATGAGCAACTAGATGAATAAGGAGACGCGTTTGATCATAATGGAAGTGATCAAATTGGACGTCTACATTTTGCCCCTCTTCGAAATACTATTAGAATAATAGGGTTTCGAAGAAAAACATAATGCAGATGACTCTATAGGGGAAGAGATCAGAAAAGAGATGCCCCAGCATGGGGGAAAGCGCGTGAGCTGCCCCAAATGGAGGGAATGTGGAGAGGATGCCCCAGTCCAGCGAAAGTAGGATTAGATCGACGAGTTAGGAGAGAATGGTAGGGGATGCCCCCTCGAGAAGGGGGACGGGGGAGGAAAAGGGAGCCCCGGTCAACTTCTCGAAAGTAAGGAGTGGTACATGTTGTTGGAAAGAGCACGAAAAAATGAGAAGAATGACGCTTGAACAAGTTAATCGGATAAACGGTGTGCGAATGGCGGCCCCGAGAAGAAAGAGGTTGGATGAATTAATTGGAGGAATTTTTTGGTTAAAAAAAGAAAAAAAGACCCTAATTTGAAAAAGGAGGGAAAAGGTAAAAAGGGGATAAAAGGTAATTGTAGAATTACCTTTTGCTCATTGTGACAGCTGGCAAGTGGAGAAGGAGGAGAGGAAGAAGAGGAGGCGAGTGAGAGCAGACACGATGCCAGAGTACGACAGTGACATCATCCATCAAGCGGACGAGAGGCGGCTATTCTTTACCCACCGTGTCGTACCACACCAGGTTAGTCCAAAACTTAACTTTTAATTTTTTAGGCATTTACGCAAATGTTTTGAAAAAATGCAAACATGGGTTTTGTCCGGGAGGTCGGGAAAAAAATGGGTACGAACAATTTTTTTTCATATTGCATTGGTTTGCGTGCCAGGGGGGACGCCGGCGGCCGCGGGCAAACGGGTCCGATCCACCGCAGTGGCGGGTCGCCGTCCCTGCCCAGGTCCGCCACCGCCGGACCCTGGCTGCCCTGGCCGAAGTCCACCGCCAGCGGAGCGGGCAGGTTGCACCGCAAGGAGACTGCCGACCGTGGGGGTGGGGGAAGGGGAAATCGCTGAGGGTGAAGGATGGGAGAGGAGGGGAAAAAACACCGAGGGGGAAGGACGAGGGGGAATAAAAAAGAATGAAAATGATAAAATCTTATTGCATGTATGCAGAAAATAGGGATTTTGCGGGTGTGAGAGAGACGATCAGAGGTGTTGAGGAGATGCATAGCGAGGATGACCAGGGAGGATCACCAGAGACTAGCAAAGGCAGGACTACTGCATATGCTGACATATCCGACGATTAAGGCCCATGGGGCCATGCTGATAGCTTTGATAGAGCAGTGGGATTCGGTGATGTCGACCTTTCACCTACCGACAGGGGAGATGACAATGACACTAGAGGATGTGTGGCAGATTTTGAAGCTCCCGATATCAGCGCTCCCGATTAGCGAGTGTTGGTCAGAGGACGAGGCGTTGGATGAGTCCGTGCGCATTGTTTTTGGTAGTGACGAGCTACCAGTGCAGCGGGGTCAGTTGGATGTGGATAGGATGGTAGCATGTAGGGTATTGGTACTATCACTGTACCTGGCAGGGCTAATTAGTGGTAGACTGTTGTCGGACCGGAGTGGTCAGTTTCTGCACATGAGGAGGATGGTCGAGGTGATTCGTCACATTATTGAGGGGTGGTAGGGATAGTTCACATGGGGGACCTGCATATTAGCATAGTTGTATCGAGACATGCACGTGATTTGTTATAGAAAACAGTTGAGTGTGACACACGTCACACTACTACAAGTGTGGGCCTGGGAGCATATTCGCGTTGCCAGGCCGATTATAGTGAGGGTTGGTGATCATGATGACACGGAGCCCGTAGCGTGGTGGTGGGGAGCATAGGCAGGGACGCTACTGCAGTATCGAAAGATGTAGGAGGTAGACATGTGGAGGAGACAGTTTGATGATGTGCAGACAGTGGATATAGTGTGGAGGCCATACATGATGTGTCGATTCAGAGGGTGGTCGAGAGACGAGGGGTTACATAGTGGTTACTTCTTTACTCGATGTTACATGATTGGGAGTAGGCCACGAGTAGTGGAGTTGCATCGACCGGATCGGGTGACGAGGTAGTTCGGAGTGATACAGGATATTTCGGTAGGCCGAGTGACATTTGCACGATAGGTATGGGAGCAGTCATGGGGAGCCACATTAAATCTGCACAGCGTATGGAGTGATATTGAGAGACTGGTGTTCAGGCCCTATCTTGATAGGCGGGAGGGGCCGTGAGACGCAGGGACGACATAGCGTTATGAGGAGTGGTTTAGGCAGCATCTGCCGCAGCGAATTACACCAGCCGTGCTGATTGAGGAGGCATGAGGATTTGGGTCAGGGGATGAGAGGCGATTGCGGGCATGTAGGCTTCCCAGACCGCCGAGAGGACATAGAGGAGGACGGGGGGCACAGGAGCAGGTGGTAGGCAGTCGGAGCAGGAGGTGACAGCGGAGGGGTCGGGGAGGAGACAGAGCAGAAGGGATAGGGGTTGAGGCTGAGGAGGTGGTGGAGAGGAGGCCAAGGGCCCGAGGGTGGGGTCGACAGGAGAGGAAGCTAAGAGCCCGAGGAGGAGAGCCACAAGGGACACAGAGTAGGGTCAGTGGGGTCGGAGGGGAGGAGGCTGGATAAGAGACAGCCAGGACTACGAGAGGGCAGGAGGCAGACAGAGTCAGAGAGGAGATAAATGGAGACTTAGGAGGGTAGGGAGGGCAGGAGACAGCCAAAGGGGAGGAGGGGGGACATGAGACATTCAGGGCCACCGAAGGACAGGAGGCGGGTGGATTCAGAGAGGAGATGGACAGAGACCTAGGAGGGCAGGGGGGATAGGAGACAGCTGGATGACAGTTGTAGCAGGGAACTCCTAGGGTGATAGATGTGGACGAGATGAAGTTATCAGCTGAGAGCGAGGGGTGCCATCCGCGGGAGATGGAGGTTGACTCAGATGTGCATTACGTAGCACCACTAGCAGCAGCACCACCCACAAGGGAGGATCCGGTGGTGGTATTAAGAGAGACAATGGAGAGACTGCAACAGAGCGAGCAGCGAGTGCGGGAGGCAGAGGCAGAGCGGATCGTAGCAGAGGCAGAGAGGGATGAGTGGCAAGCTCGATTTGCTCAGGGTGAGAGGGATTACACATAACTGGTCAGGCTAGTATCAGAGCAGGAGCGGAGATTGGTGAGAGAGAGAGAGATGAGAGCTTGATGAGGCTGTGGACCTGCGGGCTGAGGTGGAGAGATTGCGAGCAGAGGTGCATAGTCAGATGATGCAGTTGGAGGGATTGGGTTTGGTGGGAGAGGGGGCGACACAGCAAGTCATCAGCAGGAGGACAGGAGATGCAGAGAGTATGCAGAGAGAGCTAGCTAAGCTTAGAGACAGGGTGCGCACAGTGGAGGCAGAGAGAGATGTGGCGCAGGCACAGGTGGAGGTGTTGGAGGTAGGGAGGGATGTGTTACAGGTGCAGGTCTAGGTAGCACAGAGCGAGAGGCAGGTAGCCGAGACAGAGGTACAGTCTCTCCGTAGGGAGAGAGATATATCAACATCACAGGCATCTAGCTTGCGACAAGAGCGAGATTCAGCTGAGCTGAGATTGTAGACCTTGCAGAGGGATAGAGATGCAGCGGTGGTGTGGGGACAGGCTACACAGAGGGAGAGGGATGTTGTAGAGTCACGAATGCAGACATTACAGGGCGAGAGGGATGCAACACAGGCTCAGTTGTAGAGGGGGCTGGTTGAGGGGGGAGGGCCAGGGACAGATGTGCAGGAGCTGTACATGCAATTACAGACGTTGCAGGCAGAGAGGGATAGAGGCTCAGAGCAGATACAACAGTTGATACTAGCTCAGGAGGCCTGGGTACGGAAACGGCGGGCTATCAGTGTAGATCGAGATCGGTATAGGCATGAGCAGAATGCCGCGAGACTGATAGTTGGGCAGATATATGAGTTTATGCAACACACGAGCTATTGGAGGGGGGTATATGAGCAGGTTGTTTCAGATCTAGCGCAGCGCATGGTGCACTACGTCAGTCAGACTCCACAGCCACCAGGGCCATCCTAGTCATTAGGGACACGCACCAGGGGTTTCAGCAACTATCGGCAGACTCCATCTCCATATGGCGGTTACCAAGGGACACCCACCCATGAGTACCAGGGGACACCCACTCGTGAGTACCAGGGGACTCCAGCACATAGAGGGCCAGTACCCGATTCTCCACAGAGATCTGATGTGGGTAGCTCACAGTAGAGCGGGCAGATGCAGGACATTGGTTATTTTTGGCAGATATAGGATGGATGGTTTGTCCGTGTTGCCAGAGGTCAGAGGTGATCTACATCTTTGGATTTTGTATCTTATTAGGCAATATATGATGGAGATGTATTGTATTATGATATGATGTTTATTATTTTGATTATGCGATGGCCTTTATTGACATTATTCATGATATTTCTTTTTATGTGGCTATATGGGATGATTCATGATGTGGTTTCATATATATACACATGTTTATATGGATGGATGGTCTATGCTTTTATGATTAAGTTTTATGGATGTACATGTATGTTATTATGATTACGATGATGGATGCATAGTTGTTTATGAGAATGGATAATTATGTATGGTTTATGATGTATGGATGCACATGTTTATGATCTATATAAATGTTTCTATGATTTATGATGTATGAATGCACAATGGTTTATGAAAATGGATAATTATGTATGGTTTATGATCTATATAAATGTTTCTATGATTTATGATGTATGGATGCACAATGGTTTATGAAAATGGATAATTATGTATGGTTTATGATGTATGGATGCACATGTTTATGATCTATATAAATGTTTCTATGATTTATGATGTATGGATGCACATGTGGATGGACGATTTATTCATGTTTATATGATTTATGGTTTATGGATGCACATGTGGATGGACGATTTATGCATGTTTATATGATTTATGATGATGGATGTGAAAGGTAAATGTTTATAATGGACCTAAGTGTCAATAAAGACCGTTATGAGAAAGCAGATGGGTGATAGGCATATGGAAGAGTGCATTTGCCAAAAACAATTATTAATATCCTGAGAGGAGGAGGACCTAAGAGGACAAAGAATGAGAGTACTTGCACAACCGAAATCATAAGCGATGGTTACGATGGAAATGAAGGGTGCATGCAAAGTGGTGAAAATGCAGTGAGAATGAGATTTTTCCATCTTTGAAGTATTGATTTTTACTATAGCGTAGGATACTAAGTACCTTGATATGGAAGATCAAGGTGAACAAGTACCCTACGCATGAAACAAATACAACAAACATGAAGGTTATCCCAACACCCTAATGTCGTGATGACCTCGGTCGGGCCCGGTGTTGAGATAACCAAAAACACACAAAGTTGTCCCATCGTAACACAAGACCTTAGAGATCTCGGTGGGTCTTACAAGGGACAACTGAGAAGACAACAGTCAAAACAAACGATCAAGGTATTCCCCCATGTCAGTAGGTCAAGGCACGCCATGGTATGGTGGACCAAGGCAACCCTGACAAGTGATGGGAAGGAACCCAAAATGATACACAAAATTTGAAAGCATCAAGAGATCATAATCAAGACAACAGGTCCTTTGCCATAGGATCAAGGTGATGGATGTGATTGACGAGGTCTGCTAGGAAGGATTCATCCTGTTGAGACCAAAGATGGATGCGAAATTAGGATGACCCAGTTGACGCAGGATGTTACCGAGGGACAAGATCTTGTAACACGGGGGAATTTTGTTAATTAAGAACCGGGTAGATGTGGGCATAACTTGATGACGAAGCACAAAAGACCGACATAACCTACAGACCTAGGGGCTCGGGGGCGGATCATAGATTAGCCTTGCCTATGTGAAAGCGCAGAGCCCTCATAGTTCTAGAAAAGACCATGGATAAAGCGAAAAGAAGACAAATGGTAACCGATGATGATGGAAAAATTCCCCGGGGGTGAATTAGATGATCAACCTTGCCTACATGATAGCGCAGGGGCAACGTAGTTCGACTGACGGATGCGACAAGATGGGACCTAGGTGAAGACTGACACGATGGATGATCCTACCTGATGAAACGAACATAACAACGAAGGGAGCGAATGACGTAAGCTCAAAGTGGGATACTGAAAAGCTCAGGAATGGGGGATAGGCTAGATGGGTCGTCCAGTGCTCAATCACTATTTATCAAGCAGCCTAGGATGGGATGGGTGAGGACAATAATGCGGATGAAGGCATAAAGTAACTAGGATGTCAGGTAGATAATGATTAAGCCCTCTATGGATGATGCCTGTTACCAGGTTTTCACCATCCACATTTATCCAAGGCACCACCAAGAGGTGGTTTTCACCATAGGACGGATTTATTTCTCTTGACTATTTTTGGATTTTTTTGACTTTTTTGATTTTTTTAATTTTTTGACAAGGTGGGGTAACCGAGCAGATTTAGGTGTAGAACTTCCTCAGATGCATGATATTGATGGGTTCGTCAAGGGGTTTTCCTTCAAGAGTAGTCAACCTATATGCCCCAGATCCATATTTAGCAACTATGATATAGGGCCCCAACCAATTCGCCTCAAATTTTCCTTTCTTGTCTCGGTCTTGCTGAGTATGCTAGTTCTCCTTAAGGACAAGATCGCCCAACTGGAATTGTCGAGGACAAACCTTCTTGTTGTAACTACGCTTGAGGCGATTTTGGTATGCTTGCAGATGATCATAGGCTTTTATTCTTCGTTCATCTAGTAATTCCAGCTGTGCAAGCTGTGCAACACGAGCATCCTCTTCGCTAATAAGGTTCTTCAGAGAGATTCTCAATGATGGAAGTTCAACTTTGATTGGCAAGATGGCTTTAGCACCATACACTAAAGAGTAGGGGTGGCACCTGTCGAGGTGCGGATGGATGTGTGATATGCCCAGAGGGTAGGATGAATATGGAGGTGCCAATCTCATCCAGTGTTATTGACAACCTTTTTGAGAATACGGATAAGGGTTTTGTTGGTCACTTCTGCTTGACCATTACCTTGGGGGTAATAAGGCGTTGACCCACGGTGCTGGATATGGAAGGTGTCACAGAGGTGTTTCATGGCCTTGTATTTGAAGGGTTTTCTGTTGTCGGAGAGGATGGTGGACGGGATACCATATCTGCAGAGAATATGGTAAAGGATGAATTTGGAAATCTGAGTACCGGTGATCTGTGAAAGAGGCATCGCTTCCACCCACTTGGTGAAGTACTCAGTGGCGGTAATTATGAATGTATGGCCGTCGGATGATGGTGGGTAAATCTTGCCAATCAAGTCGAAACCCCATTGAGAAAACGGCCATGGTGCCCGGAAGGGCTGAAGATCTTGTGCTGGGGCGTGAATTAAATTTGCATGTTGTTGGCATGGAAGACACTTCTTCACAAACTCGCAAGCATCGTGTTCCAATGTAGGCCAATAATATCCAGCTCGTAGGATCCTTTTGGCCAGAGCCATACCATTTGAATGTGCTCCACAAACACCGCCATGTACCTCCGTTAGTGTGGCACAGGCTTCGGTCTCATTCAGACATCTAAGGAGGATTCCATCATACCCGCGACGATAAAGCGTATCACCGATGATGACGTATCAGGAACAGCGATGAACGAAGGATTTGCGTTGATTACGTGTAAGATCTGGGGGTATAATGTTATCATGGAGGTAGGTGTAGATGTCTTGGTACCATGGGGAGGTGGGACCTACAATTTTGCACACCATGTCAATCTCAGGGATATCATATGGTGGGATTGAAAGTTGTTCTACAAGCAACTCACAGTCTATTCGGTCTTTGGGCATGTCCAGCAGGGAGCCAATAGTGGCCATTACATCAGCTGCTTTGTTTCGTACCTTGGGAATCTGTTCAAATTGTATAGAGGTGAAATATTTCTTGAAATCATCCACCATGCACTTGTAGGGTAACAGCTTATCATCCTTGGTTAGGAACTCATCATTAACTTGTCTAATGACTAGCAAAGAATCACCAAAGACTTTCAATTGGGTTATGTGCCACTGTTTTGCAATTTTGAGGCCGGTGAGGAGAGCTTCGTATTCTGCCATATTGTTGGTACATGGGAATGTTATCTTGAATGACTTGGGAATGTAGTCACCCTGAGGGGTAACTAATAAAATTCCTGCCCCCGATCCATTGTGTATATGATCCATCAAAACACAGTGTCCACGTGGAGGTCTCATCAACGGAGAAGACTTCTTCATCAGGGAATTTTGTGATCAATGGATGAGTATCAACTAAAGGAGCTTCTACTAACTGATCTGCGATTATCTATCCTTTAATAGCCTTGCGGTCCACATATTTTATGTTGAATTCACTGAGGAGCATGACCCACTTAGCCATGCGGCCAGTTAGAGTGGTTCTAGATAACAGATACTTCAATGGATCAATTTTGGCAATTAATTTAACCAGATGGCTAAGCATGTAATGCCTAAGCTTCTGTGTGCTGAAGATGAGTGTAAGGCAGGCTTTTTCCATGGGGGAGTAGTTTAACTCGTAGCCAACCAATGTCCGACTGATGTAGTAGATTGCCTTCTCTTTCGACGACTCGTCATGTTGTGCCAACAATGCCCCTAGTGCGACTGAAGTGGCAGAGATGTAAAACAAGAGGGGTTTGCTGAGAATAGGTGGCATCAATATCGGGGGATGGGCTAAATATTCCTTAATATTATCGAATCCCATCTGACATTGTTGGTTCCATCAGAAGGTGGAATCTTTTTTCAAAAGATGAGTGAATGGCTGACACTTATCTGCCAGCTGGGATATGAACTGATGGATGGACTGCATCTTCCCCTGGAGGATTCTTAACTGTTTGAGATTGCATGGAGGTGGCATGTCCAAGATAGCCTTTACCTTGGCGGGATCAACCTCAATGCCCCTGCGAGAGACTATGAAACCCAGCAACTTTCCTGAAGTGACCCCAAAAATACACTTTTTTGGATTCAGCCGCAACTTGTAATGCTCTAACCGCTCAAATATCTTTTTTAGGATGGCAGGATGTTCTGCTCGTGTTCTGGATTTTCCTAATAGGTCATCGACATAGTCCTCTGTGATGATGTGTATGAGGTCATGGAAGATGACCGTCATTGCCCTCTGATATGTTGCCCCCGCATTTTTGAGACCAAAGGGCATAACATTGTGACAAA
This sequence comes from Sequoia sempervirens, assembly GCA_007258455.2. NCBI lineage: Eukaryota > Viridiplantae > Streptophyta > Pinopsida > Cupressales > Cupressaceae > Sequoia > Sequoia sempervirens. The sequence continues at coordinate 158,464 of VDFB02266957.1, forward strand.
AAGTGCCCCAAGGTGTTGTGAAGGCAGTCTTATGTTGATCCTCAGGTGTGATTCAGATATGGTTATACCCGGAGAAGCCATCCATAAGAGATAACATCTCATGTCCTGCTGTCAGGTCGACCAACATGTCAATGTTAGGCAGGGGGAAGTCATCTTTTGGGCAGGCTTTGTTAAGATCCCTGAAGTCTGTGCAGATGTGAATGTCTCCATTTGGTTTGGCAACCTGTACTATATTGGAGATCCACTCAGAGTAGTCAATCGGTCTAATAAAACCCACTTCTAGCAACTTATCCAATTCCTTCTTAACTAGCAACGCGACTTGCGGATGCATCTTGCGGAGCTTTTGTTTGACAGGCTTGGCGTCATGGCGAATGTCTAAGTGATGAACCACTAGGGGGGGTCTAAGCCTAGCATGTCTGAGTATGACCAAGCAAAGTTAATGATTCCCTCTTGGAGTAGCTGCACGATGACCGAATATTCTTGCTCTGAGAGTGACTTAGCTACATAGGTGATTTTAGGACTTTCAGCAGTTCCCAGATTGACTTCTTGAGTCTCTTCAATCAGAATAGATGATCGAGTAGATAACTAAGTTCCCATAAGGGGAAGATGAACATCTCCATCTAGTGCCTCTTCGAGGTTTTTTCCATCAGATGCGTCCTTTATTTTTACTTTTTCAAGGTCAAGAAGTGCCTCAAGGAGGTTTTCACTAGATTGCTGCTTGTCACTTTTCTTATTCTTATTTTTGCGACTGGAGTGTTCATCCTCCCCCAATCCCATAAGGTTGACATATGTATCCGCAGACATACTGACAGGTGTGATATTACGTAGGTCCCAATCAATAAGCTCAGGGTGACAAAGGGATAGGCTAATAGTGCAGATGGATAGGCATTCGAACATGGATGATAGGTCGGTGTGATTGATGTCACCGTACGCATGTATGATGGATTCTTCCTCGGGTATGTCTTCCAATGAGCCCTTGTCCACAGCGACACTATTGGAAGCATTAGACGATGTTTCAGGACCTTTCTATTTTCTGTCATACCCAATGCCCATGTTTTTTGGTAGCTGAGACATATCAATGGGTTGCAATCGCCCTTGTTCTTCTTTTCTTAGGCCCCTGCCTTGATAGTTATGCTTTTCCATGAACTTTGTTGGCCAGGGGTACTTTTCTTGAAAGTATTCCTTGAGAGGAGTTTCCGGCTGGGGTTCTTCTTGGTAAACCCATTGGCTTATGTCCTCTTCTGGTGCATCTATCTTGATACTTGGGGATCTGAAAGTGGTGGTAGGGATGTTTTTACCACTAAAGGTAACAGTCTTGTCCTCCTTTGGGGTAGCATGCGAAGGTTGACCATACTCGTGCGGTGATGGCGGCATGGTTGCTCCATTGAGAGCAGTATGCATTTCGTATTCACCACACCTTTTGTCGATGATCTGGACTTTAGTGACTGTATGGTCAGTGGTGGAGGATGGAGTGGTTATCATGGTGGATGGTGGATTAGCGAATGATGACTGGGATGCCCCCATTTCAACCCCAGGACAATAATGTAAATGGGCAAATGACGCTTCTAGAGGGCAACAATATTTAAATGGTTGGGGGTCGGCATAGATGGTGACTTCTTGTCTGTTGACTGGGAATTTGAGGCACTGATGGTAGGTGGAGGGGACGACTTGCATAGCATGGAGCCATGGACGGGCGAGGAGGAGATTATATGGCAAGTCCAGATCAAGGACATGGCAGGTAATGTACTGAACCACCGGTCCCACTTGGACAGGAAGATTGATGATCCCAACTGAATTCCTTTCTGCATTATCATAAGCCTTAATTGTGATGATCTGATTACTTAAATCCACTTGAGTATACCACACCTGTTTTATGAATTTTAGAGTGCACAAGTTGAGGTCAGAGCCATTATCTACCAAGACTCTTTTTATTTTATGCCGGGCAACCACGACTTCAATATGTAAGGGGCGATTGTGATTAACATCAATGTTGGGCATATCATTTTGGCTGAAGTGCAGTTGGTGAGATGAAGCTAGTGTCCTACCAAGGCTTGGAACTATGTGGGATCAATGTTATTAGGCAGATGGGTTTCCTGTAGGGCTTTGTTGAGGATTTCTTGATGCACAGGGGAAGACTTAAGTAAATCCAAAATGGAGATATGTGCAGGTGTCTTTCCTAAGTGATCAAGGATGTTGTACTGGGAGGTGACAAGAGTCGGTTGGGCGGGTGCAGAGGCTGTAGGAACGGTGATGCGGGCTCGTCGTGTAGTAACAACACATTGAGGGTCTTTAGCTTTGACATGTATCATGGATACACGAGGTTCTACCTACTCAATGTAATGAATAATACCCTCGTAATTGAGAGGTACATTCTTATAGCTCACGTTATTTGTGTTATTGTTTTGAGGATTACTGTTGGAGGTGCTCGAGCCTTAGTTATGGTTTGGGAAGGCGTTTTGATAGATCTGCAATTGAGCATTGGATGACGGAGCTTGACTGGGGTCAACCTTGATATCACCTCGATCTATGAGATCTTGGACATAGTTTTTTAGACCCTGACACTTATTCAAAGAGTGTCCTTTGATTTTATGGAACTCACAATATTCATTTTCCCTGAACCATACAGGGTTAGGTTTGGATTCGTCAAGTGGCTTGGTGACAAGGTACGTGATCGGATAGTTGATCTGTAACAACTTATTGAAGACGATGCTCAGAGGTTCTCCTAGTTGAGCATACTGACGTTTAGCGTTCCCTTGGTTATTTTGAGTGGACTGTTGGGGAGGACGGGGTGTCCCTTGTGGTACAGATATGGCATTAGGTATGGATTGCTGTTGTTTCTGGGATGTGTTGGCCACGTGGACATGTTTAGTATCAGTAACACCATCATTTACTGCATTTTTGTTCTTGTTCCAAAAATGTGGCTTGTCGTTGAATGACCTTTCCTTATCTTGATTATATATTTTGATGTGCCCCTTGGCAACAAGGGAACGCTCAAGGATGGATCCCTTCTCTACTACCTCTGCGAAAGTGGTGACACAATGTAATTGGAAGTTATGAGCCATGTCGGGATGAGAGTTCTCCACGAAGAGGGTGACCATGTCCTTTTCTTTCAAAGGGGTTTTCATTCGGCTTGCTAGGGCACGCCACCTTTGGAGGTAGTTGGTAAAGGTTTCCCCTTCACACTGTTTCTCTTTGAGGAGATCCAAGGTGTCAGTATCTTTCTCCAAGTTGAAGGAGAAGTAGGAGACAAACTTTTCTGACAGGTCTGCAAAAGATTTTATGGATCCCTTTTCGAGGGTCATGAACCACCCTAGGGCGTTGCTTGCCAGACTCCGGGGGAATAGGCGTAAGAGATAGTTGTCATTGTGGATAACTTCTTGACACTGGGAGTAAAACTCCTGTAAGTGGGCCTTAGGGTCTTTGTTCCCCTTATATTTTTCAAACTTTGGCATTTCAAAATTCTTGGGGAAGGGAATCAATGAGATGGAGGGATCAAACGGATATGGGCATATATCTTCAAACTTGAATGATTGTTTGCCAGTCCCTTCCTGGAGATCTTTTAGAGCGGCTTTGATTTCTAATATGTCCGCATTGGCCGGTGTGTTGGATGGATATTGATGGTAGGACGATTGTGGATTCTAAGATGATGTTTGGAGATGGGTGTATGGATAATGAGGAGGTGGTATCCCCTGTTGATACGCCAAGGGACCTTGTTGATAAAAAGGTTGTTGTTGCGAGGCGGGATATGAATTGGTTGGGTAGTTATGGGTGGCGTACTGTTGGGAAGTATGGAGAAGGTGGTGTTGATTGGTTTGTGGCTGTTGCGAGGCCACATAGGATGGTTGTGGTTGATATTGTTGCTGATTATAATAATTGTAATGATGAGGTGGTTGTTGATGCATGGTTGGTGGCTGTGGTGGGCAAGATGGGATGTTACGTGGTGGTTGTGCTTGCGGGCGTAAGATGGATGCAAGGAATTGAGATATGGTCGGGGCTGAAGGCCGAGGTTAATTTCCTTACGGTTGATGCTGTGATGGTTGTGTTGAAAATAGGGGATTGACCAATGGTTGTTGTTGAGGTCGAGGTGCGGTTTAGCACTAGTGGGAGCATAGGATTGGGGAGGTTGTTGGGATACGAATGACGATGGTGGAAGGATGTTGGATTGGGACGGTTGTTGGGGTATGAATGACGATGGTGGAGGGATGTTGGATTGGGACGGTTGTTGGGGTACGAATGACGATGGTGGAGGATTTGTAGCCCCAGGAGGTGGGGGCAAGGAAGCGAAAGGGCTGCCCCCAATGTTGATAGGAGGCGGGTTTGAGGGGAGTGGTGCCGGTAGCATTAATGGTTGCGGTTGTGGGATGTTTTGCGGCATGCCATAGGCAAAAGGATCATTGGGATCAATGGTTTGGGGTGTTCCTATGACCGAGATGGTGGGATGTGTGGGATTTCCAATGGGATACAGGACAGCGTTGCTGAAGTCAGGTTGATGCCAACCTTCTACGGAAGGAACGTTGGGGACATACGAGCTACTGGGGATGTCATGTGAACCTTGGGGGACATCAGATGTGGAGGTGCCATACTTGGATAAGTCGACACCGGACGGCAGCTTGACACCTTTGTCAATCAAGTGAGCCAAGATTTTTTCACCATGTCTTTCGAGAAGGCATTCTGTCATTTGTGCATTAACAGGGTTGCTAAAGTGTTCCTCGAATGTGAGTTCAAGTTGATCAGCCATGTTTTCTTCCCCAGGTGGTGACGTGTTTTGACCATCCATGTTGGATTGTGATGAGGTACTATTGTGTGGATCATGAGGGATGTTAGCACCATAGTTAGGATCTGATGAAATGTTCATTATGTTGTTGGGATCTTGAGGATTGTTCGATTGGGCATTCAGGGCTTGTTGGTTGGCCATTTTCTTTGCCTATGATCGAGTCTGAACAGGCATGCAAGATGATGAGATGGATCAAGATATTGGAAAGACCTGGATGATGAAAGATTGATTCGATTTGATAGGAGATTAGCTAATGACGATCGGTCAGACCGACGTGGATTGATTTGATGACACTGGATTAGTCTAGGTTTTGGATTTTGATCTAGAGAGATTTGATGATGTGGGGGTTGGATTGATCTGCTGATTAGGATTGATTTGATGATAAATATGATGAAGACCAAGATCCACAACTAAGTTTAAGAAGGATCCTTGGTAACACTAGGTATTGATTGAAAGGTGGATGTATGATAACGACACCGAATCCAACTTGAGATAGAAGCAGATTGATTGGGTCAGAAAGGATAACTGACTTAAGACAGATAGCGATCCTAAGCCAACTACGATGATTATGATTAGGGACGAACACCTAGGTCAACTTGGATGACAACTCCAACGGGGTTTATATGGAATAACAGAGATCAGAGATGAAAGCGGGTTCAGGATGGATGGGGAGTGTCTCAGGATGGATGAATGGCTCTCGAAACAAGCAAAAGAGTGTTCAGGATAAATGGATCTTAGAATGAAGGGATGAAGACTCGGAACGGACATTCAGATGTTCGTTTAGGATGGTGAATGGTCGTATCGATGTTCAAAACAGAGAGACAAGGGATGCCAAGTGATCATATAGGCTGGTCAAAGGTCAGGTCCGCCACAGCATTAAGATAGGTCTGCCACAGCATTAGGATAGGTCTGCCACAACACAAGGATAAGTCCACCAAAGCATTAGGACAGGTCCGCCACAACATAAGGACAGTTCCGCCACAGCATTAGGACAGGTCCGCCATAGCATAAGGACAGGTCCGCCAAAGGATAAGGACAAGTCTGCCAAAGGATAAAGATAGGTCTGCCAAAGGATAAGTTTAAGCTTGATGTTTTGATGGATGGATAAGGCAAAGGACCCAAAATATAGCAATCATAAAAGATTTGGCCAAACTGATAATCACTGGTTTTTTTTGCACGAAAAGGACAATTCAAACAGCACAACCCTAAGATTAGTAGAAATGGGTATGGTCAACAAAGTCTTCTTCTCTAGGATGCACATGGTTGCTAAGGAGTCCTCGATATACACCCGGTACGTGAGGCCCAAACCGTGAACACCAACCCGTTACAAGCGTGAGTCGGGAACCTTAGCGAGATACTAAAGGCCCAAACCAACTCTTCACGTCATCCCGACGCTTCACCAATTACAATGTGGTTGGATTGAGGTACAACTTTCGCTCTCCCCCCTTTATATACCCCACCGATACGCGTGGTTGGAATCATCCCTTGGGGTGATGAAATCCCCAAGCAGGTCCCACTAAGAAAATGAAAAAGGGGTGACTCAAAGGACTTGGAAAGCTACGATTTCTCGTCACCCAGGATTGCGAAATGGTGCAAGGGGATTGGATATGTCAAATAGCCTTCCACAAGCACGTCAAACAAGGTTTGTTGACCCCTCTAATTAAACTATGTGCCTAGTTTACCAAAAGACAATTGGAAAAAACTTAAAATTTCACCTTCAGGAGAACAGGTCCGCCACTCTACAGGGACAGGTCTGCCACTCTGTCAAGACAGGTCTGCCACAAAAGGATAGGTCCGCCACCAGAGGACAGGTCTACCACAGCAGGACAGGTCTACCACTCTGTCAGGACAGGTCCGCCACAGCAGGACAGGTCCGCCACAGCAGGACAGGTCCGCCACAGCAGGACAAGTCCACCACTCTATAACCCGGACTTGCAAAAATGCAAAAAATAGCAAACGTGAAAGAAAGAGACCCATTTGTGGGTCCCACTGGGCGTGCCAGAAATGTGATAGGTCGAATGTGAGCGTTAGAAAATGAGCAGCAAATAAAAGAGTGCAAATAAACACCAAAACAACCTACACCTCAAGATTAGCCTAAGTTGGAAACAACACAAGATAAAAGCAACAAATGGAACATTATACCTTTTCTCGAATCGATCCTTGGTTGGCCCTTCGATCTTTGATGTGTATGCTCCTTGGATGGCACAAGATGCAAGCTAGATGATGATGTGAGGATGAGTGCAAATGGATGAAAACATGAAAATGGCTAAGTGTAGGTTGAGAAATAAAATTGCAAGAGTTTGGCTAGCAAAATGATCTCCCTCAAAATGAGAGAAAAGAGGGGGTATTTATAGGAATTTTGAGAATTCCTAGAAGAAATGGACAGTTGAGATTGATCCACCAAATATCAAGATGTAGGGCTAAGGTGAGTTGAGAACTCACAAGCCCTCACATCTTGACATGTGGCATGTGATATAGCCCTAAAAGGTGAAGTGGACATGAGGTGGAAGGATGGTACATGACATGAAGGGGGTACAAAGTACCTTGGGATTGGACAAGATCTCCTCATAAAGGAGGTCCTTGTCCCCATGTGGGTGAGAGGACATGTGAGCAATTAAAAATTCCTCAAATATTCTCATGGGGAGATGGGAAAGAGTAAAGAATAAGGAGAGGACATGTGGGAAGAAGTGAAGGAATTAAAAATTCCTTTTGAGTGCCTTGGGGGATTAAAAGGTGAATTAAAAATTCACATAGGGAAGTGGAGTGCCTTGCCCAAAAGGAGAAAGCCTTTAATAAGGTTGACTTAAGGACACATGCCATAAATGGGAGGAGGATTAGGCTAGACTAACCAAATGATTAAGGTTGTGCAAGTACTTAGTTAGATGGACTGACTCATTAGAAGCAAGTGGGAGATTATGGAGGATGTGACCCTAATGATGATTAAGGGTGTGCACATGCTAACCCTAGTTAATTAGAAGAAGATGAAGTAATTAAGATGGATTAGAGACCAACTTGCAAAAGTTGGAGGATGTGACCATGAGAGAGAAAAGGGGAATTAAAAAAAATGAATTTTAATTCTAAAAAAGGAATATGACTAAATTAAATAAAATGGTATATTTATTTAATTTAGAGGAGGAAGAGGGGTAAAGTATTTATTAAATTAAATACTTTAGGACCCTTATGTAAGATTCCAGGTATTAATTAAACAAATGGTTTAATTACTATTAACAGAGGGGATGAGTAACTAGATGAATAAGGAGACGCGTTTGATCATAATGGAAGTGATCAAATTGGACGTCTACAGGTTCCACCATGGATCTGGCCATACAAACCAAATTATGCAGGCGATAATTGGGGGAGAAGGATCAGTGGTGGATACCATGGGAAGCGAAATATGAATCAACAAAGGGCAAATGGGTGGTTCGGGAAAAAGCCAAATCTGAGTTTGGATAATGATAAGCACTGGTGTCAGTTGGATATGGAGGTGATGGTGCAGACAAAGCCTGCGGGTGCTGATAAGGGAAAAGGAAAGTTGGTGCAAGAAGCAAGCACTTCAAAGGAAGGTTGCGCAAGAAACGACATATCGCCAAGTAATTTGAAGCCATCAATTTCTTTTAAGGATGATACAGTCAAAAAAACTAGGGTCTTACTCCAAGACATAGGATTGTTTATGAAATGGGGCGGGGAGCACCATAGGAGCCAAGAAGATGTTAAATGGAGCATAGAAATTTGGGGTAATAAGGTTGTTGTGAAGGCTCTGAGAAACAACTTCTATTTGGTTACCTTCCCTACACAAGGAGATAAAAACAAGGCCATAAAGTCAAGGCCCTATTTTATGGAGGGTTCACAAATGCACCTTTTCGACTGGAGTCCTAATTTTGATCTAGGGAAGGTGGAAATAGAAGAAAATTTCATTTGGATTTAGCTACACGATCTCCCATCAGAATACTGAGTGGAAGATACTCTCAAGGAAATAGGGAGGTAGCTTGGGAAGTTTAAATACCTTGACAAAGTAGAGGAGGATATAGCGAGGGGTACCTACTTTAGGCTCTGCATAGCATCTCCGCAGAGAATAGGGTTACCATCAGAAATAGAAATAGAATTGAAAGTTGGTGTCTGGAGACAGGAAGTGGTGAGGGAGGATAACTTGAGATTATGCCCTATTTGCAAATCGGTGGATCATGGTAGGGAGAAATGCTTAGCCCAGATCACAGTTAATGGAATCAATATGTATGAGGAGGAGCAAGAACTTTTAGTGGTAGGAAACAAGTATGGCTCTATGATGAGATTGCCACTTATAGATATGGAAAAAAAACTAGTAGACAACATTTAGCCTCCGAGCATAGAAATTAGGGAAGCTGGGAAGGAAACCAATCCTATGTTGAATTTACAAATAGAGGAGTGCCAGTTTGACACCGTGCAGAATCAAAAGAGCACAATAGATGAAGCTCCCATTCCCTACTGGGAGGAGCCACTCATAGATGGCGTTCCCCATTAATTAGAGTTTTAGGGGGGAACTTGGTAGAAGTGGGGGAGGTGGTGAGCCAAATGGAATCAGAAAAGGAGGAGCTTGAGGTGGTTCATGAGGGGGACTCGATCCCTGAAAAGATGGAAGAAGTGAAAGATGATGATACTCAGGAAGAGGGAAGTGTGGACGCTGAGTCAGACCGAGATGAAAGTTATGAGGAAATTGAGGAAGGAATTTTTGATGAAAGAGGAATTGAGTAGATGGAAGCAGATAGGAAGACCCCCAGAATCAGGTATGTCAGCCAGAGAGGATGCAAGTCAAATAAAGAGAAGCTAGCCTTGGTAGGGGTTGCTAAAGGTCAAACTAAATTGAGCCAAACAATTTTAAGAAACGGGAAGGAGTTGCCCCTTCCCAAGGAGCCATGAAGGTCATAAGTTGGAATGCTAGGTGATTAAATGCCCCTAGCATATGGCACCTCTTTAGACGCCAGATATATACCAACAAACCAGACTTAGTGTTTGTACATGAAACAAAATGGACCAGGGAAGAATAGGAGAAGAAGATGAGGTTTTGGAAGGGTTGGGAAGGGGTCTTTGTGGAATCAATTAGGGCTTCAGGTGGATTGGGCGTAATTTGGAATCCAACCAAGGTTGGATGTACACTCATTGTGACTAATCAAAATTCACTGACGATTTCAGTAAGGTATTTTCAAGGTGACTTGGAGATGAAAATGGTAAATGTGTATGGTCTGGTGGCAACAACTATGAAAAGAGATGTTTGGGGAATGTTAACAACTTTTCTGAAATAGTGTAAGGAGGATCGAGTCCTGGTGGGTGGAGACTTTAATGCCACACTGAACAACATAGAAAAGAAAGGTGGAATTCATAACTTAACCAAGGTACAACAGGACTTTCAATATTTCTTGGATAATAACATGTTAAGAGAAATTCAGACAAACAATGGTACGTTCACATGGACAAATAGAAGGTTGGGTCACACCGGAATTGCAGAAAAACTGGATAGGTTTCTAATTTCTAGGGATTGGTCCCAGACAGCGAGTTTGTTAGAAGCCATGATACTATCGTTCAGTGGATTAGATCACTTCCCGATCCAATTAACAATAGTTCAGGATAAATTCAATGGGGGACCACCTTTCCATTTTGAGAAAATGTGGATGCGGGATCCTAAGCTGATGGGGCTGATTTCTAAATGGTGGAAAGAATCTTGGGTAGGCAATCAATCCTTTATGTTTTCCTTCCATAAAAATCTCTCTTATATCAAAGCCAAATTGCGAATGTGGAATAAGGAACATTTCAAGAATATCTTTTAGGAGAGCGATAAGATAGAATTGGAGCTCAGGGAACTCAATGAGAAAATAATAGCACATGGCATGGGCCCGGAGGAATCCATGAAAAAAAGGAGTTGAAGAGCAAGCAAACGGAAATAATGGCCAGGACTGAATGCCATTGGAGATAAAAGTCAAGAGAATTGTGGCTACAAGAGGGGGACAGAAATACAAAGTATTTCCACAATACGACTTTGGTAAACAAAAGTAGAAATAGGATTAGTGAACTGGAGAGGGAGGATGGTTCTATAGCTAGGAGCAAGGAGGAGATAAATCAGGAAGTTGTAAGGTACTTTGAAGCTCTTTTCAAACAAGATGATCAACATGTGGGGACTGAGAGGAATGTTTTTTGGGAGGGATTCCAGCTACAATTTTAGAAGAAGATAATAGGGAGCTTTATAAGCCAACCAGTATGGAAGAGGTAAAACATGCAACCTTCCAGTTAGGTTCGGACAAGGCACCTGGGCCAGACGGTTTCCCCGCCCTCTTTTATCAAAAGTACTAGGAAATAATCAAGGACGATTTGGTCAAGGCAGTGGAGGAATCAAGGAAAAAGACAACAATGTTAGGGGTGATCAATCACACATTCATAGCGCTCATACCCAAGAAAAAGGAATCCAAGAACTTGGGGAAATATAAGCCGATCTCTTTGTGTAACACATTATACAAGATTATAACCAAAGTAATATAAAATAGGCTCAAGATGGTGATTAACAAGGTTATTTCCGAAGAGCAGAGTGGTTTCATCTTGGGAAGATCCATAGTAGAAGGCATAATAGTGGCTCATGAAACTATACACATAGCGAGGAAAATTAGGCTACCAAGCATGATACTAAAGTTAGACATCCTGAAGGCATACGATCGAGTGGACAGGCAATTCTTAGCAGAAGTTCTATCCAGATTTGGCTTTGATAAGAAATGGGTGGACTGGGTTATGAGCTGCATCATAGCTCCAAGATTTTTAGTTTTGGTTAACGGGGTAGCCCAAGGTTTCTTCAGGTCATTCCATGGAATTAGATAGGGGGATCCTTTATCCCCCTTTTTGTTTATTATCATGGTGGAGGCACTGGGGAGGAGAATTTTTTAGGCAAGGGTGGAAGGTACTTGGAAAGGCATCAAAGCGGCGCCAGGAGTGGGGCCAAGCACTCATCAACAATTCGTTGACGATACTATGATATTTGGACAAGCCACAAGGGGAGAGGCTAGGAAAATAAAAGGAGTGTTGGATGAGTACAGTAGAGCCTTAGGAAAAGTTATTAATTGGAAAAAATAAGAAGTATATTTTCTAAATGTGCAACCCAGGTTGCAAAGGGACCTCACTAGAATCTTAGGTGTATGTGTGGCCAATCTTCCCGAGAGATTTCTTGGTATGCCTCTGTTTGCAGGGGAAAATAAGAAAATATCTTGGGACAAACTCGTAGGCAGCTATAAGAAGAAGATGGAACTATGGAAGGGTAGGTGGCTAACATCTGCAAGGAGGTTACTAATGATCAAGGTAGTATTGGATGCGATACTAGTCTACTCAATGTCTTGTATGAAGATTCTGGACAGCATAGATGACCAACTTAACCAAATCATGCATAATTTCTTTTGGAATGGGCCGAATGACATGAATAAGATCCCTTTGTTAGCCTGGGATAAGGTGTGTAAACCATAGCAGTTGGGGGGAGCTAGCATTAGACAATCAAAGATCATGAACCTGGTGATGGGGGAAAAACTGGCATAGATGATGTACACCAGTAATAAAAAATGGGCCAAAATTCTAAGGAAGAAATATTTGGATTCAGAAGACCCAAATAGTATCGTAAGAACCTTAAACCCACCAAGAGGCTCTGCCATTTGGAACTTCATATGTGAGAGTAGAGATATCATAACTAAGCATGTCACATGGGAAGTGTGTAATGGTCAGAAGGCATCCTTTTGGAAAGACTCCTGGGAAGGCCATCCAAAGTTATGTGATATACCTCAAATGGAAGAGATTCAGGTAGAAGCAACCAGGGTGTGGGATTCAAGAGTGTGTGACTACAACAAGAGAACCACAAGGAATGGTGTGTGCCTTTGGGAGTGGAAGGATCCCAGCAAGCTCAACACTCCCATGGCTCAGAGAAACACTCTAACAGCAATATTAAGGGAGAGAACCTTCCCTATTGTTGAAGGAGAGGATGTGTTGAGATGGTGTGCATCTGCAGATGGGGAATACAAGGTTAAGCAATGGCCGAAGTCTCTTTTTTGGGGCAAGGAGGTACTTCCAAAAGCTAGGGTGCTTTCTTGGCTTGCCACTCAAAACAAGATTCTAACTCAGGATAGATTGGAGAGGCTAGGCATCAGGGGTCCAAATAGGTGTATTCTATGCAAAAGGCATTTGGAAAACACGGATCATCTATTGCTAACGTGTCCATACTCTGAGTACTGTTGGAAATTTGTACTAGGACAAATTGGGTTCCAAACCCCTCTTCCCCTAAGCCTACGTGAATGGTTGATTGCTTGGCCATGAAAGAATAACAAGGGTGTTTTTAGCAGTATCTAGAAAATAGTACCATCCACAGTTTTTTGGGAGCTATGGAAAGAAAGAAATAGGAGAATTTTTAAGGATCAGGCTATGAGTAGGGGAATTTTGGTGGGGAAAATTGCATGGGAAAATGTTGAGTTAGTCAATTTAGCAGCCAAAAGTCTATCTATATCAAAGAACATCTTCACCAACAAGGATATAGAGCTCACAAAGAAATTTGTTGGGTTGAGCATCCCCACAATTGTAGGCTCCACAAGTGCAATGCAGAAGTCAGAAATTAGGAGGAGGGCAGTATGGAAGAAACCAGAGAAGGGATGGGTCAAGGTTAATTTTGATGGTGCCTCCATTGGAAACCCGAGCGTGGCTAGAATTGGGTGTGTAGCAAGAAATGCAGAAGGTGAAGTGATCGATAAGAGAGAAGTATTTATTGGGAAAGCGACCAATAACCTCACTGAATTCAAAGTTTCCTTATGTGGATTAGAGATGGGTAAAGCTCTAGGAGTGTTGAAGTTGCACTTGGAAGGGGATTCACTATTAACGGTGAATGCAATCAAGTTTAACTCAACGCCCAATTGGTTGTTGCGGAGATGGTTACCCCCCATCTGGAGACTTGTCAACTCTTTCTCAGAGTTTTAGATCAGGCATGTATACCAGGAAGGCAACACAATGGCTAATGAATTGGCAAAAAAAATGGCATCAAGTACAGCAACTGGCCAAAGAAATACCGACCAAGGAAAGAATTGACTTGGAGTTGCACTTGCATGGGTGTTGAGGTTGTTGGGGAGTGGGTCTAGTGAGGTGGCTAAGGAAGGTGGCAGTGAATGATGTTCGAGGTCTGTTTCAAGCCCGTTGGTGATGGTTTGGACCATAATAGAATGGATAGTTATGAGGCTAGGCTAGATGAAAGATTGTAGTGAGTCTTGTATTGGAGGGTGCTTTAGGAGTAGTGAGGAGGTCTGGGTACAACAATTGTTCCTACAATTGATTTATTGTAAGGCTGAGCTATAACTTTGTCTTCATCTAGGAGTCATATTTTTCATCTTATCCCTAAGACAATTAATTTCCTTATCATTACTCTTGATAACCCTATTTATATTTCCTTTATCTTTATCATCTCCTAATTGAGACATCAACCTAGAGAATCTTGATTCTCATATCCTTTCATTACCTCCTCCTCTAAGATAACAACCCTTTCCTTCTAATTAGAGATACCCTTCATCAACTTATTCACTTGGGGTATAGACTCCCAATTTTAGAATATCCTCATGTACTCCAAAACAAAAACCTAGGTGTTCCCCCTTTACTTCTTATCCATGATCTACATCTTGATATTTAGCCTATTAATATCCACATAAAACCACTTAATGAGGTTGTGTTGTGCCTCAAAGTTCTAATGGTGGGTCACTTTTGGCTCACCATACTCAAGTCATCAAATTAATCTTATAGGGAAGTGGGGTTAGATTGAGGAAGTATAAAACCCTTAGGGATCAAGGGTGGGGGTTTTGGATTCCAAGGAAGGTTTCCCCTATGGTAGGTTAAGGGATACAAAAGTCTTGAACTTTCACCTTGTCTTGGGCTCAAGGGGTCTCAATATTCTTCTAAAATTCATGGATCCTTTCTAAACTCTTCTCAGTAGGCTCCTTCTTCCTAGGAAACTAATTCTTTCCAAGGGACTCCACCCTTTTGCTTTCTTTCTCCCTACTTCCACCAAAACCACTAGTCCTAGTTTTCATCAAAAAATCACTCTCTTTAGATTCATGACTCATAATCTAACCCAATAGTAGTACCAATCCCTTCCTCATTTTTTTCCCTCCTGATCCTCTGAGTCCTTAGAACTAGATTCCAAAACTTCCACCATTTCTTTACCTTGGTGATATCCTTTTTGTTGATAGTATGAGAGACACTCAAATTCAATTGATTCACATGGTTAATAATTAACATGATTAACCCCTGATATAGGGGCACCATACTAGGTGCTTTCTTACAATCTTTAATGGATGTCTCGAAGGACAAAATTAGATAAAAAGGAAAATATAAAAATTTATCCTACCTAAAATGATTCAATAAAAGGAAATGATAATGGTAAATAGACTTAAAACACTGTTCCAAAGTCATGCACCTCATTCTATAGAGGGAAAACTCATACCATGGAGGTTTTATAAAATGTCTACTATAACCAAAGTGAGCCTTCCAAAGTCATATACCTCATTCTATAAAGGGAACAATGTTATGCCCTTAATATTAGTGTACATAGGGTTATGAATAGTTTGCTTGTGGCTATCTTAACTCTTAATCAAGTCATATTATAATTATTATATTGT
Source organism: Sequoia sempervirens (assembly GCA_007258455.2). Classification (NCBI taxonomy): domain Eukaryota; kingdom Viridiplantae; phylum Streptophyta; class Pinopsida; order Cupressales; family Cupressaceae; genus Sequoia; species Sequoia sempervirens. The sequence continues at coordinate 173,881 of VDFB02266957.1, forward strand.
TATTTATTTATTTAGGTTGGCCTAGGGCTTTTATAGGGCTATCTAAGTCAACCTAGGTGATATCCTAGGCATAAATAAGGTATATATAAGAGGTAGTGAGTTTTATTTCATCATCATATTGTAAATTGTGTTCTCATTGGAGATATTTGGAGGTTTTCCCACTTGAAGTAACTTGTCATTCTTACTTATTATCGAGTATTTGTAGCATATTTCTTATCATATTCTTTTATTGTCTAAGTTATTCCATAACAAGTGGTATCAAAGCATGGTCTTGTGTTGGATGTTGTGGTTGTGTTGCTGATATGTGGTTGTCATTGATGTCAACACTATTAGCATTAATTCATTAGAAGATGTATATGTCGAGGATATTGAGAAAATTGTAATGTAATGAATTGTAGGTCGTTAGTGGTGAAGTGAAGTTTAGTATGTCGGTAAGTTTTGTACGTTGATGATCAGAGGTTGTGGAATAAAGGGTTTGTTGCTGAGTATATCTAGTTTATCCACGTTGTTCAGAGATCCGCATGAAGATTTTCAATCAAGTTATGAAGATTTATATTCTGACAGTTTTTATGTTGCTTCAATTGGTGTTATTGATTGAAGGTGATGTGATTTTAGTTAGTTCAGTTGTTGTGGATGCTTCTTTGGTGATTTGTGATATTTTTCGATGTTTCTAGATCATTCTCTATCTTTGTTGCACGTATAAATTAATCGTTGTGCTCGTGGTTGGCAATTTTCTCTTGCATGTTCATGTTTTTCTTGTTCTTGGCCGACATGGTGTTTATAGCATGTTGTGGATCTTCAAGGAGTAATTAACTAAAAAAATTTCATGTTGGAGATGTTGATTTGGGTCTTCACTAAGTTGTGGTCGACTTTGGTTGATTCACATTAATAATCTTTAGTTTTTTGAGCCAACAGTTTATATTCATTTTATTACTTTGTCGAAGCTGACATGTAGGGATGAAATTTCTTGTTGTGGATATATATAAGCGATTGTTTATTTGAATCGAAGTATGCCAGTGGATGTCGAGTGTGTGTGTATGTGAGAATAAATTCCTAATCATTTGAAGGTAGAGCAGAGTGTGAAGAAGAGTGAAGAAATGTTCATGTGCTTAATCAGAACTATGATTGAGGCATTAGTAGATGCTAATTTTTCAATTCAAATCCCTACCGATGTAATTTATCAGAGCCTAGGTTCATACACTGGGAACTCTGGATACATTTGAGCCCATTATGTTGACCTAGGTGTTGTACTCTTGAGTTATGTTTTTTCCTTTTTGGTGGATCTTGCTTGTCTCCCGAAAATTGTCTTTAGGCATTGTTGGTCCAATGGTGTAGAAACCAATGGAAAGGATAGTACCCTCGATGTAGTGCGCAATGCACCGATATCATTCCTACTATGGAATGCATTATGGACATTGGTGTAGTGTGTAAAGGTATGTTAATTTAGGATTGGTTGTGATTTAAAATTTGTTTTGAGTCTAATGTCTACCCAGGTTGTTTGTGTGCAGGGATGGGAGGGTCAAAGTCTGTAAAGAAGAAAGGAAAGGCAGGAAAGGCTGCCAAAAAAGGGGTGGTTATCAAAGAGAATCCTACATCAGTAGCCCTACCTTGTATCCCGGATGACGAGACCCTGGCTCAGGCCCTTGCACGGCTCAAGGTAGAAAAAGGGAAAAAGGTAGTTGAGCCAAAGCACACAACATAAGGGAAGAAGCCCTCTGCGTTCTAAGAGTGGCCATTGGGGTGTAGACCTAACACTCCCCTACTATCCAAGGAAGAGAAGGAGAGCCTTCGTGCTCAACCTTTTGTTTCCATTATTGTGGTAGTGGACTCATATGAGGACCCGGAGGAGTGTCCTCTTTCGAGCAGTGAGTAGCTCGATAGTTGTTAGAGGGATGTTGAACCTTCTCTATTGCTTAGCTGGTTTGCTACTTTATTCTATGTTATGATTATGAAACTTTGATACTTATTATAATATGTTTTACGCTTTGATACCTTATAGTTGGTTGTTTCACCATTCTAGATGGTGTTGGATGACATTTCATATGATTTTGATGATCGTGACATTATGAATTGATGTTTATGATACGTTGGATTTATGGAATTAGTATTGTGTTGGATAACTTTTATTACGTGTACCTCATGGTTCATGATTATGCTTGTTATGGTGATGAGTAGTTATTTCCTTATGAAGTGGTTCGTAACTGTGTATGTTTACCTGATCTTATGATTTCCAGGAGTAAGTCAAGTTTTAGGGGGGGAGGATGTAGTGCCTCTCATGTTACTGATACTTTTGATATTGCTTTGTGTGTGTTTTGATTCTGTGTGGTTTCTAATTATGTTTGATGCTTACTAGATACTCTATTAGACATCTTTTCCACCATGTGTTTGTCATGGCAGATAGTTATGTTTATTTGCTTATGATAGTTGGAATTATGTGTGGGATACTTATGTTATGATGATGTTACTGAGTGTGTTATATTGATGATATGATATTTAGATTTTGATTACTGTATCTGATTCGGGTGAAGGAGACGGGGTGGCATTGCTCATCTGTGAGCCCCCTGCCTCACCGCAACTCTCTTTCACAATGTGTTTGATTATGAGTTATATGCATATGTATATATTGTTCAAAATTTGGTGTTATGCAGGAATGCAGGTACTAGGTGTCGACTCCACCTGCATTATCGGTTCTGAACGCACCCTACATACCCAATGGTTTGATGTGGTTAGGGAGTGGATAAGAAAGTACCCCCATCTATGTCAGTGGTTGGTCCAGTGATTGTTCATGTCTTATCTGTACTTCATCCGTATGGGTATGATTTTAATTTAAGTTATTTACTTTCATGAGTTTTATAATGTTGCAAAAGTTGTGTTTATGGCTTTGACTAATGTATTATTATTTTAATTTAAATACTAGATCCTATGGTGTGAAGTATTAAGTAACTAAATGTCCAATGTTGAAAATGGTATCAATTCTTTTGGAAAATAATTGTGTGCATTAGCATTTAATATTATTGTGAAATGTGAATTATCATTTAATTTAAATTAATAGAAGTTAATAATATATTTTATTAGTTATTTAAAATTAATTCATAGAAATTATTAGTGTGATTGATATTATTATTAAATAGTAATTTAATATTACATTTTAATTTTAAAGGTGGCTAAGTTAAATGGTGTTTTATTTATTTTAATGTTATTTGATTTTTTTCGAAAGTCAAGTTTTATTTAAAAGGAATTAAATATTAAATGGTTGCATAAAATAGTGTTAGTTAATTGAGGAAAATGCCTTTTTCAAAATAAGAAATAGGAAGGAAATTGTGGCAAGTGGCATTTGCATGGGAAAATATGTCAGCAAATTCATGGCAAGTCCTAATTTTTGCTTTTTAAAAAAAATTATATCCAAATAGTACTTTTTCAAAAAAGCAAGGAGAAAAAGAAAAAAAAAATGAATTTTTTGTCTGCAACTCAAAAATGGTGAAATTTTTCTGAGAATTAAATCCTCTGCATTTTTCTTCAAATTTCTGTTTAGAGGAATTTAGATTGTAGTTTTATGTTGGGAATTGTTCTCAAAATTGTTTTGCTAGAGTTTTGGATCTCCAGATTGTTGAAGGTTGCGACTGGATGGATACGCTCAATGTGACACTTTTCCCTCGAATCAAATTAAGCGAAGGACTCCAGATATTTTTTAAAATCCGTGCAAAGATCTCTGTAAATTTTTAGTTTAAAAAAGAAAAGGATTTCCAAAAAAAACGAAAAATAAGATTTATTTATGATTACTGTGAATTTTGGAATTTTGTTTGAGAAATCCAATTCTCTGTAAATGTATATCAGTCTGTAGCTTTCTCCTTCCATTTGTTTCCTTCCCTATGTATTTTATATTGGATTCTAGTTGAGAATAATCGAATTTTCGTTTCCTTCTGTCCATTGTAATCTTCTCAGTCAAGATCTTCTATAAATTGTCTTTGCCAGAGATCCTCTCTTGCTTACCTTGCATTTCCCCAATTTGTTTCATTCTATCTGAAAGATTTTGTGCATTGGGCTATGCCCAATTCTTCCCGTTTAGATGCATATGTTTTATACATAATTTTATGTGGCAGCGTTAATATATATATATATATATATGGATGTGTATTTTTTCTGGGAGATATTCAGTATTATACTATGTTTTTATTTTTGCAGCAATAATTAGGAGATTTAATATTCTTTTATTTTGGTATATACACATATATGTATATACATGTGTGTATATTATATATATATATGTGTGTGTGGGTGTGTGTGCGTGCATATAGTATATATACATGAAATGAGAATATTTTATTGTAATGAGGAAGAATAATAATTCTAAAAAAATTAAATATGATGAGAAAATTTATATTGTTTAAATTTTGATTCAAATTATCATTTTCAGTTAATCTATAATTAGAAAGGAAAGAATAGAAGTTAGAAAACAATTTATTGTAAGTGAATTCTGAACTTAATAATTACTTTATTAAATCTGTTTTTTCATTTAGAAATGATTTTTTTTTTTAAAGTACATGTTCTCAATCTTAGAAAAATCAGATTTGTAGAATAATATGTTTGAAAAAAGAATTAAAAAAAAGAAAAGAATAGATATTGTTACTAAACAAAATAAATATTTGATTTATAATGGTTTTAATAGTTTTGGTTTAATGTTTTAATTTCGAAGTTTATTTTGTGTTTAAGTAATCATAGAAATTTTAGTTGCCATTCTTTAATTTTGAATTTTTAACAAGTAATGAAACTTAGAATTTTGAATTTTGGTAGAATTAATTTGGTAAGATATTTAATGTGGAAATTGATTGTTACCATAGGTTAGATTTGAAATATTTAACTGAATATTTTCATAGATCAAAACTTAAATATTTAATGTTAGGTAATAGATTATTTCCATGGATTTAATTAGAGATATTTTATGAACTTTATGATTTAGAATAGATTTTAAATGATGGAATTGTGATTTGTTATGCAATAGGTTTGTCTGTGTTAATTTTGTATTGGTCTAAATTGGAATAAGTATCATTTGTAAGAGTCTTGTCTTTGGTTATAAACATGAGTAGTGGATTTGATTATTGAATATACTTTCTTTTAGAATTATTTAGTGTGTAAAGTTCCATGTGTTATCTATCATTTTATATTTTAGTGAATAGTGTTTATTGTTGTAGTACCTAATAGTTGGCTAGAGAAACTATTTTGTGAATTGAATAATTGAAATAACTCTAGTGTTGTAGCAATTTTAATATTTTCTTGATTGGAATGATTGTTTAGTTGTAGGTGGTTATTGCAAGAATACTTTCATCCTTGTATATTATTGTTTACATTAGATGATTAAGTAAGGGATTTCAATAGCAATATTGATTGATTCATAATTAGTAGGTTATTTGTGTAAAATTATTATTATAGATAAAAGTAGATAGCTCATATTGTGGAAAAGATTTAAGGAAAGATGGTTGACTTAGTTATAATAAGATGACAGTTATGCCCCTTACAATTGATATAGTTACTTTTCCCAAGAGCATTAATCATTGGAAATGCACTCTTATAGTTAGGAGAACAAGGAATTGAACCTTAATAAGGAAATCCCTTGCTAGTTAAGGTCTAGTTTACATTTTATCTTAAACTAGGATAAGTGATTAAGTTGTAGATTCTTCTAGATCAACTAAATATATGTCTAGTATTGTTATACAATTGTTATGTTTTGCATTCATTATAGTACTAGGTGGTTTTAGGGTTGTTCATAATCGGTAAAGGACATTAATGTGAAACCCACTAGGGTAGAAAGTTGGTAGCTCTAGTTTATCTTTATGCCATACTTATAGTGGATAAAGGACTAATTAGGAGAATATTATTATACAAAAGTAATTTTAATGGCTTAAGCATGTTTACAATATAGATTTTATGTTAACCATAGAAGTCATGATTTACCCCTTATTTGATATTGCATCATTTTCCATTATGATTTTATGAGTTGTGAATGTCTTCATGGTCATGTTTAAATGTTTTGATATAGAATGTGGAAGTGATGCCTTTGCGATTACCAATTATTGTGATTTGCTTTGTACAGTGTATTCTGGGGTTTATGTGATTATCCCTTAACTTCCTATTTATTCAAAATAAAGGGGTTATATGATGTGTATTTTTAATTGCATGATTTGATTTATCTTGCTTGACTTTGAGTGATGGAAATTCGTATTTGATGTCTTATGTTTAATTTAGGTTGAATTTTTGTACAGTTTGAAAGTCCGACTTGATTTGGCATAATGAGTTATTTTGGTTCCTGGGTAAATATTTATGTACCTCCAAGGGCTAAGGGAAATGGTGTGTGTGTGCATGTTTGTTGTTGCACCTTTTTGTCTATCTTTTTACCTTGTGAATATTTGTGTGGGTGGTACCTCCTAGTTTATGGGTTTTGATGCTTGGATAGTCACGAGATGGTCATGCCTCATGTGTAATGTTTTATAAAGAATGCCTTTATGTCTTGATGATTGATGTACACCCATTGCCTGTCTTTGATTTTAGGGTAGCCGTAGGGGAGAGTAGCTCTTCTTGGGGCTAGTGTACAAGTGGTCACCCTTGAAAGATTTTCCTTAAATAAGTGATAACCTAATTAATGTATCTAATGGGTTGGGTTAGTTAACACATAACAAGATAAAAACATGCACCTCACCCCTGTTGTTAGTTCTCTCAAAGGCTAAGGACAAGTGAGAAGACCTGGTTGGTAAGGTCACTACCTTGTCTTTGTGAAAGGTAAGTGGCTCTGCATGAGTCACCCTATGGGGCGGCACCTTGATATAGTATGTCTGGTTAACCATAAATGGAGGTGGCTTCTAATGATAGGTAGTCTAGTGAATCCATGTAAGGCCATGCAATGACACTCTCCCACTGTGCCCTTTGTTTTCCCTTGTTCTTGTTGCCTCTGGAGTTTTTTTATTATCGTTGTTGTTTATGTGGTTAAGTGGTCTTGAGTCATGTGGTGTTAGTCCTTTATTCTTTGATTTTGTGGTTGAGAGTTCTTTCTTATCAACTCCTTGCACGGTGGGTGTTCTTTCAGGTTCACAAGGTGGGTGGAAACGTGCAATGCACCGATTGGGTCCCTTGGCGGTGATCATGGCTCGAATGCAATTGTAGATTTTTTAGAGCTTCGCTTAGAGAAGATTGTGCTTTTAAAGAATTCAACTCTTCATTATTGTACTCTTGTATTATGTTATACCCTTCCCAATGTTATAAGGGAAGTAGCTTTGTATTGTAACTTTGTTTTCACGTTGTGTTGTATATGTGGAAATATATTCCACAAATATAACCTTGAACTCAGAAGTTGGATGTGGTAATATGTTATTTATGTTTTAATTATCTATCTTGTTCATGTTTTATGAATGTTATGTTTATTATGCTTCCATTATTCATTAAGTTTGGTTTTGTTTATCGTTTCAGTTAGTTGGGTTTGTTCAAGTAGCGCACCATGTTACCCCATGGGACTAGGTTGTTGTCATATGGTTTATATTAATGTTGTTTAATTATTTAATTATGTTTAATGTAATTGAAGTTCTTCTTTCAAAAAAAAAATTATTCTGTTAATGTAGTAGTTGTTTCCTATGGGGTTTGCATGGCGGGGCATTACATAATCCAATTCTTTCTATAAGACAGTGTGTCTTCCTTTGGGTGGTTAGCCTTGTTGTAATTGAGTAGTGAGCTCTAGGCAGTTTGCCTAAATGCATGTGCATTCCCCATATTTCATTTCTTTATACTTTTAACAAGGTATAATCTTGTGGACTAATCTCCATTGTGGTTTTTCCCCTAACAGGGTTTCCACGTAAAAAATCTTGGTGTTATGTGTGTTTTTCATGTGTTGATGATTTATGCTTTCATGGTTAATAATCAAACTAAGAATAAGATTAATAAGTTCAATAAGTTTTAAATTTCCAGGACAACTAATTCACCCCCCCTCTCAGTTGTCTGCCCTTATGTTGCCAACAATTGGTATCAGAGAAAGTTCCTTGGAAAAAATTTAACAGCTTGAGGTGATCTGAGATGGTGTCATACAAGAAGGATAGTCTAAGATTTGATGGAACAAATTATTCCTTGTGGAAGACTCAAATGGAGCATCATTTGAGATGCATTGGTGAACCCTTCTAGAACATTACATGTAATAGGTATGTTATTCCTCATAATAGTCCTTCTACTCTGCTGAGCTTAGAGATGTTGAGTATAATATCAGGGCTAAGGAAGCATTGTTGAGTGCCTTGACTGATTCTGCGATGACAAATGTTATGGATCTGAAGACTGCTTATGAGATTTGGAAAAATTTGGAAGCCTTGTATGAAGGTGATGCTAATGTGAAGATTGCTAAATTGCAGAGTTTGAAAGGGGCATATGAAAAGATGAGAATGGGTGATGATGAGAACATTACTATTTTTATGCAAAGAGTGAATGAAATTGTATGTGGTATCAGATGTGCTAGTGGACAGATAGAAAAATCAAAGATTGTTGCTAAAGTGCTCAGATCCTCGCCTGATTCATACAAATTCAAAGCTAGTGCTATTGAAGAGCTCCAGACTGTAACAAATGTAACCAGAGATATGTTGGTTGGTAAGCTTACTACTTTTGAGTTGAGTGAATTTGGTGATGCACTTTCTAAGGATGAATCTACATTTAAGGCTACTCCTTCCAGAAGAGATAGACAAAGATGTGATCTAGGTGAGAGTTCATTTAGAAAGAAATTCAAGTATGAGGATGAAATCAAACAAATTGAAGAAGAAGAAAGAGAGCTGGAAGCACTTATTGTCAAAAGAGTACCGAGAGGAAAAGATAAGTATGAAGGAAAATTTCCTCTTAAATATTTTTCTTGCAATAAAATAGGTCATTTTGCATCAAGGTGTCCGGAAAGAGCTCCTAAACCAAGACACAACAAGCCTAGATTTCAAAAGAAGTGTTATTATGCTACTGATGAAAGTGTGACAGATGATGAATCTGATAAAGGAAATAGAAGTGATGATGAATGGGTATTTATTGCTATCAAGGAAAATAATCTTGTATCTACTGAATCTGCAAGTTGTACAAATGTGGAGAAAGCCCTAGCTGCTCGAGTTGAAGAGAAAGATGAATGGGTGATTGATAGTGGATGTTCACATCATATGACAGGAGATAAAAGTAATTTTGTAAGCTTGGAAAAGTATGATGGCGGTGTTGTGAGATTTGATGATAATACAGCTAGTGTGATATGTGGCAGAGGATGCATTTATCTTGATGGTAAGCACAATACTAATGATGTCCTATGTGTGGAAGGCTTGAAGCATAATCTTTTAAGTGTTGATCAAATGGTTGATAAGGGATGCAGTCTTCAGTTCAAGGATGGAAGGTGCAGAATATTGAGTTCCAACAATGTAATTGCATCAAGTACAAAAACAAAAGGTAATATCTTTCACTTGAGTGTTGCTAGTAAAAGTTGTTTGATTGGTCAAGTTGATGAAAGTTGGTTATGGCATAGAAGAATGTGTCATGTTAACTTTGATAATATTGTCAAGATAAGTTCTACTAAGGTTGTGAGAGATCTATCTAAGTTGGTGAAACCTACTAATTCCATATGCAAGGAATGTCAGTTAGGAAAGCAAACTAGAATTTCATTTCGGATTAAACAACATTGTTCAAATGAATTATTGGAGCTTGTGCGTATTGATTTGTGTGGTCCCTCTAAGGTTATAAGTTTACAAGGTTACAAGTATTTCATGTTACTCATTGATGATTATTCTAGAATGGTGTGGGTTACTTTCTTAAGGGAGAAATATGAAGCACTGGAAAAGTTCAAGATCTTTAGGGCTATGGTTGAGACAGAGACAGGTCTGAAGATTAAATGTCTGAGATCAGATAGAGGTGGTGAATTCACTTCAGGTGAATTTAATTCTTTTTGTGAAGAACATGGAATAAAGATACAATTATCTACACCGTGGACCCCTCAGCAAAATGGAGTTGTGGAGAGGAAGAATAGAACAATTGAAGATGCTACTAGAACTATGATGTTGGAAGGAAATGTCCCTCATATCTACTAGAGAGAAGTTGTGAGTATTGTTGTGTACACACTCAACCGGGTACAAATCAAAGATGATACTAGTAAGACCCCTTTTGAGCTATGGACTATTCAAAAGCCTACTATTAAATATTTCAAGATATTTGGAAGCAAATGTTATATCAAGAGAGATGAAGATATAGGAAAGTTTGATGCTAGGAGTAATGAAGGTATCTTTTTGGGTTATTCTACTAAAAGCAAGGCCTATCGGTGTTACAATAAAATATTGAGAAAAATGGATGAAAGTGCAAATGTCAAGGTTGATAAAGACTTAGGTACACCATCCAGAACCTGTGGATATGATTGTGATGATCAGAATAATAGTACAAACAAAGGAAAGCAACTTTAGACTATAAATCAAGTGCAAATCATTCTGGTGAATCAGGAAAATCAAGAGGAAGAAGAAACTAGTGAAATTGCAGAAGAGAGAACACAAGAGCCTGAAGTTGAAGAACATCTTAAGAAGACTCTGAGGTATGCAAGATTGAAACATTCAGAAGATCAGATTATAGGTGATAAGAACAAAGGTGTCCAGACTAGAAGAAAGATTGTTGAAGAATACTGCTTGATTTCAAAGACTGGGCCTACTAGTGTGAATGAAGCATGTAAATATGAACATTGGGTTGAAGCCAGGAAAGAGGAGCTAAAGAAGATTGAGAAGAATGATACATGGATTCTTGTTCATAGACCTAAGGATAAGAATGTCATTGGAACTAAATGGGTCTTTAGAAACAAACTGAATGAGCAAGGTGAAGTGGTTAGAAACAAAGCAAGACGGGTATGCAAAGGATGTTCACAGATGGAAGGAATTGATTTTGAAGAGACTTTTGCCCCTATTGCTAGAATTGAAGCTATAAGATTATTTCTTGCCTATGTTGCTTACAAGAACTACAAGGTTTATCAGATGGATGTCAAGTCAACTTTTCTAAATGGTGAATTGGAAGAAGAGATGTATGTTGAGCAACCTGATGGATTTCAGTTGACTGATAAGGGAGATATGGTGTGTCGGTTGAAGAAAGCATTGTATGGACTCAAGCAAGCCCCTAGAGCATGGTATGTCAGATTGGACAAATATTTTTTGAAGCTTGGATTTAACAAAGGTACTGTTGATAGTAATCTATATTTCAAGATTGATCATAATAAAGATTTGATTGTTGAAGTCTTTGTTGATGATATCATTTTTGGAGGAGATGATGGTTTGTGCATGAAGTTTGCTAATGAGATGTAGAATGAATATGAGATGTCAATGATTGGTGAGATGAAATTCTTTTTGGGATTGCAAATTACTTAGTAAGATAAAGGGATTTTTATATCTCAGTCCAAGTATGTGAAGGAATTCTTGAAGAAGTTTGGTATGGAAGATTCAAAGTCAGTCGGTACACCCATGGTGACTGGATGTAAGTTAATAACAGATGATGATTCTTCGAAAGAAAATCAGACTAGATACAGATCAATGATTTGTAGATTGTTGTATTTAACTCAAACTACGCTTGATACCATGAATGTTGTATGTATTGTTGTAAGATTTCAAGTTGATCGAAAGGAATCTCATGTGACAGTTGTGAAGAGAATTTTTAGATACTTAAAGCGAACAGTTGATTTTGGCCTATGGTATCCTAAAGATGATGATCTTACTTTGAGTGCCTTTACTGATGTTGATTGGGCGAGAGATGTAAATGACAGGAAAAGTACTAGTGGTGGAGCATTTTTCTTGGGTAGGAAGTTGATTTCATGGTTAAGTAAGAAGCAAAATGCCATTTCCTTATCTACTATAGAGGTCGAATACATTGTTGATGCTAACAATTGTACTCAAGTCCTATCGATGAAGCAGATGTTGAAGGATATCAGAGTTGTGTATAATGAGCCTATTGCTATATTTTGTGCTATTAACATTTCTAAGAATTCATTGTTGCATTCAAAGACAAAGCATATATCTATCAAGTTTCACTTTTTGAGAGAAAAGGTGAGTGAAAAGGAAGTCAGACTAGAGTATGTGCCTACTAAGGAGCAAACTGCAGACATCTTTACCAAACCGTTTCCTAAGGATACTTTTGAGTATCTCAGAGAGAAGTTAGGGGTGATTACCCCTCCTAATCAGAACTAAGGATGCATTGCATTGCATCAGTCTATGCATCTCATAGTTATATCTTGATCCGAATTGATGTTGTGGTGGTTGCTACTCAGGGGGAGTAGTCAGATGTTGAGATGCTCAGATATGTGGTTCAGAGTTTGTGTGGAGCTTAGAGATCTTTGTCATTTATGTCAAAGGGTGAGAAGATCATGTGAAAAAATTTCTAGGGAAGAAGAGCCTTGTGGGAAAGATCATGTGAAAGAGTTGAGAAAATGAGTCAAAACCTAAAGGGGGAGTAAGTGTCAAGAGTTAGTCGCATTGATGGTGTTTTTCACATCATGTGTTGCCATCAATGCCAAAGGGGGAGATTGTTGTATTTTGTGGTTGTGTTGCTAATATGTGGTTGTCATTGATGTCAACACTATTAGCATTAATTCATTAGAAGTTGTATATGTCGAGGATATTGAGAAAATTGTAATGGAATGAGTTGCAAGTCGTCAGTGGTGAAGTGAAGTTTAGTATGTTGTACATTGATGATCAGACATTGTGGACTAAATGGTTTGTTGTTGAGCATGTCTAGTTTATCCACATCGAGTTTCAGAGATCCGCGTTAAGATTTGATCGAGTTATGAAGATTTATATTTTGACAATTTTTTTGTTGCTTCAGTTGGTGTTACTAATTGAAGGTGATGCGATTTCAGTTAGTTTAGTTGTTGTGGATGCTTCTTTGGTGATTTGTGATATTTTGGATGTTTCTAGATTGTGCTATATCTTTGTTGCATGTTTGCATTGATTTTTGTGCTCGTGGTTGGCGATTTTCTCTTGTGTGTTCATGTTTTTCTTGTTCTTGGCCGACATGGTGTTTGTAGTGTATTGTGGATCTTCAAGGAGTAATTAATTGAAGTGTTTTCATGTTGGAGATGTTGATTTGGGTCTTCACTAAGTTGTGGTCAGCCTTGGTTGATTCACATTAATAATATTTAGTGTTTTGAGCCAACAGTTTATATTCATTTTATTACTTTGTTGAAGTTGACATGTAGGGATGAAATTTCTTGTTGCAGATATATATAAGCAATTGTTTATTCGAATTGAAGTATCCTAGTGGATGTCGAGTGTGTGTGTATGTGTGAATAAAGTCCTAATCATTCGAAGGTAGAGCAGAGTGTGAAGAAGAGTGAAGAAATGTTCATGTGCTTAACCGAAACTATGATCAGGCATTAGCAGATGCTAATTTTTCAGTTCAAATCCCTACGGATGTAATCCGATTCTTTCTATAAGACAGTGTGTCTTCCTTTGGGTGTTTAGCCTTGTTGTAATTGAGCAGTGAGCTCTAGGCAATGTACCTAAATGCATGTGCATTCCCCATATTTCATTTCTTTATACTTTTAACAAGGTATAATCTTGTGGACTAATCTTCACCGTGGTTTTTCCCCTAATAGGGTTTCGACATAAAAAATCTTGGTGTTATGTGTGTTTCTGATGTGTTGATGATTTATGCTTTCATGGTTAATAATCAAATCTGAGAATAAGGTTAATAAGTTCAATAAGTTTTAAATTTTGGGGACAACTGATTCACCCCCCACCCCCCTCAATTGTCTACCCTTGCGTTGCCAACATCTTAGCACCATAGAGGCAAGGTGTTTTCTTAATATTGGAGGTCATTTTGGGAAGCATATATCTCTCAGATTTTGGTGAATTATTTTCTTATTATTAAATATTTTTTGAAGAACATATTCAAGAAGCTACAGTCTAGATTTTAGATGGATTGGAGTAAATTTGAGTGATTTATTGCAAAATTATGGTTTTTTCCTAATTTATTAGAAAGTGCATATCTCCCAAATCCTATAGAATTGGTTCTTAATTTTTAGTGGCCTTTTGAATGTTGGAACAAGTTTGTCGTTGCGACAAAAGATCAACTTGTTAACGCCTAATACAAATGCCAAAGATAAACCATTCCACGGGAGGTGGTTATTCCATTTCCTAAATCTGAAGGGAGATGTTGGTGATTAGTCCAACAACCCCCCCTTAGTGTCACCCAAGGGGATTCGAACCCGCGACCATGGCTCTGATACCATTAGTCATCTTTTGGTGCAATGGAAAATGTGTTCCACCATTTGAATACATAATAGAGGAAACTACAGTCCCAATTTAAAAAAAAAATGAAGCAAAAATAAATTATTTATTGCAAAATTAGGGTTTCCAAAAAATCACTCTCAAGGCTACAAAACACCTATTTTTTGGGAGATTTTTCTAGGAAAGTGTGACCTAGGCTTTAGTAAGTTATAGTAAAACTTTCAAATTATTTTGAATTTTTGGGTGTGATTTATTGCAAAATTATTTTCTACCATCATGATGAGGCTTGCAACAAGAGGCAAAAAGAGTGCTACTGCACTAAAGAGATCTTCGGATAAGGATGAAGTAGAAATTGAGGATATTAACCCTAATGATAAAATCAACAAGGTCAAGGGTGAAATTTCATCAATTAGGAATGACATAAATGAATTTTCTAAGAAGTTGGATACAATTATTCAAGGGATGAAGTATAAGGGCGAAGATTCACCTAATAAGGTGAAAGATAATGTTTTTTTGAACATGAATTCCTTGGGATTGACTCATATTTCAAGAAGGATCATTCCTTTAATAATCCTATTCTCAAGCAATTTATACCCAAGTTGGATATGAGAAAGTTTGATGGCAAGGATCCAACCAATTGGCTTTGACTTGAATGGAGTAGTTCTTTGATTTTCATCATGTTTCTAGTCAACAAAAGGTGGATATCACATCATTATACTTGGAACCAAATCAATTTATTTGGTATCATTGGTTATGTGATGACAAGAGAAAGAAGGGTTGTGTGATCACATAGTCAATTTTTCAAGAGGAACTTGTTACCATTATGGAGATAACTTTATGGATAGCTACTTTTGCCAACTCGCTAAATTAAAGCAAACAGGTACGATCAAGGACTATATTTAGCAATTTTAAACCCTTTGATTAAGAGTGAAGAATGTGACAAAAAAATGAAGGAACTATTTCTCAGCGATTTAAAGGATCACATAAAATATGATGTACAGTTGTTTCAACCATAATCTTTGTCGCGATAAATATTAGTGGCAAGACAAGTGAGAAGACATTTTTGGCCAATAGACAACAAGAGATTGTAAATGTAAGCAATAGAAAATCTATACATTCATTATCTCAACCTACTAAATTGACTCCACAGCGAATTGAGAAGAGAGGAAAAGAATTATTCAAAAATTGTGATAGAAAATATGGCTGAGGACATTGTAAAAACCCCATTCCATTCGATGGCCGACTCTCCTATATGGCAATTCATAATATTCACGCTATTCTTTGAAGGCGTTCGTTTGAGCATTACGTTGGCACGATTTGTATTCTTTGAAGGTTGTTGTTGTTCGAACATAGTCTAAAACCATCGATAGATGAAGGATAACCGATATTGGTTGAAATGACTAGGAAGGCCGACGATATTAACCACCTAGATGATAGTACCCTATTGCTCAGGTTGCTTCCTCGTTAAACTGATGGCTTCTTTTTTTCTTTGTTTTCCTTGGTAAGAGGGTTTTAGTCCCAATTTATACTTGCATAAAATTCTCTAAATATCATAAAAAAATTATGTAACAAAAAGATGAATCTCTTCTAAATATTCTCTGTGTTGTCCCAGAATTCCTTCACTGATCTTAAAGTATAATAAATGATTCCAGAATGATGTCATAAGTTAGGTCAACTGTGGATATCAAAGGAGATTCATTGCTGATGCAGAGCACTAATCAGTCCAGTCAGCAACTAATGCTTATTTATTGCAGTAAAAAGTTAACAAAAGATTGAAAAAAGACGTTTATGCATTAAAATCAAAATTTCTTGGATGCTATTATAAGTGGGTTCAACGATGTCATAAATGAGGATGAGTTTATATACAACTCTTTTCTTGCTAGTATCCTCTCCACTAGTTTGAGCAGGAAGTTAGATGATAAGAGTCGAATGAATGAATGATTTTAATATCGTTCACGAGACCATCAGCTTATGGGACCCAGAGTTTGATTTTTAACCGTTCTCAGTTTTCTTTCCAAGTCAGCCCGCCTATTTCGAAGACTCAATGAATGGTGTAGATTTATTAGAACAATCAAACGTCACGACAGTTTCCTATCATGAATCTGTAGCTTCTATATTATTCTTCCATGATTTTCATGTACCACCTTTATTCACATTTTAACATAATATACATAAATTTTAAATTATTTGTATTTGAAGGCTTAGTTAAACAATTCTGTATTTTTTAAACCCCTTTTTCAACAATGCACTCCTTGATTGAGATTCTTTTAGATCGCATACAATAAAACTTTTCTCTGCTTCTAGTAGAGAAATATATTTATTGGCCTAAGTTAAAGGAAAACATCAATGATCACATTTTATATCTTGATATTACTTCAGGTGAGGGAGTGCCTAGATTGATAAATCAATTCATCATGGAAACGCATAGAATATAGTTTTAGACCATTTCATAAATCTAAAATCAAGCTCTTCTTAGTGTTTCTGTTCTTGCAGCATAGCGGCATGCATTAATTTATGTTTTGTTTTGGACTGTTGTCCTATTTGAATTCTTGGGATGTGACTCTTTCCACCACCTTTTTTTTCACTATGTCTAAATCTATTTTACAAAATAATATAGACTCTTATTCATAAAAAAAAATCAGAAACAAAAAAAAAGATGCATTTGAGTGAATTTCTTTTTTTTTTTAGACTGCAGGAATCGGGTAGCACGACCCCATATAAACTGCAGTGCGCCTGGTAAACTTTTTAACGTGACCGGCGGCGCTGGTGCGACACGCCCTCCGGTACCACGGGGGTGGGGGAGACTAGACCTCGTGACCAACCTCCTGCATTTGAGTGAATTTCAATATCTTAATCTTATTCCTAATTTCTAAAGATTTAAAAGATACGTCTTTAAGCGAGAAAGGAGGTTAGACCTCATTATTTTCATAAACATATATCTAGTAAAGAATTTTTATAAACATATTTCTAGTAGAGAATTTTTGAAGAAAAATAAGACAATAGTAATGTCTTAATTAAATGTTCATAAAAGCTTTCCAGAGCTCTATAATTTAAGAAAGATGTTATTCATCATAAACATACTTCAAATGAAGAATGCAATAACAATTTCTTAATTGAATGTTCATAGAGGCTTTCCAGAGATCCACCGTTTGAACATTCCAAATGATTCATTAGGCTTGTATTCTGGCGTTGCATGTCCAGCTCCCTATAAGAAAATTGCCATTATTAGCTCTTCAATATCTTAGACAGATTAATCATCCCTTATTTCAAAAAAAGTTGTGGCTTTCGATTCAAAGATATAATTGAAATAACTTCTAAAAACCTCTAACTAAAAGTAGGATTAGAACTTTCACCTTCACAGTTGCAAATGTTAGGTTGTAATCATATGCTCTTGTGAATCTAGACACAACATGTAGCAGGCATCATTTTTTCTTTCCATAAATAAATAAGCATAATTTACACATACCACAAACTTAAATCTTTCCTTTCATTGGCATTGAATAGAAAACAACTAACTTTATATTAGGTCAGTAAGTCCATCTTTAAGAATTTGTATAGTCTTACCCAGCAACCTGTCTATCTACAAACCAAGACCTCCATCCCTCAACTATTGGATATCCTAATGATCTCATCCACGCCTCAGTTCCAACATATGGCATAGTCAAATCATGATCGCCACTGTTACGACATTTAGATACATCAAAGTCAATCTAATACAGTGGTGAGTATTGAGCTTATAATGATACATGGCAGCTCTAAAATAACTGCAACCACAAGTAACTTCATATTGGATGAGATGAAAGCCTTCTAACAAACATGACATGTAAGCAAAAGGATTTTATTCGTATAGTAGCACTTTACCTGTAGATCAAAGCACGATAACCTCTCTTGGTTATATTTTTGTGATACATAATCACACTTGTGATATCACGTTTATATATAAAACGAGGAGTACATCTTATCCACACCCCTGTTATGAACTCCTATACAGAAATCAAGAGAAAGAAAGCAAGCAGTGGCCATTAATTTCTCATTAAATTGTAATATTTGAACATATAATTATGACTCATAAAACAGGAACAGTTAACAAAATGATAGACAAAATATTATAACACTCTAAAACATTTATGTAATGTGAATCCACACGACTTCAAATTTTAGTCCTTCCAATTTTATTTTTTCATAACATTGTTAAGTATTTGCATATATTTTTTATAAAATTGTAATCTATAGTTTCCAAATTTGCTAGGTACTTGTCAAACTAAGTATTGAGTCAAGCTAGGTCTTTTGATGTTTGTAGATTAAGCTGTGGATTTTAATGAATTTCTAATGCAAGAACATCTAAGACACGTAAGAACAATCTTACATCAGTTAAAAAAAATTTCTTTCATGTTTGTTTTGTTTTGCAGGTCTTCAATAAATATCATAGTCATCCTACTTTTACTCCAAAGATCAATTATTATTGTACAATGTTTTATTCTTGTTGTAGTCCACATTAGAATATCAAATTTCTAAAAAGTATTTCTACAATGTCATATCACATTTGTATCACAAAAATTTCAAACTCATACCAAAGCTTTAAGGAGTTGCATTCTACAAGGCTACATAATTATATTTTGTTTTCTCATTGACTAATGCTATATAACTAGTCAAATTTACTTGAGGAAGATCTAGTTCAGTTGTAAGTCCATTACAAAAAATAATGATCACTACTCAACACAAAAGAAAAAAATAACACTGTTAAAAAATTTCAAAAAATGTACTACACTCCAAATAGATATCCTTGGAAAAATAATTTAATTTTGATTATATCCTAAGATAAATGTGTTATGGCATGATATAAGTCTAAACTTTTTGTTAGTCATTATTAAAAAAATAATAATAAATAAAAAAATATCAAAAATATATATGCACTAGACATTGAGTTAATAATCTAATTTTAAAAAATCATGGAAAATTCTTATTTTAGTGTTACTATCTTCACCCTGGTTGTCATTGTGTCCATTGTTACCATTGTTATTCGTATTGTGCTCATGTTCACCCTGATTATTTCTTATAAAGTTTATGATATTAAAAGCATCACGTATTGAGAACAGTACAATAAATGAATTTGATGTTTACAACATATCTATAAGTATCCAGCTGATACAGACGACTCAGAAATTAGCATCCACGATTATCAATTTCAATCAAAATATATATAATTTTATGACATCGTTGAACTGAAGTGACAGAAGAAGGATTTAAATATAATATTTGATGTGTCCCAAATGGTATGGTGCCAGCTGAAATATACGCTTCCCTTCAAAGGGTGGACTTTCCTTTATGCTGCGCGACCAATAGCATTTGCGGCTCCCTTTAATATGTATTGCGATGGGATTTCGACTATCGCGCCTCAACAAAATTTAATTCGCCTCCATTTACTCATAAGAAAGGGACATTAAAACATGTCGCCTATAGAGACTTTCTACGAGAAAAATGTGTACATCTGAAGCTCGCAAAGCTAATGATAGAGGAGCACAAACTTTTATTTGTGGCATACAAGATCATCGGCATGCATAGGGTGTCATGGCAGATCATTTCATCCATCGAGTGGTAGGAAGAGAATCGTGACATTGATGAGCATGTGGGTAGCACAAAAGAGCACAAGGCCAAAGTCGAGGTTGAACTCACCAAGATCTGTGACTTGATCCTACGCCTCTTTTACTCACATCTCATTCCTTCCTCTACTATCAGGGAGTTCAAGGTTTCTAATCTAAAGATGAAGGGCGATTGTTGTCACTATCTTTTCGAGCATAAAACTATTGTACAGCGCAAAGAGGTTGTTGAGAGCACCTTCCTCGCTTACAAGGATGTGTAGGATATTGTGGAGGTAGAGCTAATCTCGATGCATTCTATCAAGCTGAGGCTGAGACAATCTATGTTCACAAACACAACATCGCAACTTGCCATTCTGGATTACAATCGAGAGCTTGGATTATAAGATTATCAAAAATGATCTCTTCAAGCATGATTGGCATGGTTGGACATGAATTCAAATATTTCAATATATGGTTCCGAAATGGACTTTGGCATTTTTGACAGGCCTTTCAATTGGATTGGTTGGTTTCATCATTAACCTTGCAGTAAAGAACATTGCTAGGGATTTATTTGGTGAGTTGGATCGAAGTGTTGGACTTGTTACTCCCATGCAGTTTTCAATGGGGTTGAGAAAAAAGTACCTCCAGTGTGGTCAACAACATAATGGTCTATTGGTCTACTCATGCAATACGATGCAGAGGAATGTTGGACACAACTTATTTATGCGTTGTCCGAATCTCTAAAATCCTATATTCAAGAAAGAATGATGAAATTGTGAATGGGATTGAGCTTGTCAACAAGGTTCAATGTACTGATAGAAGAGAGGAAACTTCTGGAAACAGAGTCGGTGTTCTCTTTGAAGTGTCACATATGTCAAGAGGTCAATCATTTATATGATGGGCTTAAACATGGCTTTGAAATTTAAATTGAAGGAGGTGTCACCTGCGTTAGGTCGTACTATAGTGTATTTGAAAGTCATGCACTAACAACTTACCAATTTATTTAACCTTCAGATTTGTCAGTTTCTTTTGAAAGAGAGAGTCAGACCAAAAGACAAAGATATTGAGGAAACTAAATTATCCACTGGAGCTGGATATTTTTATTTCTATTTTGACAACCTTCATGAGAAATTAAAGGAACCACACTAGATAATTTTGCTTGTGGACATGATATGTTGTTTTGTTGTTCTCTTCCCGATTGTTTGGCCTATCAATAATCTGTGTGAGGCTTCTCACATAGATGGTAAGGTTGTCATCAATCTAATGAAAATGATGATTTTCAAGTAGTATTATATAATGGTGTTCAGCTATATCTATTTTACCACTTAGGTTGTGGTTTATGCTCTTGCTATCATTGTTATTATGGATTATATGAATTATATCTATTGTATTTGCGTACTTCAGTGTATGATTGGTGGTACATGACACTCTTATGGTCTGTAGAAGAGAAGTTCACATCAAGGGGGCATTCTAAAATTGAGTTTCAAAGTCAAATTTGCTAAGGTAGGAAACCTATTGGACAATGGAGGCACAAGAGGTTAGAGGACAACCATCAACCTCTTGTCAATCACTAGCGATGAGGCCATGAAATTGTATTAGTGACAAAACTATTTGTGGTTTCTAGATGGCAGTGGTAACTATCTCATATTGTTTGTGATCAAGGTGGCAATGATCTATAATGATGGCTACATACATGAAAATAAGGACTTAGTCCTCAATTTTTTTATGTTGAGATTGGATGTGTATGTCCTCAATCACATTTGTTGAGTGATAGTGATTGGATATGTTTGTCTCCAATCACAAAAGTTGGTGATATGTGTTTGTCTCCAATCATAATTGTTGTGAGCATAAGTGTGTGTACTTGTGCATAACTTTAATGTTGGGTAGATGTATTTTTCATTATCTAAACTTGTTGATCTCAAATAGAAGTGTTATTCTCTATCCTTGGTTTCATATATACCACTACTACATAAAGAGACGGTTTAAGACATTAATTTAAGACAATATATTAATTTTGTCTTAAATATATATTTTGTGTTTAAATTATATTTTTAATTTTCTAATTGTCTTAAATTAAGACAATAAAAAAAACACTTTTTCTAAAATAAATTTTTTATTTCCCTCCCCTCGTTCGTTTTCCCTCCTCGCAGGCTTTATGCATCGCATCTCGGGCTTTCGTGTTTTGATGTCTTGCGGACCGAGGGAGCTTCTTATTTTCGCAATGTTAAGGTGGCTACTAAACTCTGAGAATGCCATACTTCCGCATACCGTGAGATGTTTTTGAGTTTCACACATTTCACTTATGGTTGCGGGCTTCTTAAATGTGCAGGTATTTTTTTCATTTGTACAATCAGGAATTTATTGTTTCTTACGGGATCTTCAATGTCATATCTTTGCAAACCCCCACTTTCATTTTATTTGCAATCGCGAAAAGTTCATCTTGCGGGTCTTTGGTTCCCCTTTGCCAAGATTGAACATCACTAAATTTTTTGCAACCATTCCTACTCACAAGCCCCCCGCAAGGCAGTGTCTTAGAGTCTTTTTGCATTTGGGCATACTATGCAAATTTTACAACATTTTTGAAGGTCAACTTATCTTTATAAATTCATGCCCTAATTATCAAGTTGATTCTTTAAATACAGACCCCTGATGTGTTGTTACTGAATTTTGAGATTGTGACAATTTGACTTCAGAGTACGATTCTGAGTTACATCTATCGTAATGGAAGTTCGGGATGAGTTATAAGATTCGTGAATGCCAATTTCCGTATAGATTGCTTCTATAGTGAAACTAATTTGTTGTGTTGTTACTTACCAATGGATGAATGAAACCGCAGTGCTTCTTTCCACAGTATTTGACAACATACATAAAAATTCCCCTTTTTCTATTAAATGCGGGGTATGATTCATGGCAGGTAGCTCATGTTTTTTCCTCTGGCCTAAAAGTTGGTTCTTTTCCTGCACAATTGATGTTTGAACCTACACCTACATTCTATAGTGATTGTTTTCCTCTTTGTGGCTTGCCTTGCCATCTAGGTTAAAAACATTATGGCACCTGTTGTAGCAGATCTTCATGGGACGTGACACAACTGCAAGCTAGAATGAAATGCAGTTCACAACAATTGGAAACAATGCAAGGTATGTCTATTGACACATGCAAATTCTTCATCCGGCCTATTTTCCCTCCTTTTAAAGGGAAATGTAAAACAACATAATTTCTGAAATAAGAATCCCGTTCCAATCTAAAGGGTGTTTCTTTTGAAGTTTTGAACTGAACTTCAATTAAGATTATCATTTTCTAAGTTAGTAAATAACCAATTATGTGGTCAAAGAAGAAAACAAAGAGAAGTTATGATGCAGTCTACTCTATATTACTAATTGGTTTGAAGTGAAAGGATTTATTGTTGAGCGGTTTCATTTTGGTATCTTTGTAGGTTTCAGACTGGAAATGCTTAATGCACTAAAAGCATTTGAGAGCTCACCGAGTGGGAGTATGTTTATCAATTCTTGCTATGCCCATTGCCAAACAGGGACGCAGGAAACATGGCTCAAAGATGACTCTCCAAGATTGAATAACAAGGTCAGTTCTCTCATCATTACATCATCCATAAACTTATTCTCTGCTTTTTTGAGACATCACTTCTCCTAGTGTTTTTGCTAATGAAACATGATAGGTTGATGAAATCTGATCAACATTAAAGACCAACAAGATAGAATAAGCAGTAAAATGATAGTAAAATACCAGCAAGCAATTAACAATGCAAGGGACTGAAAACAAGAAGTAAAAAAACTTAAAGCCCATGGGATACAAAAAAACTAGTCATATCATGATAGTTTGTAACCAAAATATTCCAAAGAGCACTAAATGTTTTCTCTTGAAACCAACCTCCTTTTTTCTTTATCATCAATCTTTTCAAAATCCACTTTACCTTCAGAACTTTCCCCATGGGACAAGTTCATGAAAAAGTAAAGCTGCTACCATGTAAGTAGCTTGTGAAAAGGTGAAAGGCAATAAATATGAAAACCCCGTGTAGCATGCTTTTGATTTCTTTATGCAAAAATAACAAACTATTTAGTCTTATGCTATCATGGGTTTTTTTCTGAAAGTTCTCTAAGGAAATAGAGTCGTCATGCAAGACTTCTGACTACTGTGTCCCCCTATTAAAGGGATATTGATAGGGGAAAGCGGATGACCATAGGGAAGAAGAAATTTATTTGAAAGAGAAAACAATTTCAACAGTTGTAATGTTGTAAAAAGAACATCAACCAATTAAAAAAGACCAATTGTATATTCTCCTTAGACAACTTCATAAAGCCTTTAAACCCAATTAATCCAATAACAACATATTTCACGTTTGCAGACTTTAGAAAAGATCAGTATCACCTTCATATTGAAGTAGTTGTTAAATTCCCGTATAATATATATTGTCCCCACCTCATGCAATTTTTCTTTGTTAATTAGTTCTCCATTTAAGTTTCCAATATATGTTTCCCACACTCTTGTTATTCTCGATTACAATTTGGACAGATCATACTTCATTCCCCTTAAAATCTTGTAACAACTATTTCGCATTAATCAATTCCAATTTAAATTGTAGATTCAATCAACTGATATGTCTTTTTAAGGTGGTCATTTAATTCTGCTAAACATGGTAGTAATGAATTAGTTCTGCCTTGCCTATTCTCCCTTTTCTTTAAAAATTCTGAACATACTCAGCTAAAAGTAGAGATTTGTTTAATCCCATTTTAAATTGCAGTATAAATACACAACTTCATAGAAATTGCAATATCTTCTTGCACAGTTTAATACCAACTTCATATAAATCGCATTTTTTTGTACTCTGTTTTTGGGCTTCTCTGTCTACAAATTGAAATAACCAACTTCATAAAAAGTGTAGTTTTTTTCTGCTCTATTTTTTTAGTTTCTTTGTTTACACAGTTAAATACCCAATTTCATGTATGTTACAGTCCCATTTGTTTTTGCTTAGTTGTGTTTGAATTTCATCACAACAGTTGCTGCAAGATACTTTGGATTGTTTCTCTGCATATTATTTGGGTTAATGTAGTGCATATGTTGCGATCCACCGAAATTATGCACAAAGAGTATGCCTCAGCAGATGGTGTCTCATACGTATCATTATGCTCTAGGTACTTTTGATAACAAGACAAGGAAAGAAGAGTTACATTCACAGTATCATCGTGATGACCATTTAACTCCCAATGAGGCCAGTGAATGGAGTTGTCTGCAATCTCCAAGAAGATCAAATCTGGAAAATGAAAACTTTTCTTCTGCTGAGGAGGAATTCAAGTGCACTATGTTGTATATATAGGAGGATGAGATATAGCATGGATATAAATGCCCCCAGTAATATCTACTTGAGTTTCCATTGCATAATGTGAGGCTGGATTTAGATTTGCTATGCATGGTACTGCTCAGAACACTAAATTGGAGTATTTAATGCTTCTGGGTGTGGATAATTTGGTCTGGAGTTTCAGAAAAAATAGTAGGCTTGCCTACCCCTGGGACTCCTTATGGCAGTTGGGAGGCTCCCACTTGTGAATTCAGAGGACATCTTGTTGGTCAGTAGAAAAATAATCTTTCCAAAAAAAATTGGTGATTTATCAAATACTATTTCAATGTAATCTTTGAATCTCTACTATCCATTGCAACTTCTGCATTTTCTAGTAGACTGTTCAAACTTTGAAGTATATCTGCAGTTTGAATGTTTCATTTTACATAGTTGACTGGTGTTTGTAATGCCAATAGTACTTCGTTTTCAAGTCTTTAAAGGGTATTCAAGACAATCCAGCTTAAGATAACATATAGTATATAATTCATGTTCCAGCAGCTGAGTATTTAGTTCCGCTTTAATATCTAACTGTTAGCATTGCAGGGCATTACATGAGCTCATCTGCAATGACATGGGCTGCCACCCACAACGAGACTATCAGCCAAACAATTACATTCTCTATCGACTATACACACATTCGATGAGTTTTCTGTCTTCATGTCACCTATACAAGTTTTGCATCAAGTCTTTGTTGCAATCTCGTTTTCACTTTTCATTTTTTTTATGAATTTAGTGCCAATCAGAAACAACCATCAAAGTTATGCTGAAATGCATTCGTATAAACTTATAAAAACTTTCTCAATTCCAACGTGTATGTGGTGGTGATGGGCCCTGCCTAATGAGGATACCTGGGTATCCAAGGAATAAAAATATTAGTCCCTTGGAAAATTTGAAAATATGTATGCATGAAACATTGCGTATGGATGAATTTTCTAAATAAAGCACTTGAGTCTCACCAAAGCTTTCTAAATTAGCTTTATTCTAATTCCTACGAGATTTACTCTGAAACTTGATTGCAGGGAGACCAAAGACATCTGGAGCTAACGCACCTCTGATAAACCATGCTTTTTGGGATTGCTAGCTATTCAAGTACTTCCTTTTCCCACAGTCAAAACTCCTACAAATTTCTAAGAGAGAAACCAGCATCAAGTCACATTTTTATTTATGTTTACCTAAGTTTATATGTAGGCACATCTATGAAGAAATGGTTGTGCATCATTATTTTAGTGTGGATATATGGTTGTGTCTATATCCAAAAATATACCAAGGATGTAGATTAAAAATACACTATTTGAGGATTGTGTAGGAAATTGATGGGTTTTTTTCTTTTTTTGCAGGTAAATTGTATGAAGATCAAGGCTTATACAAAGAAGCTCTCATAGCCTTTTCAAAAGCTCTAGCAATTGAACTTGATCATGTACCAAATCTGATTTCGACAGCTGCAGTCCTAAGAGAACTTGGAGAAAAGTCATTACCTGTTGCCAGAAGTTTTTTGGCAGATGCTCTACGGTTAGATCAGTTGGTTTGTGTTGATCAGCTGTTTTTTTTATTGTAAATAAGTTTTAGAAGCCCATTACAACTTATTTTCCCCTTAATAGAAAACATCACCACTTTGTCATATCTCTCAAACAGTTATATTTTTGTTGTCCCAAAAATATATCTCAAATCATTGTACCTCTTTGCTCAAAGGTTCAAGTTGTTTTTCCAGGTTTCCTCTTATTCGTTTATAAATTTCATTTATTATATATCTCTGTTTAGATTTCTAGCTTTTATTCTACATGTATCTTTTTGTTTTGCAGACTACAACATCCCAGTTGTGCAATGTTCTGTGTCTATATGGCTCCTAAACATGGCCACAATTGAACAGATTCTCACATTGAAGGGTATTATATGGTGATAATCAACATACTATCTCATAATTCTCAGCCAACTATAAAATAGAATACATTTTTATTAGATTAAAATTCTACAAAGTTTCAATTACTATGAATTCCAACACTTATAGAGAAGAAAATTTCCTAGTAGACACTCTTGCTAACTAGGAAATAGGAAAAAACATCAATTACTGGGAAATTGGGAACTAATCAAATAGAATTTAGCAAGATTGATGATAAATAAGTTCTTTGATAGGAAAATTTTGATTTATCTTCAATTGGTGTTCAAAGTTGTGTATTCTCAATGTTGAGTGTTCAATACTATGTATGGTAAATGACTCCAACTAGATTCATCTAAAAGTAATGGGTAGTTTTCCCTTCTGAGTTTGGTGATAAATGGACCTCTCATAACCTCTGACCTGTTAGAGATTTGAATTGCATTAATTCCTTCATTGAAATCGTACACTTGACAATTAGGATGGGAAAATATTCTAAGTGGATGGTAGTAACCTGTCAGATCTCTGAGCTGGGATTGGTACGTGTTAACCCCTCTCACATCTGCCAGCATTTCTCTCTCAATAGATCTTCAATATCTAACATATGCTTTTAAATTTTGTAGGTTTAGTTTCAATACTTTATAGGCTTGTCAACTACAGTGTAATTTGCTACTTTCTTTGCTAGGAGGACATTCATTCTACTCCCTTCCTAATTTTCAGTTGTGTTAGTGATTCATACATATCTTTTTGAGATCTTCAGCCTTACCATCATTTCTTTGCATGCCATTATGAACTTGTTAATTCACTATTCCTTTCTGCTGCTCTATTTTTTTGTCTATGTTTTCCAAGCATGGTAAATCTATCTATTTGCTTCGAGGCCCCAAAATGGGCTCCTACAAAAGCTGGAGCATTTGACACAACTAAAAAGGGTTGTAATTTTGATTGTGAATTGACTGAAGGTGCTAATCAAGTTAGTTAGTTAAAACAAAGATGTTGTTGGACCCTCTTTGTTATCTTTCATTCTTGGAAGTGGGCTCATGTTTCCTATCAAATGTGATGGATATAGTTCAATGTCATTGTTTTTTGAGACTTATTTGTAGGAAATACATTCATTAACACTTGTCAATGATGCTCTGCTCCAACAAGCTCTTGATGAATATGTTCCATAAGATGGTCAAGCTCTGATTGGAGGTATTTTTTAAAGTTCTTCAAATTTAATTCTAAGATCAAATGCATATTCAATGCCATGTTTACCAATTTGAAAGATGACTACCCTCTAGCTTTCAAGAATCTCATCTTCACACATGGTGGTCAGATTGATCATCAACTCCTTCTTAAGTTCAAAATGATGTTAAAATTCCCATCCAACTACCTCTAGGCTATTTCTTGCTATCCTACGATTGCTTTTACTGTGCACATTTTCTTGGACTCTAGCAGGCATTTTTGTTACAAGTTCTCATCCATTTTAATAACCATTTTTCTTAGACTCATTGCAAGGCCATTCATTGAGTGATCCCAATGACTTCTTGTATTCCTTTTTATTAGTTCAACTATGAGAGGAAGGATAATGTTTCAATTTTATTCTATGGTACTGGAAATGTAACCATTGCTCCAAAAGAAGAGAGTTTGTTTTAATTCCTATTGCTCTACTCTCTTAGAATTCAAGGCTGGCAAAGAGAATGGTTTTCTAATATGTAATATTTTTCACAGCCCCTATATAATACAACTTTTAAAAGCTTGAAAAACATAAGCAAGTGAAGATCTCAATCTCAGCTTCACCATTAGAAAGAGGGAAATTCCTTCCAAAATTGGATCTGCCTTATGTCTCCTACACAACCATGTATACAAATGAGGTGGTGGTCAAACCAAGTAACCCTCTTCTCTATTCCCTTAATGTAAGACCTGAGTTAGTTTGTGATGCTGCAAACCTTATTTGTGATGCCCAACTTTGTACCAGCCCTACCTCACTTAGATATGGTGCATTCCAACACTATAAGGTTGCATTTGGGAAACACTCTATGCATGCCTCTAGTAACCATGCTGATAGAATGTGGACTTCCCATCTACCCAAATTCCTTGTTCCCATTGTGCGCCCATGCCCAAAAATAATTATTGCTTACTCTAAGTTGTTTGACCTTGCCTCCTGCATTGTTAAAGGGAAGGATACCCAGTTCAATTGCACCATTTTAGGGGAGATGATAAGAAGGATGCTTGGTATTCCCTTGGGCTCCTTCAAATGTGATGCCAATACCCTAGCTAATGCCTAGGATAGCATGCATGAAATTAGCTTTTGCAAATAGCCTTTGCTTGTAGCACACATTTACAGTTCTCCTCGAATTCCCACTATCACTCAACAATTTCAACAGTGACACTTAGTATGTTTAATGGTGTCCTTTTTGTTGGGCATTGAGGACAATAAGTTGGTATTTCTAGAGTAGCTAGTAGTTGCATACATGCTAAATAGAATCACTGCGAAGAATATCCTATGGCTATATTTCTCATGACACTTGGAGGAGAAAATAGCCACTCAGCTGCAAAATATAGAAATCACATAGGAGCTTCAGATATCCTTCCCTCCTCATACATATGCTCTTGCACCAATGCTATTAGCTATACCCTGGCATATATGCCAAAATCTGCCATGGGCCATTAGGATATGATCCAGGTACTTATATTTTGAATTGGACTCAATATGCCTTTAATCTATGGAGGTTTCTTCATGTAAGTAATTGCTCCTCAAAATAGTTGGAGGAGAAAATAGCCACTCAGCTGCAAAATATAGAAATCACATAGGAGCTTCAGATATCCTTCCCTCCTCATACATATGCTCTTGCACCAATGCTATTAGCTATACCCTGGTATATATGCCAAAATCTGCCAGGCGCCATTAGGATATGATCCAGGTACTTATATTTTGAATTGGACTGAATATGCCTTTAATCTATGGAGGTTTCTTCATGTAAGTAATTGCTCCTCAAAATAGTTTTGTTATTCAATGTTAGTTTCCATTCTCAAATAATAGGTCCTTTTTTCTGCAATTCAAATTATTTTTGGAGGAGACTAATTGGCAATGTATATGAATGAATGGCTGTAAAGGTTGAATTCAAACTTGAAATGTAAGCTAGAGACAAGGAATGTCTTGGATGTGATTGTTTGTTGCATATTTTTAATCCTAGCATTTAGTTTATAACTTTATTTTGATTTTGGCAGGTACTTTGCAGCTGGAAGTGCAGATGCTCTTGTGAGCCTATGTGATCTTTCTGAGATGCTATGTGTGCTGACCTTTACTAAGCTAGAGTATGTTATGTATTAATATAATAAATGATTTCAGGAGCATGCTAAAAGATATAATGCAAGTGGCTATAGTTGAAGATGTTTTGTTTTCTAAACTTGTTGTTTTAGAAGATTTTGATATTATAATATAGTTGGAAAACTAAAATGAAGTTATTAACACATTAATCATCATCAATTATTTGTTAGGGTTACCTTTCTTAGGAATTTGCAGGTCAACGGAAACACTCTTTGTGGATTCCAATGCTCTCTATTAAAGATTGTATTTTTTCTTTGATGATAATTTATGCTCAATTGCATGGATATTTCTCATCTATGTGAACGATGGATGTCTCTTTTGCCATTTGACGATCAATTATTCTTAAGCTGCTCTCTTAAGTAGTATTTTTTGTTTTTAACCGACTTGCAAGCAAACTTTGTCAATATTGACGATGAAAAAATCATTAGCATTTATAGTTCCAATAATTTAATTGAAATTCCATGGTTTCACATCACGTGCATGGACATAATTATTGTTCAAGAAATTTAATGTGAGGCTTTTTCCAGGTGGCCAGTGAGGACAATTAGCTTCAATCATGGTGGGCAATACATAGCTTTAGCCAGTGAAGATCTTTTAATTGATATAGTATGTTGTATTCTCTTCTCTAATTGTAAAATTTTATTTGATGCATGTTTTGTTGACATCTGACCTTTTCAATGTTGAATTGCTTTGAAAACTAACCAGCAAGAATTTTATACTTTTTGCTGTAGGTTGACGTTTAGCCTGGATGGACAGTGCATCAAATACCCTATCGAGCAGCCATGAATAGTGTTTAGTGGAATCCCAAGCACAAAGCATGTGAGTGAACTGATGATAAAAGCTCCAAAAGACAGCCCAAACACTGATGGTATTCATTTGCAGGGGGTTACCAATGCTAAAGTTTATAATTGTGACATTGGAACAGGGAATCTAAGTTTATATTTTATTTGAATGTTGGATTGCCATACTATTAACTTTATTTTGAGGTAAGGGGGAAAAATATTTGATTTAAATAAATAGTATAGATATCTAGAATACATTTATCTAAAGGTTCTCAAGAAATATCATTAATTTATTTTATTTGTGTGAGCATCATTTAGATGGCTCTAGGAAAATTCACCACCAGCAATTCATCCCCAACAATTCACCATCAACAATGCATCGCCGTGACATATTCATTGTGTATACAATTCACCAACAACAATTCATCACCATCGTATATTCACCATGTATATTTTTTCAATATTTAAGTGGCCAAGAGCACCCAAAAAAAAAGTGCAGAGATTTTGTTGAACGTATAAAAAAACCATATGCGGTGAATATACCATGGCCATGAATTGCTGGTGGTGAATTGTATATGCGATGAATTGTTGGGGGTGAATTGCTGGTGGTAAATTGTTGGCAGTGAATTTGCCTGATACCCATCTAGATACAAAAACTTAGCGTTTGGCTTGGCTATGACCAAAAAAATAATCTTTAATTTATATGATGGTTTAACAAAAACAAAAAAAGTTAAGAGTTGCTTTACTTTGAGAGGTTTTCTTCCTACATGGTCAAGGGGAGTTAGTATCTCTTCTTTGACTAACTTGGATAGAGTCAACTTCTTTGTTTTAGACCTCAATTCATCCAACGCCAAATTTCCTTTAGTAAACCATTTTCTTCATTAAAGAGGATTACTAGTAAATCTTGTTTGAATGCTTATATAAATGCTGAGTAGAAAAATGAATAACAAAATTAATGGAAGAAAGCTTGCACACATGCACACACATATTCCTTGAATACTGTTGAAGCAGATTACCTTCTCAAGGATATAAAAGAATCGCTAAAACTAGTATGCCAATAAAATTGACATGCAGTCAATATGGTGGAAGTATAAATGCTTATTCACTGAGAACTTGATAAGCCTTGTTCACAATTTTCATGGGTTGACATTGTCCTCAGGTCAAAATAAGAAAGTTTAATTTGGTAAACAGTGAATCTAAGTTCTTATATTTTTCAAATTTCTACTTAGATGGCACTAATTTTTAGGCACTTTTCTTCTGCTTGGCTTCTAACAAATATAGCAGCTACCATGTTCTTATTTAACTCTGCAGTCACCAGACCAAGGCATGCTGAAATATGCTAAGGACGTCTTACTTATTAATTTCTGTTTTCGAGTCTTACGCATGGTTTCTTGTATTTGAAGATCTTAGTTATAGTTATGCTAATTCAAACCCAAATAAACTATGGTATAAAGCTATTTTACAATGTGTTATACTTCCTCTGTATTGGTTCCATCATTTGGTTTTTCACATTCTTACTTTTTGGTCTGTCAAGCTTCTCAATTGGCCTGTTTCAGCCCCCATGTTATGGTCACTACAGACTTCTCTAGTTGGGTCCAACGCCTCCTCCGTTTGGGGAAAAATTTATTATTTAAAGGTACTATTGTCCTATTGGTTGATCAGCTAATCTCTTTCTCAAATTCACCTATTAATGAAACAATTAGAATAAATGAAAAATACCTTGTATGTGGGTAGAGCATTTTTTTGGATTTGAATTCTCACCCTACAAGCTTAGATTCCATGACCAAGGGGTTATTTCTTACATCAAATTTACCCTGGACTTGCATCAGGTTACATACGTGGGATGCACCACACACTTTGAGTTGGATATGTTAGTTTACCCAAATTGAACACTTAATTATGGCTCTTGGGGATTTGATTCTGGGACTGAACTTTCAAAGCCCCAGTGCTTTACCACTGGAGCTCATTCCATTGCACAAACCATAAGACATTTTTTTAAACTGGAATAATGACGGATTCATTGGAACCATCACCCACAAGAATTTTTCCTATGGCCCATACAACCTAGACATGCAGGGTAGTGCTTACAAAAGGTTAGCCATTCAAATTCCAAAACAAAATTCCAGCAAAAAAACATAGCATCAAAAAATACAAAATATCAAGAAATAGAATCCCAAAATAAGTCCTCTATTGATCATTCAGGCAAGAGGGGTATGTCAATATTACTACACCTCTTTCAACAAATAAACATACTTCTCAAATTAAGTCATGGTTAGTGGAGTTGGTGAACCATCATCAACCATCAATCAATAGCCTCTGACTTTATGATACACACGGTTCAAAAATGAAACTAAGTTTCACCTCTACTTCCTGTCTCCATGCTATTGGGCTTATGCACTTTTCACAAAATCCTATGATGGAATAATCCTCTTGTAAATGATAATACCGGAAATAATTATAATCATGATATTCTTTGTGTTTCCTCTTGTTTTTTTTATTGTGATAGTCTAATTATGTCTATGATTATGTTGTCTTTTGATCTGCAGAAACATATTGTAATGGTTGTTAGGCTTAGCATGTGTGATTGATCAAGAGAAGAGAAAAGTAGGGTAGAGTCACATACTTATGTGTTCACCCCCTAAAAATCATTTGAGTAATCATGAAGTTGTCCTTATCATCTACCAAGCCAACTACCTTGATAATCATTGCTACATGACCCAGCCAATTGACAATCTAGTTGTATCTTCCTGGTTAAGTTGTTAGTCTCTTTCCTTGATTCAATGGATCATTGATTGGCCTATTAGATCAGTTGCAATTGTCTATATGTCTGGAAAGCATTCTCAGACTTTGCATTGGTACTCCCACTGTGTACATGATGGCATTTTTCTTGGCTCCTCCAATGCATCTCAGAGCATGGACACTTGAGGATTTTGGTTTTCTGTTATCATCTTATGGGGTCTTCCCTCTCCTCTTATATTACTGTCCTTGCATGGGGGTTTGTTGTTTTTAGAGTAGATGATGTTTATGTTTTCTTTTTGTCTAGGGCCTCTTTTTTGGCCTCAGTCCTTTGCTATTGTACCTATTGTAAGTTCTAGTCTTGTTGATCCATTTTTGGTCATTTGTGGACATTAATTTTCTTTCCTTTCTCTTTCTTTTTGTAGAGATGTTAACACAAAGAAGTCAATAAATGAGAAAAATAGCTAAGCAATACACAATTTGTTAGAGGATACCTTCTTTTTCTCTTGCATGACACTAAAGATGAGAATCTTCTCTTGCATTGTTAACAATGGGTATGCACTAAAGCACTTAATGCATAAAATGGTCATCAAATTAGCTAGCCTTTCTGATGAAGGCATTAAAATAAACCCATCAACAGACCTCCTTCAAAGAATCAATTCTATGGTCAATGCTTGACCTACTTGTTATCATGTTGCAAAGGGATGAAGTCTAGAAAAGACAATTTTGAGATGATAAAATCTGTATTTGGGGTTGACCGTGGAAAGTTTGCAAGTTGTGGATGTAAGTCCACTGGCCAACTGTAATGAGTTTCTCTTCTATGACATGCCAAATAGCTTATGACCATGGGTCTATCATGCTATGTGATGAATAATTCTATGTATTCTTTTATTTTCTGTATCTTAGAGGTATCTACACTTATGCTTATGCACCTGCAAGTAGAAATGTTGCAGCACATTGTCACACTTGTCATGAAACAGGTTATTGGTATTTTCTTGCGGATCTGTAAACATGTTGTAAGTTGGAATTAGACTTCTTTTATAAATTTAAGGTATGATTTATAAATATTACATTTTGATATTAGTAAATAATACATTTTGGTATTATTTCAGTAAACATCTTTTTTATAGTTAAATTGTGGTATATTTTCTCTCATAACTTTTATCTTAAAAATCACATGTATGACTTCTATCATAAATCTTGAGCTTGAATTACTGGATTTGGATTTGTGAGCAACAAGGTTGATTAATCAGAGGCAGCAAAATGTATGGATGGTGAAGGTTCAACCGGCGCCTTATCTTCCTTCAAATGATGCTGAGATGTCCGAATTTTGAATTGGTGAGGAGACTTCTTCATTTGCATTTTCTTGAGCTTTCTTTCCTTGACTGCAAATAAAAATGTAATATGCAACTTTTGTCCATAATAGACCTAGCTCCATCAAAAACATGTGTATAATCTCTCATATTAGGCTAAATGGATTGTAGAGGGAAGAATTATATTTCATATTTTCCTTTAGTCTACAACCTAGTGTCTTCATCTCCTTTGTGTTATTTTGTCATGATATTAGTCTAAATTTCTCTCTTGCTGTGTGGTAATTTCTCTTCAGGTTATATTAGAATGGGAGAAGGCTGGGTGTCATTTATTATTGTTGGATAGGAAGCTGTCTTGATTTACTAATTAATGTTGTGTAGAGGTTGCTAGGTGCTTAGGTTTGGCTATTAATCTCTTCTTGGAGATAAGAATATTGTCAATGGTTGCAAAAAGACTACAAGGTAATTCAATGCTTGAATTGGGTGTTGGATGACCTAATCTTTTGGGGTTATCAAAGTTTGACTTTGAACTAGCGTAAGGATTCTTATTCGCATGATAATATGTTTTGATATGTTGTTAAGACTACAAATTTCTTGGTTGGATGTAATGTACAAGGAATTCATTGTAGAAGTTGTATGGTTATTTTGTGAATATCTTTATGATGATCAGGTTATGAGTAAATTTACTTGTTTGTTTTAGATAGGGATCTTTATTGAAATTCAAAATATTGTTTTCTATAGGAATTCGGTGAAATATATGAAGTTGAAGAAAATTTGGAACTGGCTTTGGAATAGTTTGAGCAAGTTGCAGAGCTTTATTGAGGTGAAGAAGTTACTAGTACAGTCAACCAGTGTCAACTTAAAGTTGCACAATTTGCAGCCCAGCTTGAGCAGTAAGTTAATATGAAAAAAAATATTTGTAAAAGTTTTTTGGGATCACATATTTTCACTTTTGGGCTATCAAATGACCACACTATAGTGGTTACATATAATTGGATATTACTTTGGGGTTTGATTTGCTGATTTATTATTTTTAGTTCATGTGTAGAGACTTGTGGATTTGTGGTTCTTTAAACAAATAATGCAAATGGATTTACTTGTTAAATCTAATATTGTTCGCCTATAGGAAAATTTTGCTTTCACCCTATTGATTATCTTAAAGGAAGAATTCAACTCTCTCCAAAATTGTATCAAAATCTCGAAAGGTTGTGCTATGCTCAAAGACGATTTGGAAATCCTATCATTCATCAATAACAAAGTAGATGATTTAGTGGATTGTTACAATGAAAGGTTATCAACCTTTCAGAGGACCAGACATAGGCACACAAGAAGAAGAAAGTTCCCACTCTGAAGCAAAATTGTCTAGTCCAGACAATTGAGTCAACTCTTTGTCAAGCTAACTTGCCATGCTCGAAAGAGTTATGCCAGTAGTTGAGTATATTCCATTAGCTTTTAGGAAAATATGAACATTTTCTCTTTCCTAGAAATGAATCGTTTTCTCACGCCATGTTATGATGTACATGTTGCTCATGATTGCATGAACAGTCTTATAAACTATAAATAAAAAAATACTTATTGGCATTAACTTTATGAATTCGGATTATGATGCATTATTTTATTTGTTTTTTATGAACATTATGCTTTGCGTATTTGACAATTGCTCATTGCTCCCAGCTTCAAAATCATTGATAATTTATGTCATAATTTTCCATTGCATTTGGAAAAATAAAAATAAAAACTCCAATCAATAGGAGGACAACGAGAATTTGAAAACATTGAATATTGAAAACCACACTAAAAAACTTTAAAATATATATATATATATTTTAATACATTTTTACATGTCTCTAGAAAGACAATTTTTACATATTGTCTCAATTATTGTCTCTAAAGAGACAAATATTTCTATTTCATATTGTCTTTATAGAGACAATTTTTAAGACAATACTTTAAGACACTTGCTTAAAGACAATACTTAAGACAATACACAATTTTTTTTGTCTCAATTTAAGACAATTTATTCAAAAATTGTCTTAAAAATTGTCTTAAACTGCCCTTCTATGTAGTGGTTCCAAGTGAGGTTAGTTTCACTATTGCTTGTCACAAATAGATGTGTATGTCCTTGCTCATATCTTATGTTATGATGAAGTATTGAACGTGATCACCAACTATTGTTAGTCCACCAATCCCATATGGAGAATTACATAATATCGGGGGTGTTAGGAATATTACATCATTAGGTGTCTTGGTATAGTTTTTTTAGAGTTTGCTCATTTTTTTGAATATTTTTTAAAAGCTTGATAAACCCAATTATTATTTTTCCCCAAGGGAGTTGTTTTAGGAAGTTTCTCATAATATAAGATATGAAAATACTATAAAAATGTAATATGTACTCTTGAATAAAATGAAGAGAATTGAAGCCTATTATTTTGTGTATAATTTTTTTTAGCTTCTACGAACTCTCCCCAAATTGCTAATACCTTCTCCAAATGAATGAAAATGACCAAGGAATCATTGTACACAATGAAAGAATAACTAAAATTTCATGCCGCAATAGATAAATGACAAGGAAACAGCCTTACACATGGAAGGAAGGAAATAAAATGAATGCCGAAAGGAAAATCACAACCTAACAAATAGGAAAATTCCTCATGCAGTTAGAAAATTGATCACCATGATAGAAGAATGAAATAACATGCCATAATAGTAAAATAAATAAGCTTCTCATAATGGCATGATGCTTTAATCAATTGCTAGGTGTATAAAATATTTATTCAAAAAGACACTTGATAACAGTTTGACACATCCATTTTTAAGTGACTAAATTGTTAATAACATAGATAATCATGTTTATCCACTTAGCTTAGCATATAACTCATCACACACATTTTTAATAGTTTCTCATACTCCTTGTCACAACCTATAACCAAACTAAAATAATAAAAAACAACACATAATATAAACTTGTAGCATAATACATAATTCTTGTAGTATTTATACAGTAATCCATTTACACAAGTTATTTTATTATAGCAACTTGATTTATTGTCATGTCCCCTTCTAGTTGACATCTCTCAGAGCACAGGATTAGCCTATTATGCGACCCTCGTAGGTTGATAGTTTGGATAGAGGGTCTTGATGGAGTTGGCTCAGCTTCAGATTGTCAGTATTTGATCAGTTGGCTTTCGTTCGGGCTCGTTCAGACACTTCTAGCCTGAGTTGCTATTTTTAGCAGTATTCAACACTCAGCGTGGGACCCCTGCTATTTTTAGCAGTATGGATTGATAGCGTTCAGAATCACTTCCTCAGTTGACAACTTCAGATGGCTCGAGCATCGGGTTAATATTGAAAGAGATATTAATATTTAATTGATTTAATTAAATATTAATTACTGGAGCATTTATAATATAAAGTTATAATATTATATTATAACTTAAGTGATTTTGGCTGAGGGGTCGCCCAACATTAAAAGGGGCCATTTGACGATTAAATTTATGATTAAAAATTATGCCAGAGACTATTGAAATATTAAAAGAATAAGAAGTCGAATTATTTAATAATCCCTATTATTGAGGAATTCACACTTTTGAGGGTATAAGGCATTTTTCATTGGGATTCGAGCCATTATGTCATATTGAATTATTGAAAATTGATCAAGTTTGGTCTGAGCACAGAAACTTAGGGTTTCAGTCTCGAATGCATTGGGGAACGAGCCATCTCCAGTGAGAGCGATTCAGAGGGTGTGAAATAACATCTGATTTATTGCCAGGCAAGAGATTTCTTCATTCAGAAGAAGTTACAGAGCTTCATCGAGGTTTATATCTCAAAGGTTCAGAGAGATCTTCATTCAGGAGAGCTTTCAACAGTTAGGCGCATATATCTTTGAGATCTGGGAACACAGAGAAGGGTCGTACTATCATTAAATGCTGTTGCTACTGTCAGCCGTACTTGTACAGTAGGGCCGTACCATCTCCTAGAGCCGTACTTCTTCACCAGAGAGAAACGCCTTCCTTTTTCACTCTGAAGCTTCATTTCCTAAGGCGCAGGCACTTGAGGGTTTATTCGCCATCATCTGGCAGGAGGAGAAATCAATCTTTTTAGGAGTTGTGCCTTTCCTTCATCATTCTGGTGACTACAAACAGCAAAACCAGGTTTTTAAATAATATTGTTTTCTTAGTTGCATGTTGTCAGATCTTCAATGTAATGTTTCCAGAGGATCAATAAATGATTAGCCAGCATTAGATCTCTCATTTTCTATCAATATTGTTGATATAGCATTTAAGTTGAATTTATTACAAATTCTTTGCAAAATCGCATTCTTCATTATTTATGCAAAAACACCAAAAAACCAAAAAAAGTCAGAAAACAAACAAAACAGTCAGATTTGAGAAACAGGGGAAACTAGGGTTTCTACAGTGGTATTAGAGCTAAATCCTACCATCCTAAGGGTTTAGCAGTCTTATGCAGCCATAACAGTTTGGCTCTCACAGGTATTACACACGCAGACGTGCTCTGATTGACAGACAACAGAGTTTGAGCAGGCAGTCGGAAAACATGGCTAATAGAACAGATGTTCCTAGAACAGAGATTCCTCAAAACCCTAGAGATCAGGATGATGCAGAGGTTTTGAATGCACTCAGAGATTTATGTGCAGGTCAACGACAGTCGAATGATGTATTGCAGCAGTTGACAGTGGCACTTCAGAGATTGGGTACTCCGAGGAGACCGTCACCACATCGTGACAATGAGAGGAGTGAAGCAGGATCTCGCAGAGCACCGAGGACAGCCTCACGGACAGCATATAGGCCCACTAGGCCTACTTTTGTGAGGTAGGAGGCCGAGGAGGCTATTGCAGAGGAGGAGCATGAGGAGTTGTTCGCTGATACACTTATGGTAGCGAACGAGGAGTGGGAGTTGGTACCACCGGAGGTCAGAGAAAGGATTTCTTTTGACCGTTTTGTCACTCAGAGGCAAGAGCACCACAGAGGTCGACAGGATTGGAGACCTAGATACCAGAACAATGACCTAAAACATGCAACCAACAGGCTTAATCTAGCGATGTTCGATGGTAGTGGTAAGGTGACAGCCCAGGCATGGATTAGTAAGCTAGACACATTTCTTACATTGCATCCAATGGCGGAGAGAGATGCAATCAGATATGTGACATTACATTTGGAGGGAGTAGCTTACGATTGGTGGCACCACGGTATGGTGACCTTATAGCATGACAGGATCACATCCTATCAGGAGTTTGCGGACAGATTGGTTGAGCGTTTTGACAGGAAGGATCCAAAATCCTACTTTAGAGACTTGGCTCAGTTGAGACAGAGTGGCAGCTTGGAGTCGTATATTGGTGACTTTCAGAAGTTATCGGTTATGATTCTAAACATCTCCGAGAGGCGATTGGTAGTGCTCTTCATGGAGGGATTGACAGAGCCACTGAGAGGTTGGATCAAAGCCTTTGATCCTCCTTCGTTACAGGAAGCGATGAAGAAAGCACGGAGTATGGAGTTGGCAGCACCTTCTAGTAGATTCAACTCTAGATGTTCTTCATCTTTCAGGGACAATAAGGGTTTTAAAAGAAACAGGAACAAATCTGATTTTAACAAAGAAAAATTAGATTTTAAAAATGATTCAAAAGGTAAATCAGCAGCTCCACCTTTGGATCAAGAGGCCCTTAATGATCTACGCAGGAAGAAGGTTTGCTTCTACTGCAAGGGTCCCTATGACGCCAATCACGATTGTCCTCTAAGACCTAAGGGCAAGGCAAATCGAGTGATGTGGGCGTACTATGAGGATTCAGAATTAGAAAATTCTGAACAGTAGGAGAGTTCTGAGGATTCAGAGGCAGAGGCTTCAGAGCCTAGAGCAGAGACAGGGCCAGAGCTTTAGATACAGGAGGCCCGC
The DNA here is from genome assembly GCA_007258455.2 of Sequoia sempervirens. NCBI lineage: Eukaryota > Viridiplantae > Streptophyta > Pinopsida > Cupressales > Cupressaceae > Sequoia > Sequoia sempervirens. Next base: position 214,953 of record VDFB02266957.1, read on the forward strand.
TTATCTAGCATTCAGCAGGAGGGCTCATTCAGGATTCGTGGTGTGTTAGCAGGACAGAGGGTCATTACCCTTCTTGATACTGGAGCTACACACAACTTCATAGATGCTAGATTCGTTGAGAAACACGGACTCATCACTAAGGAGTTCGAGGGCATTAGGGTTACGGTGGCCGACAGATGCACTTTGAGGTGTGAACGCATGATAAAGGATCTCCCTTTACGCTTGAACAATTATGAGTTCAAGGCTGATTACTATGTTGTTAATATGGGAGATATTGATTTGGTCTTGGGAATGAAGTGGCTTCATTCCTTGGAGGAAGTCACTCTTCGTCTCAAGGACATGGAGATCCGTTTTGATGTTGACGGGAAGACACACATACTAAAGGCAATTCGGGACAGCAACATCAAAACAATTTATTTTCGTCGGATGGAGAGGCTCATGCATCACGACATGGTTGAGTGGGCTGTCGAGTGCACTTTAGCACCTATACAGGAGGCACAGCAGAAGACTGAATATCACCCCGATATATAGCAGTTGAGGATTAAGCATGATAAGGTATTCAGTGATATTCCACCAGGTAGACCTCCAGACAGGGGCATAGAGCACATTATTGAGCTCGAGGAGGGCGCTAAGCCCGTTATGATAACTCCTTACAGGCATCCTAAGTGGTTGAAGGATGAGATAGAAAAGACAATAAAGGAGTTACTTGCTATGGGTCACATTCGGCCTAGCAAGTCACCATTCGCTTCTTCAGTTGTGTTGGTAAAGAAGGATGGCACATTACGCATGTGTATCGATTATAGAGTCCTGAATAAGAGGATGATCAAAAATAGGTATCTGATACTGCCTATTGACGAGCTTATTGATGAGCTCCAAGGAGCTTATTACTTCACCAAAATTGATTTACGGTCGGGGTATCATCAGATCAGGGTCCGTGAGCAGGACATAGAGAAGACTGCCTTCCGACGTCATTGTGGGCACTTTGAGTTCGTAGTGATGCCATTTGGGCTCACTAATGCACCAGCTACATTTCAGTCCATGATGAACAGGGTTTTTCATTCACAGCTAAGGAGATTCGTATTGGTCTTCTTCGATGATATCCTTATATACAGCAGGACTTGGCAGGAGCATCTGGCTCACTTGGAGACCTTGTTGAGTATTTTGGAGAGGGATTCCTTGTACGCCAAGGAATCCAAATGTGACTTGGGAATGACTGAATTGTTATACTTAGGTCATATCATCAATGCAGGAGGAGTGCAGATGGATCCTGAGAAGATCCGCGCTATTATTGACTGGCCTACACCGGCAAACCTGACACAGTTGAGAGGGTTTCTCGGTTTGTGTGGATTCTACCGTAGATTCGTGAATGGTTATTCACGACATGCAGCCCCTATGAAAGATTTATTGAAGAAGGGTGCATTTATTTGGAATCCTGAGGCACAGGAATGCTTTATGAAATTTAAGGAGTTGATGACTACATGCCCTGTTTTAGCACTACCAGACTTTACGAAGCCTTTCGAGCTTCAGTGCGATGCATCAGGTGAGGGCATTGGTGCGGTGCTTATGTAGGACAAGCACCCGATTGTGTATGAGAGCCGTAAGCTCAGAGGGCCAGAGAGACTTTATAGCATATATGATAAGGAGATGCTCGCTATCATGCATGCTTTAGCAAAATTCAGGCAGTATCTTGTTGGCAACAAATTTTGCATAAAAACTAACCATAATAGTTTGAGACACTTCTTAGGGCAGCGAGATCTTAATGATCGTCAGCAGAAGTGGGTCAGTAAATTGCAGGCCTATGACTTTGATATTTCGTATATCAAAGGTACACAGAACATAGTGGCTGATGCTCTTTCACATAGGCCATATTTGAGCTCTATGGTTCACATTTCAGAGGATTGGAGGCATATGATTGTGGCAGAGTATGCCAAGGACACCTGGGCCTCCAGCATTGTTGAGGGATCGACAGTTGATACCAGGTATACACTTGTGAATGACTTGATCATTTACAAGAACAGGATTTACTTCATCCCAGGGTCAGAGGTGAAGAACATAATCATGCGGGACTTTCATGACATGCCTACAGCAGGACATCCTAGGTACTTCAAGACCTACAGACAGATTCAGGAGAGGTTCACCTGGAAAGGACTCAAGGCAGATGTTCTTCAATACGTACGTGAGTGCCCTGCTTGTCAATAGAACAAGCAGGAGAACACGTACCCGGCAGGATTGTTGCAGCCACTTCCGATTCCTGACAGGAAGTGGGAATGCCTATCGATGGACTTTATTACAGGCTTGCCTAAAGCCCAAGGGCGAGATTGCATATACGTAGTTGTGGATCGGCTTACGAAGTATGCCCACTTCTTTTCGATCACCAGAACCTACACAGCTACACAGGTAGCAGAGGTATTCTTTCGTGAGGTGTTCAAATTACATGGATTGCCATGGAGCATTGTGAGCGACAGGGATAGTCGGTTCTTGAGTCACTTCTGGCAGGAGGTGTTCAGACTTTGTGGGATCGAGCTCACTCCGAGCACTAGTTACCACCCGCAGACTGATGGGCAGACGGAGATAGTAAATAAGTGGGTGGAAGGATATCTCAGAAATTATATTGCAGGGCAGCAGAAGGCATGGGTCAAGTGGATTCATTTGTGCGAGTATTGCTACAACACGACATTCCACATGACTATTCAGATGTCTCCTTTTATGGAGTTGTATGGGTATGAGGCGTCGAGTTTTCTAGATTTGCTGCTGAGCGACAGTAGAGTGCCGAGTGCTGGAGACTTATTGCAGGAGAGTCAAGATACCATGAAGTCTCTCAAGGAGAATATTGCCAAGGCACAGAATCAGCAAAAGCAATACACAGATCAGAAGAGGACGGAGAGGCATTTCGAGGTGGGTGACATGGTTTACCTCATGCTGCAGCCCTACCGTCAGTCCACTCTTAGGAAGAGTGGGTCAGAGAAGCTTAAGCCACGTTATTACAGTCCTTTCAGGATCCTGAGGCGAGTGGGAGAGGTGGCGTATGAGCTTGAGCTTCCAGCAGAGAGCAGGGTACACAACGTTTTTCATGTATCACGCCTCAAGAAGGTGTTGGGACACCATGTGGTACCGTCTGCAGTTCTACCTCCCTTGGATGATGAGGGAAAATTGATCTTAGTACCTAAGTCTATCCTGGAGTACAGAGAGAGACAGTTGTGTAGGAGGACTATCAGGGAATATATAGTGAAATGGAGAGATTTGCCTATTGAGGATGCTACATGGGAGAGCGAGGATATTCTGCAGCATCCGGCATTGAGATTGCTTGACAAGCAATTTTAGGAGGGGCGGACTGTCATGTCCCCTTCTAGTTGACATCTCTCAGAGCACAGGATTAGCCTATTATGTGACCCTCGTAGGCTAATAGTTTGGATAGAGGGTCTTGATTAAGTTGGCTCAGCTTCAGTTTGTCAGTATTTGATCAGTTGGCTTTCGTTCGGGCTCGTTCGAACACTTCTAGCCTGAGTTGCTATTTTTAGCAGTATTCAGCACTCAGCGTGGGACCCCTGCTATTTTTAGCAGTATGGATTGATAGCGTTCAGAATCACTTCCTCAGTTGACAGCTTTAGACGGCTCGAGCATCGGGTTAATATTGAAAGAGATATTAATATTTAATTGATTTAATTAAATATTAATTACTGGAGCATTTATAATATAAAGTTATAATATTATATTATAACTTAAGTGATTTTGGCTGAGGGGTCATCCAACATTAAAAGGGGCCATTTGACGATTAAATTTATGATTAAAAATTATGCCAGAGACTATTGAAATATTAAAAGAATAAGAAGTCAGATTATTTAATAATCCCTATTATTGAGGAATTCGCACTTTTGAGGGTATAAGGCATTTTTCATTGGGATTCGAGCCATTATGTCATATTGAATTATTGAAAATTGATCAAGTTTGGTCTGAGCACAGAAACTTAGGGTTTCAGTCTCGAATGCATTGGGGAATGAGCCATCTCCAGTGAGAGCAATTCAGAGGGTGTGAAATAACATCTGATTTATTGCCAGGCAAGAGATTTCTTCATTCAGAAGAAGTTACAGAGCTTCATCGAGGTTTATATCTCAGAGTTTTAGAGAGATCTTCATTCAGGTGAGCTTTCAACAGTTAGGCGCATATATCTTTGAGATCTGGGAACACAGAGAAGGGCCGTACTATCATTAAATGTTGTTGCTGCTGTCAGCCGTACTTGTACAGTAGGGCCGTACCATCTCCTAGAGCCGTACTTCTTCACCAGAGAGAAACGCCTTCCTTTTTCACTCTGAAGCTTCATTTCCTAAGGTGCAGGCACTTGAGGGTTTATTCACCATCATCTAGCAGGAGGAGAAAGCAATCTTTTTGGCAGTCGTGCCTTTCCTTCATCATTCTGGTGACTGCAAATAGCAAAACCAGGTTTTTAAATAATATTGTTTTCTTAGTTGCATGTTGTCAGATCTTCAATGTAATGTTTCCAGAGGATCAATAAATGATTAGCCAGCATTAGATCTCTCATTTTCTATCAATATTGTTGATATAGCATTTAAGTTGAATTTATTACAAATTCTTTGCAAAATCGCATTCTTCATTATTTATGCAAAAACACCAAAAAACCGAAAAAAGTCAGAAAACAAACAAAACAGTCAGATTTGAGAAACAAGGGAAACTAGGGTTTCTACATTTATACTTTTAGTAACCTATAGGTGTATTGTAGCACAACTACAAGTGTGATATCCACTAGAAACTAATGGCCTTTTTGTAGCACCCTCTAAAAACTTAATTCAACAAAAAGTCCACTAGATAACAACCAAAAATCAAGTAAATTTCAAACCATAACCTACTATTATTTTTAGTGACAGAATATCACTTTCAAACCTAGATTCCCTTTCACTAAACACATCAAGCAAAAAAAATTGAGTATGGTGCTCACAAAGTAGAGTTGGGTCGTAGAACCACTATTTCCAAAAGGGCACAAAATGTAACATGATTTATTACTATAATAGATACATCGTAAGTTCTCTTCCTTCACCTCTTCAAACACTTAGCTAGAAAAATAGTCGTCCTTTTCCAAATGGCCATTTTTCCAATCTCTCTTGTGGGTCTCTATCCACCATAATTGAAACCTCCTCAAAAATATTCTCCAATTTTTTCCTCTTCTTATGGGTTTCAAGCCACCACTAACAATCCACCCCCATCCTCCTCCAAAACTCTCTCTTTCTTTCTAACTCACTACTCCACCTAAATATAAATAAATACAACCAACATTATGGAAATAAGAATCTCCATCAGCATCTCCTCATCATTTCCTTCCTCTTCATTTGATACCTAATCAAATTACTCTCTTTTACTTTTTTTTGACACCACATCTATCAACATCCTCAAGTCCTCCAAAGGATATACAATTGATGCAACCTCATTCTCTTCCTCTATTGTAACTTCTCTCTCTTCACCAACCATAGTTGCAACACTACGCTCACTTGCATTTGCATTCACCAATACCTCCTTTTCTTCTAAAAGACATGCTCCCGTTATAATTGCATGCTTCTCTTCTTCCTTATCCTCTTGCATGAGGACTTTCCCTTTTCTTATTTTTCATTCTTCAATACCTATAAACAAAAAAAAGTTAGAAAACATAGCATTTTCAACATTACACTTCTTTTTCTATTCTCATCTCTTAATAATTTTGACTTTTCTTTCCTTTAGAGCATCTAACCACTCAAACATTTTTGCACATATATTTTGGATTCTAACCCAATTTATTTCCTCCAAATCCATTTCTTTCCTTTTCATAAAAGAGAATCTCACTACCCTTCTCAAAGCTATTCAAATACTCCATGAAGACATCTTCACACACACACACACACAAACTACAACCCAAAATCTCAAAGGTAGTCAATTTGATATAAATACTCTTAGCTAATCCCACAATAATGTGTTCCACTTGTGGAAATCCTAATTTTTTCTTAAAATGATATATTTTTTAGAAAAATATGATTTAATCCTAGAAGGGTTCCATCTAAGGAGGTTTGACTGAAAGGAGTTAGACAAATCTGCATTGGATAGAGCCCCCTAGGCTTAAATCAAACCCTAGACAAAGTCTCCTTTGCACCTATGAAAATGCTAACAAAAAAAATTGCCACACCTTTTGGGCGATCAAATAAAATCATTTGTAAATTCTTTTTTACTAGTATATTATCTTTCCAAAAATTATAATACGTATTGCATTTTCTTTAATATTATTATTGTTAAATTATAATTAATGTAGGTCTATTATAAAAAAATAATAATAACTTCTACTCAAGACACTACGAAAGATAACATTCTTAAAAACTTCTCAAAAAAATACACTACAATCCACATAGATATCTTTATTTCAATGAAAAATTAAAATTTTAATTTTTATATATATGCTAAGAGAAATGTGTTGCAAAATAATATAAATTTGAATTTTTTTGTTTTATTAATTCAAAAATTAACAATATATAAAATACAATAAAAAATTACTAAAAAGTATTTATGCACTAGATAGTGGAGTTAATGGTCCAATTATAATTAATCACGAAATAAATAGTTATAGTGAAAGTTATGTGTTATGGAATAATGTCACTAAATTAAAAAAAACAAAAAAAATTGATTGGAAAGTTTAAAAAATGATAGAAATAGTTTCTTAAAAAATTATTGCTTGAATCTACATGGGAAATGTCACAACTCTAGTTTACATCATCTGTAAATTCTTGACCATTTGTTTCCTATAATTGACACAAATTGAGAAATGCCAAACATGTTAATTTTTGAGCATCCCGCTAAGGTCAAAAAGTGGGACACACTATTATTGCATCACTCACTCACAATCAAATAGATTTTCTTAACAATCTGCATATGCTCCCTACCCAACGATGATACTATAGAATGTAAACTCTCATAACTCCATCTACCCACTTTCCACTCAATGGAGAGCATTCCCACACCTACCTAGTACTCTATTTTTCGGAGGATATTCAATACCCTCTTTCCCACAAAAGACACACCTTCTCTAATACCATTTTCTATCTCTCATAGCTCTGCAGTTATAAGATCTCTTCTTACATCTACAACAAATTTCTAGAACCTAACCACTAATGAAAACCTTGCTTTAATACCACTTAATGCAATATAGACCAAAGAGTCTGATGAAGGACAGTCTAATTTAAAAACCCAATATTTATTTGACACATCCATACACAAAAAAAGCAAAAATATAAATATATTATGAATTTAAAAACTGCAGAAGTTCTTATAACCAATTTCTTTTCTTGACACAATCTTCTTCTCAATCCCCTCTTCTCCTTCATGGAGCCTTATTTCTTCTTCCTAAATTTGCTAAATAGAGTTATATTTGAGAGGTCATGCATTAATGTAAATCCTAAGGGGGATGTTGGAAAAGCTAAGGTTTACATTTTAATAAAGTCATTTTAATGATTTAAATAAGTAATTAATTGGGAGTTAGTTTCCCTATGATAGTTCGAAAAATTGTATGAGAATGATTAATAATAATATTTTATATATTTTTAAGTAACAATGAGATCATAACTCAACATATCAAATAATAATTCACAATGGTATTAGCATCGTATAATTCTAACAATGTGGAAATAAGGACATTAAATTCGGTTCATCTTCCATGGCAGGGAGTGAGTTAAAGAGACTACCGGTAGAGCATGAATTGTTTTTCTGACAAAAGGACTTTTTGCCCAGATATTTAAAAGCTCATATTTGTCCTGTTTCACAATATGAAGCATTATATTAATAGAATGCATACAGTATTTGCTTCTAATTAAGCATCTAGAACAAACAATTCCTATCAATATGGCAAGTGGATAACTCTTAACACCAAAATTTCCATTTTGTTTATCATACCAAACAAAAAAACTGTTCTGTTTAAGGATGTAATAGCTACAGTCTAAAGGTTACATAAATGGAAATATTAAGCGTATACAAAGATTATACTCTTCTTGTATTGGATAGCTATTCAAGGAGCCCAAAAGAAAATTGGAGATCAGATCTTGCTACATTGCACATATAATATGCTTCAAATATATGCCTGAGTGCAAAGTGCACAATGCAATAGCTTGAAAATTTGTTCAAACAAGGATGTTGTTTTCTTATATCTCCTAGTGCTTCTAGCATAAATCAATGAAGTCGCCATGTTATTGGACCCTAATATGTAAATTTCCAGCTTTGTTGCAGGTTATAATATGTATCTCAAAGTTGTGGACAATGTAAGTGTTATGTGCAAAGATGCATTAAACCATTTGCATTTGTTATTCAAGCCTCCCATTTTCTGGATCAAAAAGGATGAATTCGATTTACCAGAGAAGGGCAAGGATTGTCTTCGTAACCAAGTTGAAGGGGAATTTGGAGATATCCATCTTGAGCTGTGAACCTCGTGGACCGAACTTGAGTGAGCATTCTTCTCCTTGCTTCATTAAGCTGATCTAGTACTTCAAACGTCGCGTATCTTTCTGCTGGTTCTTTTCGACCACTTACATTTTCTTGCTTCATTTTAATTGGGTAACAACTTGGGTCGAGGATATTAGCTTCATTGAGATGAGAAAGGAATTGCTTTTTTCAAAACAATATATTAGAACAAGTTTTAGAAGGAGACCAGGAAATTTGAATTACTAAAATATAGCAGTCATAGAAGGTAGGGGTTGTGAATTTCACCTGATATATTGAACGTATTTTGGCTTGACATAAAGGATTTATGGATGAAAAATTACCATTGCAAGCCTCGTTTGTTGCCTGCCATATCAGAAATGTCATTTCAAGTAATTTCTAGAATAATAAATGATAAAAATATTTGAGACATTATAGTATTTCTTTATCCAAAAAGTTCATTTCAAACTAGTATTCATGTTGTACCACAAAGTTGCCTTGTAAATAACATTTGTGCATAAAGAATGCATAAATTGCAGACAACATTTAAGCTTTCAGTGGATCTCATATATAGAAACCTCGTATATTTCAGCTGGTATGAGGGCCATTCCATATGCGAAGGGAATTTGTGAATTGTCAAATATTCTATCTGTCATCCCATTACCAACCAGATAGCCCTGAAAACTAGCAATTCAAGATATCAGTCTATGAGACCATCTAATCCTGAAAAAATGGTAATACAAGAAAATGAGTTGGTCCACAGCCAAATACACAAATTGAAGGTACTGAACAAAAGAACTTTGGCCTTCACTTAGTTCCGTTGAATAATTTGACCTTAATATTTAGGATTGGTTTTACACCGGCTTCAATGCCTGTCACAAGGAAAGGAAATACATGGTAGCAAGCAAGCATGAAAATATAAATCTGAAAAACAAATGCAACAAGTTCTCTTTTACCGAATAAAGTTATATTAGCAACATATACAATATTATTACACAACTATTAGACCATTTACTCCATGTTGTCATATGGCTGTTTAAGTGTATTTTCTGCTTATATTTAAGCAGTTGGAGTGTTCCCATGCAAATTTAAAATTGTGAGAAAAGGATAATTTAAAATCTTTTCTATTTTGGTGGAGAAGCTATTGTTTAGAAATTGAAAATAATTTGTAGTGATTGCTAGCCAAAATAAGTTAAGCAGCTGCATGAGGACTTGCCCTTAGAATCCTATATTTCTCCAAAATACAATATTGATGGGACATCCCAACCTAAAACTTTGTATTTATGTCAAACTAAATCTTTTACAGGTAAATTCATCTAGGCCATTCCTCGCTAGTCCATTATTTTAAATATTTTCTAGTAAAAATAGATAATGACAATCACAAAATTATTTCTCATATTTATAATTGAATTTTGTACCAAACCTGATAAACTTCAGATATATAAAGAATTTTTCTTGATTAAAGATTAAATAACAAAGCTAAATGTTTTTCATCAAAGAGATTGTGGTCAAGTGGTAGGACCACTTGATTCTCATGTTGGAGACCAAGTTCAATTCTCCCCAAGTGACACCTTAGCATGATAGGCATGTTAAAGCAGTAGTCCCACTTCAATTGATTGATAAAGTGGTAATCTCATAGGTGATGCTACTGGAGCACGTTGGAGAAATGTAGGACGAAGTAAGGAGAAGAAATAGCTGCCTTGTGGGAGGATATCGAACATGAGAAGCATTCAAAGCGGAGGAGCAGACTAGAGGATAAGCATTCAAGCTAGAGGAGTATGCTAGAGAGGAGAAGAGGTCCTATAGGAGAAGATTAGAGGAGCACATTTCATGATAAGCGTTCAAGCTAGACGATTATGCCAGAGAGGAGGAGATGCCTTGTAGGAGATTGTAGGTGAAAAGATGAAAGCGTTCAAGATAGAGGGGCATGCTGGAGGATTATGTTGGAGGATTGTGTGAGGAAGACCTCAGAAGGAGAAGGAAGAGGAGTTGGAGAGCGGAAGTCTTGCAAGAGGAGGTAGTAGATTAAATAGTAATTGCAATAGAATCCCCCACTGGTAGATCATTAGTTAAAGTGATATTGATGTCCCACGAATAAACCCTCAAAATTTCAATAGAACCACATTTAATTGATCTTAAATACAAAATATAAATAAATAAATAAATAAATAACTAAATATATCTCATATTTAGATTTAGAACATTTTCTATGATGTCAGATATTAAAAAAAATATTTGATTGCTTAAAACTTATCTCAGATTTCAGGCTCAGAACACTAAAACATAATGTTTTGTAGTTAATAATTTGTATTCCACGTTTCAGAGCAATATTGAAGTAAAATTTACAGCCAACATCTAATACTGGTAGCATTAAAAAACCTCAGATCGCTGAGAGAAAAAGAATAAAATATTCTAAAAAAAGTAATACAAAGTGCAGAGTCCATGTAATACCATCTGCTATTTTCTGTGTCAACATTGGTACAACAAGGCCCGAATAAGAATCTCCTCCAATGTATAGTGGATTAGATAGAAACTCAGGGTATGCCTCAAACCACTGCATCGTACATAATATGCTATGTTCAGCTTGTTGGAACTCTTAAAGTTGATAAATCTTGAAAGTCTTTAAAATTATTTTTTTGATAAGATCGAGCTGAATACCTTCATAAGGAAAGTGTATGCATCTGAGACGATCTTAAATTCTCCATAAACTAAATCTTCTGTTGTATTGGAGTAGGAAAACCCAGTCCCAGCTGGAGAATCAAGAAAAATAATGTTGCACACCTAAGAGTGCAAAATAATTTAGTGGATATGTTACACGAAAGAAAAAACTGCTGTGATACATGACATTCAATGGTACACGAGAAAATTTTGAATTAGGAATACGCTCTGCACTACAGTAATTATTTACAAATGAAAGAGTTAACTGGATATGGAAACAGATTATAGAGATCCAAGTTGAAAAAACCGATTTGCATAGAGCTATTTAGGGTTATATTACAGTCTAATAGGCCTTCTTGGCCTGAGTAAACAATATAAGTGATAAAAATCAGCCATGGAATGCTAATAGGAAGTTGTTAAAAGTGTTCTAAAAGAAAGAGGAATAATAATGAATCAGACCTTAGTCCAAGAGTGTGGATTGTCAATGAGCTTGGGTAAACCCCCAGTATAATTGAGATCAAAATACATTGGGCCTGCAATAAGTGAAAGACAATTGCAATCAAAGTCAATATAAAAAGAAAAGAAAAGAAAAAAACTATAGCAACCATTTTAATTTTAATAAAGAATTAGGAAAACTATCGGTGTTACTTCAAGTTGTCAGTATGAATACACCGGGGACATAAGTCAACCACCTATTTATTAGGAAGATACAGTAGTATGTGAGAATCGCATATAACGTAATCAATAGTTAAGCTTCAAAGTAGTGTCTTATATCAAGACTGTTGTGTTACTAGGCACTGTTACATCTTAGACTCTAAGAGGCAAAAGAAGGATTCAAGGCAATAGCTTTTAACTATAGTTTTCCTGATTTATATTGTCAATCCTTAGCAACAGGGGACAAGAGTGGAACCATAGAAATAACATTGGGTGATCTATAGAATTGTCCTTTGCTGCATGCCTAATTCACAGATTCATTAGTGTTGATATGAATTTTATTATAAAATGTAAAACCATATTTTAAAAATGGCAATATTGGAGCATTAGAAAGAAAACAATAATGGTAATTCAAGATTCCAATTAACTAACCAATCTCATAGACAAATCCAGTGAAACTTGAGCAACCAGGACCACCACTAAGCCACAGAAGAACTGGGTCTTTGGTTGGATTTCTTTCGGATTCAACAAAATAGTAAAAGAGAGCTCTACCATGAGTCTCACTGATTGTTATATACCTGGGCAATATAAAGAAAGATATTATATTGATGTATGTAGATGATCAAAACAGGTTAATGGGACTTAAGTACAACCAATAGAAATAACCTGAGCAAGCAAATTGAAGCTCCAAAATAAGCTAAAATTTAACTGAAAGCACCTTATTTACATAAATGGATACTCATTTGATAATTAAATAAATTATACACATTAAAGAGTCATATCTTTTAACATGCATAGGCCACCCATTAATATCATTCTGGTATAGCTTTAATACACGTTTCTGCAATAAACAAAACCTGAAGTGTCGCGAGGTGAACTAACCATTCAATAAAATGAGAATATAATTTTAAAAATCTGGGTTTAGCCATGGAGTTTAGCGCAGGGCACACAACCTGAAGTGCCGTGAGGTGAACTTGCAGCGCTGTAATCGTTTGGTCAATGTGTGAATGGAGATGTGGAGAATGTTTTAGTGCATCATTAAGAACATTTGTTTTAAATTACTCGCGAACGGTTGGAAGGTGCCCACAACGGGAAAAGTTGTAAATCCTTTGCATTTTCAGAGTGTTTCTCGCGGAAAACAAAATTTCTAGGACAATTTGCGGCATCAGTCCGTGTTCAGAGGGCATTTAGAGGCACACCATCCAGTGGTAGGGGTTAAATCTGAGTCCTGGATCCCTCAATGGGTGTTCTAGAACAAGAAATGGGTTGATGTTTGCAGAACTAAAGGGGCTTTGGGGCTTTCACACCATCCAATGGTAATTGTTAAATCTAAGTCCTGGATCCCTCAATGGGTGTTCCAGAACAAGAAATGGGTTGATGTTTGCAGACCTAAAGGGGCTTTGGGGCTTTCACACCATCCAGTGGTAGGGGTTAAATCTGAGTCTTGGATCCCTCAATGGGTATTCCAGAACAATAAATGGGTTGATGTTTGCAAACCTAAAGGGGCTTTGGGGCTTTCTGGAGAGAATGTCTAGGGGTTGTCTTATTCAAAGGATTTTGTTCATCTTTCTTCTACACAAGGTGTGTTAGGTGTCCCTCCTATCCCTCAAGCATGGTGTGGGTTTCCATTCTTTCCAGATAACGTTGCTCTCAAGAGGTTGGCCCCTTAAATCCCTTGTGTCAGGAGATCCCCAAGTGTTCATCCTCCACGGCAAGTGCCTCCTGCAAGAGATTTCAAAGGGATTATGCCTCTCCCTAAGGGTGCTAGGATGATTGGTGGGAAGAAGCGGAATGACAGATTTCAGTTTTTTTCCCCACATCAAAGGAGAATTCTTGCCTGCCCTTCATAGGTAGAGTGGAGAAATCAAAGAAATGTTCGCACCCCACAAACCCTAGGGAGAAGGGGGTTCTGGGATGGGGTTAGAAACAATGAAAAATCTTAAGCTCAGTTGGGAATAAACCCTAACATGATTCCTATCTTCCCCACAACAAGGGCAAGCAGACCCTTTAATCCCCTATTGCCGAAGAAAGCTTGGTTAGGACTACATTGGGATATCTTCAGGAGGAGAGAAAGAATCCTGAGAGCAGGGAAAGGAAAGAGCAATTTTTCAGATCCAAAATATCAGATGGAAGGCCCTCCACAACAACAGACCATTGAAAAGATTCTCAGAGCTCACATCTATAACAAATCAAAAACAAAGAGAAGATCTTATATGGAAGTAGAAAGAGATAAAGATAGGCCCACATCCCAGAGATATAGGGGTGAGATTAGAGCAAGCAAAGAACCAAGGGGTACAGGGAAAGATTTACAATCCAAAGCAAATAGAAAAACAAGGAGTAACTAGAAAGTCCCAGAAATATCAGATGGATCACTCATTGGGGAAGACACCCTTAGAGGCACTAGAAACATCCATCACCTTCTCAAAGGAAACACTCAAAGAAAGGATGAAACGTCTCCAACAGCAAGCCATCATTTGTAAGTTCTGGAACATTAACTTATCTTATTAGGATTTTTGTAATTGGACATTGGAGAACTAGAGTGACATAACTCAAATAGAATTAATAGATTCATCACTAGGTTTCTTCATAGTAATTTTCAATTCCAGAGAAAATAGAGACAAATTCTTCAAAAGGAAATGTTGGTTTTATAAAAATGTTGGTCTTCATATGCAATATTGGAGCCCTAACTTCAATAGCAAAGCCCACAATATTAAATTTATCCCAATGTGGATCTCCTTTCAGAATTTACCGCTAGAATATAGGGATGCAGATATTTTAGAGATTTTTGGAAACAAATTGGGAATATTTTTAAAACACGCTCTAACTGTGGAAAAGCATTGTCCTAAAATCTGTATTCTTATGAATACTGAAAACGAACTTCCTAGATCGATTAAAATTATCTCAAAGTTTGGGGTGTGGATTCATCAGATTACGTATGATCATTTGGAAATGGACTTAACCTCCCCTTTAAAAGAAACAAACATAGTCAACCATCCAGATGGGGGGCTGGTAAATATTATGGGAGAGGACCCTTGTAGCAAGAATCCTGCAAGGGAATCAGAGAAATGTGAAATGGGGATGTCCTAGAAGCTATCCACATTGGAACCAAACATTCTTTTCCCAAAAATCAGTAGTATAGGAGAGGTTTGGGAAGAGAGTGAGGTTTCCGATGACAAAATTTAGGGATAATGTCACTCTGATGTTGTGGACCCTTTTTTGGAGATGGATACATTTCTGCAACAAGATTCAAGGAAAGAAGCTCTTAACATTAGGTAATAAAGGGCCTAACAAGAGATACAATCAAGGCTTTGAAATCTTTAGAGAAGTAAGGATGGTAAACTTTGAAGAGTTGAACATAACATTAGAGGATGGCAATGACAACAGCTGGTTAGCCCTAAGAAATAAAAGAAGTCCATATCAGAGAAGAGGGGAAAGAAGTATTAAGGTGAATCTTCCCAGCACTTGGAAAATTTCTAAGGATAAAGGCACACTAAGTGTTGGAAATAATCTCATTAGTTTTTCATCATTTGGAGGAAAAATGTTGTTAAATCCCCAAAGCACAACTGTTGGGGATTATGGATCACTCCAAAATAAACCATCCAACATTAGTCAGCGAGAAATGGAGATGTTAATTGAACAATGGCTGGAAGAAGTCCAAGAAAATATCATTATAGAAATAGCAAGTCAGGTTCTGGCAGAAAGCATGAGACTAGAGGATTATTCAGTTCATAAGCAAGAGTCTTCTAGGGCAGAAAAGAGAAGGTGGATATTTGAGACTGAATTAGTAGAGAAAAATGAGGAAAGGGAGGCTGAAAAGCAAGCATCTAACATAACATCATTTGAAAAAGCAGAGGAAAGACTTTCAAAGGAGGTTAGGAGCAAGGAGGTTAAGGAAAGTATAGCTACTAATCTAAGAGAGGTAGCTCATTTTATTAACGAATATGTATTAGGAAGACAAGGAAAGCATGTGGAGGAGTTTGTTGAATCAGACTCAAGTCAAGATAGTGATGACATTCTACATGAAAGACTCATTGATATATTGAAAAAAGGTAAAAGACAATCTATTACAAAGGGATCAGATGTTACTCAGAGTAAGGTTAGAGGGGAAAGTCTAAAGGAGAACCAACTGAGCAAAGAAGATGATGAGCCACATTATGGAAAATTGGTAGCCTTAGGGGAAACCAGTGAAACGACCCCCCAAAAGCAAATCAGGAGTATGGGCATGAAAGACAAATTGGATATGGAAATGGGACAAAAATCACATTTTGATATGGCGTACACAAGCAGCCTCAATATTGGAAGTAGGAAATCGGAAAGACTAATGGAGAAAGAAATGGAATCAAGATCTCACTCTGCACCTTTTAAAGACAACTATAAGTAGTTGAGAACGAGAAAAATTGCAGGGTCAATAGTGGGGGGGGAATAAAGATAACAAACCCAAATGGGGCTATTATCCTTCTAAGGAGTTCAGCAATCAGAAACCACCAAACTTAAAAGAGATTGGTATAGTGGACAACAACATTCTGGCGGAGGATGTCAAGGGGGGGTTATTTCCACTTACTAATGAAAATAGTGTTACATCCCTAACTTTAACTCTATTTTACTTTTTACTTTTGAAGTAATTAGTAGATGATTATGCATGATTCAATGATTAGATGTTTAGGAAAAATGTTTGGAGAAATCAATGTTTTCTTGAGTTACGTATATTTCACTAAAATTGAAATGTGTTTAAAAGTTGTCAATATGTGTTGATTTCATAGAGATTATGAAATGATTAATGATACGTCAATCTCAAATTAGTGTTTGCAAGATTGCATTCAGGAATCAGGTTTCTAACCTCCGAGAAAGGGAGGGAGAGCATCATTGGAGAGAAGAGTATAGATACAAGGAATATAACTGGTTGTTGCCATCTTAAGTCATGTGTTGGTGTTAATTAGCAAACTTAGTTGAGTCAAGTAAGTGGTACTCAACCTTTGGGCGTAAGTCAATATTTCTATTCGACCATTGTTGAATTATGTTAAGGAAAGTTTGACTGTCAATAAGGACTAATCGATAGTCATTAGTTCTCATGTGTTTGAATGGATATACTCGAAAGGGAGTAAATGCATAAATGTTAGTTTATATGTTTTTATATATATACACAAGATTGTGAGGGGGACAATACCTCAATCCCAATCACACACCTTGTCAAATGAATTATAAGGACATACAATCATTATGATGATATATGTTTATATATATTTAATTCATATTAAGTTGAAGTATGAGCTTATCTTTTTCTAAATTGAAGTCAACTATCAAGAGGGTATTTTATAATTGAAAGATATTGTAAAACTTGGAGAAGTTGGAACAAAGTTACACGTTAACATTTATGTATATATAAATATAACTATATGCATATAAATACCAGAGAAATAAGATAATAAATTCTTGAACTTATATTCTTATACGTTTCCTAGGCAAGTTATAAATATAAGCTATCTAATAGTTGCATGCTTAGTAAAGCATGACAACATTTATATATTTGTCGGTGCCATTAGGTGAAATATGGGTTAGCAACCAATAGAGTGGACTGCCACCTTATATTTCACGACCTTTTCTTAACATAAAATATTTTATACTTAGTAAAGTACGCATGAGGTTTGTTTAATTCTTATTGGTGGTGTAGCTTTGGTATTGTGTAAGCTCGACCCTCATTATAGAGGAGCACATTTCTATTATATTATAAGTTATTCTATCAAGTTTGATCTGCTTTAAGACTTAGTGGACTGCATCGTGCTTGCTACCGTGGCTCCAATCCCGTGATTGTAGCGCTGCCATCACTTCTTCCTTTCTGCAAATAGTAAACCGACATAAGCTTCTAGGAAGTCATGAATGAACCTTTCGAGAGGGAAAGAAGGAATGAAATATATTCAGTTATCTTTCTATAACGGTTTTGGGGGAAGCGCAGGATGAGGGGATGCTAGAAAGGCGGAAGAAGTTTCTTTATTCGAGGGGGGAGGTTATTTGCTGGGTAGTTTTTTTCGAATGCATGAGCAGGATATACATTTTGGTACATATCATGCATGGAGGGGGGGTCCCTAAGTATTATTCAATTGGGTGGGTGTGGATGGAGGCAGGAAACTCGCGCACAGTGGGGAAGACACTTAATGTTGTCTCGTATCACAAGAAGGTTGTCTCAGACTGGAGCAGCTAGCAAAGTGTAACATGTGAGTATATTTGGGACAATTGCTCAGGTATGAATTGGCTTTATTACCCTGTGTGTATGCCATAAACTCCTGTAGCTTAAGCTTCGTTTCGAAATGGAAATTCCTATGAGATATGAAGTCTCTAAGACAAGTGTAAAGTCTTGAATAAACGAAAATTCGAGTGTCTTCATCTATATTGATATACATATTGATCTTTAAAGTCTGTTCGACATTAATATTTAAATTCATTATATCGTTCTTCAAATTATTTCTCGTATGGTTAATGGTAACCAGAGATGAATATCTCATTAGAGCACCTATTTGATAATAAAGATATTCAGTTGGCTTTGCCTTCCAAACGCAGGAATAAGGTATGAAAAAGTAGACAAGCTTGTGCTTGAAATCCATTCATCCAGAGCAATAGAGAGATATTGATCTCATTTGGAATATCCAGGATTGGAGATATGATAACACTTAAAGAATTTAACAACTATGTTTTAGAATATTCGAATATCGAGGAAGCACTTGTGTGAGTTCATAATTCATTTAAGATGAAAGACAGTGAACATCGGATTATCAATAGGATTGAAATTATTGATATGTGAATAGAACTTCTAGGATTAATCGATTTACGTCATTCAAAGAATGGTTATCGTATAACGTACTCACATTCCTAGAGTAATGAGGAATTATATAGCACCTAAGAGGTTTGGAGAAAACCAGAGTGCATTATGCTTGTGTTGTATTGTTATATTTATTATTGAAATTGGGTTTTGAGATAGCAATGGGTAACTAGGAAAAAATGGAAATAGACCCCTTAGTCTATGTTAAAGACTAAGATAGCTCTATCGATGAAACCTTGCTAGTTCTCTCATGGGACTTATTAGATTAGAAAATATCATCATGATATTGAAGTAAGGAGATTGCAACATAGAAAAAGATTTCTTTGTAGGAAATAGAATTTCTCTTGTCAATTTTGTATTACATGTTAAGGAAATGGGTGACCCACGAGTGTGGAACCCTAGATAACCTTTGATAGCATTGGTTGCTTATGTCATGATCCTCAAGAGAAAGAAAGATCTTGAAATGTATTGATGTTGATCTTGTAGTCTTTGTTGAACGTATTTTAGAACTATGTGTACAAGGAATTCCGTTATTCCAATACTTGGTATCATTGCCATAACCAATTTTGAGAAGGGATGTTGGGAGACCGAAACTCAACCTACATGTCTATTGTAGTTGAGATTGTTGTTATAGGTATATGTGACATACTTATATAAAGGATGATAATCATATGAGTTTAAACCTATTCTATTTCAAATGTGAATAAGATTGAGTAGACAAGGAAGTTGGAAGAATTTATTATCTCTTACGAATCTAACCTATTAAGGTTGAAGGATTGAACTTAGTCGAAGTACTAACTACATGAGAAGTAACGACACTGATTAAGATATATATTTATATATCAATGATAATATTCCTTGGATAGCGTGCTTGTTCACATTATATGAAATGTGAATTTGAGAAATGCTAAGTCATCTATGTAAGACTAGAAGTAGTTGCTCTTATGTTTAGCTTTGTTAATGCTATTATCTTTGGAGAATAAGAATGTTTGATATTTCCATGCATTGGGTTAGAGAAGCTAAACCCTAGTATTGAAACAAGAAGGATGTAGGAATACATGACTCTTATGTCGGATATGACTTTGTATAAATATATACTGATTGATAATGAAAGGTTGAGAAAACCATAGAACAAGACTGGAAGTCTTTATAATACCTTAAGAGAATCTACGATAATGTCGAAACTCTATTTAACACATCAAGATGTTGGGTATTGAATCTTGAGAGTACAATGACAAGAAGTCATAAACCCTAGATATTGCAAGGATGCAATAAGGGACTTTTAAAAGGGTTGAAATACCTAAATCTTTACATAGAATGAATAGATCCTAGATTAAGGATTAGTTCTAAGTCAGATTGACTAGAATGGATTTTCTTTAATGACTAGTTTGAGTCTAGAAGACCAAATCAAGTAAGAAAAACTATAGAATGAGATAGTTTCTAAGACGAGTCAAAGGTGTGTGTCTTGATGGAATGACCAATCAAAATGATCATACTTAGCTAGAAGGGATCTAGAGTTGTATGGTCGATTGAGTTTTATAGTACACATCACTAGGACTCAGATGGTGAAACTGGCAGTTCCTTATATCTATACTCTTCGAGAAGGGTCGGGTTACTTCCAGTTTGGAAGTGCGCGGGGGACCACTTGAGTCTGTGGTTGGAGGAAAAGCACTCGGATGATGCTCTCCCTCTGAAGCAGTAGACTCTCTGAGGCTTGTGAAGATAGAGATCAACATTTCAGATGCAGTGAAATTCCATATTCTGGCTTGTGACAATCAAAACCTATGAGGTAAAACTATTTTTTTATGTTAAGTGTATCTTATGTGATATAAATGAATATTGTAAGGATTTATCTTGATTCTAGTTATGAATACATGTGAATTCAAGTTTGAATTTTATATGGAAAAGTTATACTTTATTCTTGTGCTTATGCAAATGTTTTAAAAAAAAAAAAAAAAATTTCTCTCTCATGTTTACTAAGTTTATTTACCTTCTAGTAAATTCTTGAGATTACTTGAGTTTTTAGAAGAGAGTTGTTACAAATAGGAAAAAGATTAATGGAAGGCTAGGGAAAGAGAATATGTTGATCCAAAATTTAGAGGAGAATGTCCAAACCCCACCTCTCTCACCTAGACTTAAGGTAGTGTATGAGCTCTTTGGAATGGCAGTGAACAACACGTTATCAGAAAAGGATAATGAGAAAGAGAAGAGTAAGCTTGCTTTTGTAGACAGACTTCTGGATCCAAATTACTTAGAGGAGGAGGAAAGGATTGAGGACTTGGAAGGATTGTCACTCTCAGAGGCTTTGGATAAGGAGAAGTCATGTTGCAATCTGAATGGAGATGATCAACTAGAGGAATTGGAGACACCTTCTCTATCTCCAAGTAAGTCTGAAGTGTTTACTTTAGCTTGGGGATTGAAAGATCAATATCAAATAAGAAGTCTTCAGATTGTGGGGAAAAGTAATAGAAAGGAAAAGGGAGCAAATCTTCATCTTTTTTAAGGTCCGAAGAAGGGGAGGAATCAGATCAAACCAAAATCACAGACTATATGCATGTAGGGAAGGGGAATTTCCTTCCCAAGAAGAAATGAAGGTCATATCATGGAATGTTAGGAGGTTGAATGCTCCTAACAAGCAATGTTTAATCAAACGTTGCATTTTTTCCTTCAAAGCTGATATTGTCATGATGCAGGAAACAAAAATGAGTGTTGATCAAATGGTAAAATTTAATAGATCAATAGGAAGTTGGGATATGGAATTTGAAGAGGCTATTGGAACCTCGGGTGGGCTGGCAATTATGTGGAATCCAAGAAGAGTTGATTTTAACAAATTGGAAAGAAGAACCAATTGGATTGGTGGAACAATAAAATCTCTAAACTCTAACTTGAAATTCTCTATTTTAAATGTTTATGCTCCAATCCCCACAAAGAAGAAACTGGAAGTATGGGAAGAGATCAGTAGCAGATTTAGGATTTGGGTAGAAAAGAACTACATTATCGGAGGAGACTTTAATGCCATTGTTCATCTTTCGGAGAAAAGTGGGGGGTGAGAATCTCAGCCTCAATTAGACTTCAAAAATTGGGTGTTTAAAGAAAATCTCTTAGAAATTGAGTTGGAGAATGGAACCTTCACATGGAACAACAGAAGAATGGGATTCAGTAACATAGCTGAAAAATTAGACAGGTTCTTTTATAAAGGAGATTTAACCACCTTCCCATTTGATTTCAAAGCTTCCATTTTTCCAACATCAAGATCAGATCATTATCCTATTTAGCTAGAAATTCTGGGAGAAAACAAATCGTTGCTATGCCCATTCAAATTTGAGAATATGTGGATGAAAGATGAAGAGTTTGTGAAACTTATTGAACAATGGTGGAAGGAATGTCATGTTGAAGGATCTAAACTTTTTTGCTTCATGACCAAATTGAAGAAAATTAAAAAAAAAACTTCTTTGTTGGAACAAAGATCACTTTAAAGACATTTTTGATTCAAAAAACACAATAGAGCAAAACATTAAAGACCTCAATGAACAAGTCATCCAACAAGGCATGAACTTGGAGATGTTTTGCAGGGAAAAGGAGCTCTTAAGGGATTATGAAGACATTCTAGCCAAAGAAGAGATTTTTTGGAGGCAAAAATCAAGAGAGATTTGGTTGGAAGAAGGGGATAAGAACACAAAGTTCTTCCATAACAGTACAAAACAAAGGAGAAGCACTAATAGAATCCACAAAATCAATGATGATAACGGGAAAACCTTAGATGATCAATCTGAGATCCAAAAAGAGATAATTCAATTTTATTCAAATCTTCTTAACAATCATGAAGGTTCACATCTCGCAGCTCAACAAGAGATGCTGGAAGATATCCCTAGGCTGATTTCAGAGGATGATAATCAGATGTTGATGGAAAAATTTACAGAGGAAGAGATACAGAAAGCACTAAATCAGCTCCATCCAGACAAGGCCCCAGGCCCGGATGGATTCCCAGCAGGTTTTTTCTAGAAGTGTTGGCCAATTTTGGGTTCAGAAATGTCTGAAGCATTAGAAGCAGCAATATCATCAGGAAGATTTCTGAGCTCGAAATCAACAACACTTATTTTCTTAATTCCTAAGAAAAATAAAGCACTATGTCTAGATGAATTTAGACCAATATCACTTTGCAACACAATATATAAGGTGTTGACAAAGACCCTTGCAAACAAATTGAAAAAGATATTGCCAAAAATTATAGGAGAAGAATAGACAGGCTTTGTTCCGAGAAGATCCATCTTTGATGGAGTGATAATTGCTCAAGAAGTAATTCATTCTATTCAAAAAAATAAGTAGCCAAGTATGATCATAAAACTAGACATCAAAAAGGCATATGATAAAGTAGATTAGAGATTTTTATCTAAATGCATGGAAGGATTTGGGTTCTACAAATCATGGATAAATCTGTTATTTTACTGCATTTCTACCCCAAAAATTTTCATCCTAATCAATGGGAATCCATGTCGTTTTTTTGAAAGTTCAAAAGGAATCAGTCAAGGAGACCCACTTTCCCCCTTCCTTTTCATCATCATGGCTAAATCTCTTGGTAGGAAGTTATGTAGCCTTCAAAGATTTGGTTCTATCAGAGGAGTGGAGGTGTCATCTTCGGTTCAGCCAATCAAACATCAGTAGTTTGCAAGCAATACAGTTCTCTTTGGGAAAGGTTGTAGAGGTGAGGCTTTACAGATGAAAAGGTTGCTATCAATATATGCTAAGGCCTCGGGACAAGTAGTCAATAAAGAGAAGTCACAGATTTTCTTCTTTCATGTCAAAACAAGAGTCCAAAACCAAATATTAAGTTTATTAGGTTTTAAGGTAGACTTCCATGCACTTACTTAGGGATACCAGTAGATAAATCCTTGAGATCTTCTTCAGCCTGGAAACCAATCGGGGAAAAGATTGATAGGAGAATGGAGACATGGAAATCAAAGTGGTTATCATGGGCATGGACAATTATAATGCTGAAAGCAACTCTATCAGCCATTCCCATTTATCTAATGTCCTGCATTTCAATGCCAAGCGGAGTCTACATGGACCTGATGAAGAAGTTGAGAAATTTTTTTTGGCAAGGCATAGACACAAAAAAGAAGTTTGCTCTAATTGCATGGGATAAGGTTTGCAATCCAATTGAGCACGAAGGCAAGGGTATCAAAAATCAGTTATGGCAGAATAAGGCAC
Source organism: Sequoia sempervirens (assembly GCA_007258455.2). Lineage (NCBI taxonomy): Eukaryota > Viridiplantae > Streptophyta > Pinopsida > Cupressales > Cupressaceae > Sequoia > Sequoia sempervirens. Next base: position 238,720 of record VDFB02266957.1, read on the forward strand.
TAAGGGCTAAGCTATTCTGGAAAATACATAAGGAACAACACCTCAAATGGGTTACGATCATTAGAAGCAAATACCTCACAAACTTAAATAATGACGAGGCATTAAGAGTCACAGATTTTCCTAGGGGGTCCCGTATTTGGAACTTTATTGCTAAATCTAGTGATATTATACTTAATCATATATCATGAAATGTAAAGGATGGGAAGAAATCATTATTTTGGAATGACTCATGGGGAGGTTACCCTATTATCAGTAATATGTTGGACACAGACAGAATTAGCCAAATTTGTTCAGTCAAATGGGGAATTCATGTAAGCGACTACATTATATTATCAGACAATAACCAAGATTGCAAATGGGAGTGGAAACAATTTGAAGACCTTGATATACCATTGGTGGAGATTAACAACCTCAGACAAGTATTAAAGGATAGATTTATTCTGTTTAAGCAGGGAGGGGACGATATTATCTGGAATGGATCAAAATCAGGCTGGTATAATGTGAGGGATGGCTATAAAATAGCATATGAGCAGTAAGAAAGAACCAAAACCCAGTTACCTATGATATTAAATGTTGGAATAGAGTGTGCATGCCAAAGGCTGGCATTTTCACATGGGTGGCATTGCAAGGTAAAATTTTGATAGCAGATTGGTTTAAAAGAATTGGATATCAGGGCCCTTCAAGATGCTCACTATGCTACAATAGTGAGGAGAATGTCAACCATACGCTTTTAACATGCCCCTTTTCCCTTGAATGCTAGCAGTGGCTTTGTGCTAAACTTGGTTGGATATCAGCGTTACCAAATGATATATTAACACTATTCAAATCTTGGCCAACTCTTTTTAGGGATAGCTTGTGTGGAAATTTATGGATCTTTTCTCCTTCAATTATGATATGGGAACTATGGAAGGAGAGAAATAGGAGAGTATTGCAAGGGAAATCCATGGAGATAGAAATGCTTATGAATAAGATTGAAGTTGTCATTGTGGAAACAATGAACTCGAGAATTCATGCCCAAAGCAACAAATCAAAATTTTATACAGGCTGGGATGACAGTATGTTCAAGAACTGGTTTGGTCTAAAAACTCCTCAAGTTATTGGGAAAGGTTGCCAAGTCAGCAAACAAAACAAAGCAAATTGTAAATGGAGACCTCCAAATATTGGTTGGTTCAAACTGAATTTTGATGGAGCGTCCAGAGGGAATCCAGGTCCATCAGGAGCAGGTGGTGTGATTCACTCATGGCAAGGTAAAACTATTGCAAGATATTCAAAACCATTGGAGATTGATACAAACAACGTGGAAAAATTTAAGGCTCTAGTGTCAGGGCTATCCCTTTGCATAGAATTGAACTTGGCAAAGGTAGAAATTGAAGGAGATTTGTCTCTTGTGGTAAATGCGATAACAGCTAAGAAAGTGTTGAGCTAGAAATTACAATCTTTACTAGATTCAGCAATAAACCTGATGGATAAGTTTGAAAATGTAACGATTAACCATATTTACAAAGAAGGCAATACAATGGCAGATGCATTGGAAAATATGGGAGCTGATTGTAAGAGACCAGGTGTCTCTCAACCCAACCACTGATTGACAATGCAAGGTTTTTTGTTTGTTTTGCCATTTTTGATTTTTTTGAGGTTTTTGCAATAAGAAGAAATTGGTGCAATTTTCAAATAAAATACAATAAATTCGTAGAATGCTAGAAACAATAATAAATCTATGATTTTGTATAGAGAAAGCCTTCTTTAATTCAATCGAACTATTACAAATTAAAGGCAATACATGCAATGTAAAAAGCAGCTAAAGACTCAATGAAAAACCTAATTATTATTTGCAGCAAGGCGCACAGCTGAGAAATCATAAAAATAACCAAGAATACTTCTATCTCCCAGTCGAAGTAGACGCCAAACACTCCTGTGAAGCAAGGCGACCAGGCTGGAAGGAAATGGAACAAAAAGGCAAAGGCGTTTTCTTTATTTTTTTCACATGCCTATTTTCTGGTACAATACAGCCTTTAGCAGCAATGATAAATGTACGGCTGGGGAAATATAAGAGCCAAAACAACTGGAAATAAGCCTCAATCAAGTCGCCCCTGATATCTAATGAAAAACAATTCAAACCCTTACTGAATTCTTCCTCTGTAAGCACAAATATGACTTCTGAATAAAGTCATCCAACTAACAAGCTTCAACTGGTATCTCACAGTCTCAGTATGTCTGATTCTGAAGAGGGAACGTCCTCCAAAATCCAATGATTTGCAGAAACCCTTGTTTCACAAACCCCAATGTTCTCAGAGAGAAAATGAGACAAATTAGAATAATTCACAATGAAGTTTGATTTGCCTTGAGATGAAATATAAATCTTCTCTCAATAAGTCGACCCAAAAAAGCAAGTGAATGAGCATTTAAATTATTAATTAAATCGCCCTTTGAACTTAGGCAAAACAATTAAATAATGGCGTCCCCTTTTGATGAGTAATAAAATATTCATTTAATATTATTTATCTCTTTATTATAAAGTATTAATACTTTATAATTTTTCCATTAAATAATTACTTTAATTTTTCATTAAAGTGAATTTATATTATAAAGTCAAATTAATAAACCTTTAATAATTATCAAATGCCTCAATAATCAGTGTTTGCTCATCAATTCATCAAACTAGGTCGAAACTGAGCTGACCAACTGAACCAGGTGCCCTGCCAGAAATAGTAACCCTTGTCACCTGACTTACTATAAATAGTATCTGTAAATCACTCTGAAAGTGTCTGCCAAAGCCCAGACCTGAATCAACTGATGGAGTGATGTCTCGAAACTCTAGATAACTGCCAAGGACAACCCTCTAATCAAAATTGTTAGCCTACGAGGGTCAACTTGATAGGCTCACTCCTCAACAAACAACGTCTGCTAAAACAAGGACATTACACTGATGGAACGACTCTTAAATAGATAACTCCATGTTGAGCAAGGATTTTTGTGGATAAGGATTTGAATGTCATCCGAAAGGAAGAGAAGAGAGACGTTTAGGATTCTAAGAGTGGTGAGACAAGTAAGAAGGCAGAGAAGGAAACAATGGTTACCCCCATTAAGTTGAATTCACCAATCTCCAACCTTAGACCACAGGTTCAAGCAAGTTTCTCGCTACAAACACCACTTACAATGAGCTCCACAATGAAGAAATTAATTCACTCCCAGAACCGACAATGGCAGATCCATCTTCAAATTTGGGCATTTAGTTACTATTTGTAGTCTGGTCCAGCAGAGGAAGAATACTTGAGGCAAAAAGGGTAAAGATAAGGACTCTTGATGATCTTTGGTGTTTTGTCATTTGTTTTTTACCATCATCTACCTTTTTTAAACTCAAACTTTGCTCAATCGTAGTTGCAGCAATAGGTGGTAGCTTCCTTTTTATGATAAGGTTATAGACTTTGTTCAGGATAGCTTTATGGTTTCATGTTCTGATTTTGATCTCCTCATGGAAGCCATGATTCTACTTTTTTTATCTTATGTTGAGGCTTCAAGTCTTGTGAATCCTTATACATTTAATTTTAATACAATCTCCTCGGCTTCGGCCCCTTAATTATCAAAAAAAAAAAAGTCATATATTTCAACTCTCTTTTACACATCAAATTTTCACTCTGATTCAGAAGATGGCAAGATCAACCTTTAGGGTATGGATTCAATTAGAGCTATTTTTTTATTAAATACATTAAGAAAACTCTTCTCATTTCCTATATAGCTAATCCATATATAAATTCATTGAAATGAATAGACTAAGTACAATGCGTACCAACTAATCGAGATATCTCAAACAACTTCCAAAAGAAGAAATTAGCACCTTTTGGAGTTACCGATGAAACTAATGTTGAGTGTGAAGTCCAACAGTCATGGACCATTACTCTTCTTTGCTGCCTCTTCAATTCTTATGATTTTATCTTCATATTTTGGAGACAATCAAAATATCTTTTGGCCAATGTAATATATATGTAATTGCAAGCTATTGTATAAGGTATAATAAAAACAAAGCGTGTCCTGCTTTTTCTATGGATGTAGCCATTTATAGTGAACTACGTAATTACAGTGTTGTGTGTTTGTTTTTTGTGCAATGGTTGTTTGTTTAAATTGTATATTTGTATTTCTTTATCTTCTCTTAATTCTCAACAATTGGTATCAAAGCCAAGAAGTTATGGAGAAATTGAACAAAGATGGAAGAGGCGGATGAGTGGAGAATTGAAAATTTCTCTAATCAGAATTTCTAGATATGGAAGCTTCAATTACAATCTCTCCTAATCCAAAAGGATCTCTCAATTGCATTAGAGGGAAAGTTGAAGAATCCCGAAAAAATGTCTAATGAGGATTGGGATATTTTGGACAAGAAGGCTGCAACAATTTGATTATCGTTTCTCTATCTAGTAATGTCTTATTTAATGTTGCAATAGAGAAGAGAACAAATGATATATGGGATCGGTTGTGCGACATGTATGAGAGGGCTTCCACAACTAATAGGGTTTTCTTGTTGAATAAATTGTTTAATTTGAAGATGAAGGAAGGCAATAGTGTTTCCAACCACCTAAATGAATTTAATACCTTGATCAGCCAATTGATTTCTATTGATATTAATTTTGAAGAAGAAATCAGAGCCATCTTTCTTTTGTGCTCTCTTCTTGATAGTCGGGAAGGAGTGGTTATGACAATTAGTAACTTGGTATCCAAAAGAAAAGGATCCGATAACAAGGAAGGCATTTTAAAATTTGACGATGCTCCTAAAACTCTTCTCAATGAAGATATGAGAAGAAAACATCAAGGTACCTCACCCAGAGAGGCTTTGTTTTTCAACAATAGGGGGGATCACAAGAAAGAGAAAGGCATAATCATAGAGGAAGATCAAAGTCCAGCAAGAGATTGAAGTCAAAAGGAATAAATAGTGGTTGTTGGTATTGTGGCAAGCAAAGCCACATCAAAAATAATTGCTGGTCATTTAAGAAGGATGAAAATTAGCCAAAGGAAAATGAAGTAAATACTACATATGAAGAGGATGCAGGTGCTCTCGTTTTGTGCAGTGGTGAAGCTGCAACAAGTGTGTGGATGTTGGATTCTGGAGCTTCTTTCCATGCTACATCATGCCAAAAGATCTTCAAAACCTATCAAGAGGGCAACTTTGGTAAGTTTGTCTTGGTGATGATGAACCTTGTAACATTGTTGGCAAAGGAGATGTCTTATTGAAATTAGAAAATGGAAATAGTTAGCTACTGACAAGTTCCAAAACTCAAAAAGAATTTGATTATTGTGGGACAACTAGATGCTCAAGGTTGTAACATCATTTTTCATCCAAACACAAGTTGGAAGGTGACAAAGGGAGCCTCAGTGATTGCTAGAGGCAGAAAATCAGGCACTTTGTATGTGTTAGAGAGTCATGTTGAAGTAGGAGTTGCAATGCTAGTTGCGAACAACAATATGGGAATTTGGCACAAGAGGCTTAGCATATGAGAAAAAAGGGCCTTAAGATTTTGCATAAAAGAAATCAACTTCCAGGTTTGAAATCAGTTGATTTAGAGTTGTGTGAGCATTATATCTACAGATAAAAAAAAAAAGAAAAAAAAAAGAGGATCCACTTCTCTACCAAAGGACATGATAAGAAGACAAGATCATTAGAGCTCATGCACTTGAATGTCTTTGGTCCCACAGAGGTAACTTATATTGGCATGTCAAAAAAAATTGTCACTTTTTTGGATGATTTCACTAGAAAAGTTTGGGTTTATATGTTAAAAAGAAAATATGAAGTGTTTAAATTATTCAAAAAATTTAAAGCACTTGTAGAAAATCAGATTGGCAATAAAATTAAATGCTTGAAAATGGATAATGTGAAAGGAAGCCAGGTGAGCGGAAGCAGCTTCCTACACTAATCTAAGTAGGGGAGGGTTACAAAAAACTCCGTTTTAACACCTTATACAGTTATAATAAGGAGAAACATATGGAAAGAATTAGATAGAATAGCAAGTACACATAAACAACTAAGATACCGGTTCTGTAGGTAAAACCCCCTGGTCCTGGTCCGGTCCGGCTCCAATTCGTGGTCCAGGTCCAGTCTAGTTTGGGTCTGGACAGGGTCCGGCCCATAACCTGTGGGTTCGTCCCTAATGGACCCAAACCGAACCCAGTTCAATTTAACTGACATTACAAAAATATTTTGTAGGATCCGCAGATGTAAGGTTTGTTGATGCGACAAATCATCATTCTCATTGTTTTCAGAGAGCTACTGTTAGCTATGTAATCAGTTAAGAACAACCAAATCGATAATTGTCTCTTATTCTCGAGTCTGACAATTTGATTTGTAGGCTGCACGGAAAAGATAGTGCCTGGTTTTAAAAAATGTTCTTATTGCTCAAGCTTTCAAAGATAACTTGGTGGTAGATCAGATTTTGACTATCTGGGGTGGCATCCTGCAATTGCTCCAAATTGATAGAACTAAAGTGTAATTTCAGCCCTCAGAGTTAGTACAAAATACAATGCCCAAGTGCGCTCGCCTGTGATGGGTATATTTTACTGCCTTCACATGACATACCTTAGCCCAAAGTTGAAATACAACGTATCTCATGTCCTGCGTAGCTGTGCTTCATAGTGTTTGCTGGTCCCAACCATTAAGAATTATTTTTCACAAGCGCTTTTGCAAAGTTTCAACTAAATTTACTGTAATGGCACCAAGAAAAGACAACAGTGGCACTACACTTGTTTTCTTAAAGCAAGAAACTAAAGCGCTTTTTCTTTTCATACCTCTTGACCCTACTAGCCTTTTACAACATAGTAGACTAATATTACCACGACATGTAGCATCTAATATGGATGCTGATGATGATTTTTTTTATGACTCATATGATTGATCAATGATCAATAAACACTTACATCATTATGATTGAACTTTAATTTATATCATGATATTTGAGTATCACTAATATTTTAATATTTGACTATGAAAGTGGTGGTGTATTTTGCTATGTTATTTGACTATTAATATGGTTGTGTATTTTGAACTTAATTATTGCTGCAAATATGTATATATGTCTGATTTTTATATGTTTTTGTATTAACAAACCTAACCTCAAAAAAAATTTGTCCAAACCCTCAAACTCGACCCAAACCGAACTGATAACTTAAAATTTACATAATATATGTGGAAAATCCCAATAAGAAGTTCCCCTATTTTCAAGGTATGATTCAAGTAGACATATAGAAACACAAAGAAACTTCACCTGAAATCTATTTTAGAGATATCCCCAAAAGGATCTCCAAGACAAGGAACCATTTCCAATATAAGAGATGAGTATCATGGGTCAAGCTTTGATTCTTTTGGTAACTATAGATTTATGTATTTAGCTTTGCATATGCCAAATTAGTACTTGACATGAGACTAATTTAAATAAAAGATGCTTCTAAATTTTCATTATTTTGAATATGGCACCTCGCATGATTATAATTGCTGGACATAAACAAGAATTTTTCTAATATTAGACAATTAGTATGATGTTAAATTGCTAATGATTTGTGCTTTCTGTCTCTGTGTTTATCTCTTAACTTAATTAATCTCAATCTTCCCCCCTTCTTTCTGGGACACACTTTTGGACCTTGTACCAGAGATAATTACTACGAGAATGGAAGTTGACAATATTTACTTGTCTTGATTATAATAGAAAGATCCCTAGATGATGTACTCTGATCTGTTGGTAAACTGAATTACTTGAAAATGTGATTGCAGGATAGTGAGTTGGAATGAAGGCAAAACTGAGAGTTCCTATTGCATGTCCAAAAATAAACACAAAATCAAGGAGATTAGAGCTCGTTCAAGTTGGGAATCAGAAAGGAAAAATAAGATGACTCCTAGATGAACTTTGTAGTGGAAGACAATGCAGTTGGTTTGATATGATCCGAAGTTGAGAAAAAGTTGTATTGAATGTTGAATGCTAAATCGGCAGCTATCTCCATGACCTTTGTCGCCAGAATGTATCTTATATGTGTAATTGGCCGCTGAGCCTTGAGGTGCTAATCTAAGTTTTTCTCTTAGAGGATTGCAATTTATATAATCAATATTTCCAACTCTTGTGCAAACCCATCTAAGGATCATCTCCCATAATTTCACGACAAGAAAATCCCAAATCTGATAATCACAAAATCTTCCATCTCTAGATGGAAAGGTATCTTGACACAGTGTCAAAGGATCTGTAAAATCCATATAAGAAATAATAAACTTTATCTGTTTCAAATTTTTCATCTTTGAGTGGTGAATATAATATTTCAAGTTCGGTGGGTACTCCTGGAGCATGTTTGCCCCTTGGCCTGAAGCTCCTTTGGCTGGATAAAGTTAGAACATGATTATCAAGTTCTATGGCTAAGAGTTTAGTTAGGTTGTATACAATCACAATGATCTAAGACCTTATGACTCATATCAGTCTCCAACATTTCAGATGTCCCCATTGATATAAGATATCCAAGAGAGCGAAACCCAAAGTTGAAAGGTCAGTAATGCATAAGATGACAGTGTGACTTCATTTAAGGAATTCAGCTTTCAAGTTTTGGAGTTACCGATGAAACTCAAAGGTTCTATATTAACAGAGTTCTCTACTGAACCAACAACAGTTATTTATTCAGAACCCACTAGGAAGCATCACTGCTCCTTGTTAACTTTGTATTATCGTTTAATTTCCTTAACTGCAAACAACTTCTTCAATGTAACACCAATCTGCTATCTGAAATCAGTCTCTTATAATTTATCCATAGTTAGTAGGAGACAAGAACTCATACTTGTATGAAAATGGAGACATGTACTTGGAGTCTTGGAGACAGAAAAAAATTAAAAAAACTTATATGGCCAACAGGCCATTCTATACTAAACTTTCTTTGTAACTGTAGAAAGTTTCGCAAGAATCAAAATGTTTTTGCAAGTGTTATTTGTAACTGTTATTATTCTTGTGGGCTCACTAATTCCATGATTGCAGCTCACAGAGGAGGTAGTCATTCACCTGCTGATCGGCATGGTCATGCAAAGCCCAACATAAGAGAAAAACCTTTAATTCTCATGAAAATCTGATGTCTCGTCTTTGTTTTTGTTGCTACCTTCACTGGAGGGATATCTCCCTGTTTTTACATAAGGAATCAGATATTTGTTCCGATGGGCACCCAATTCACGGGAGAGGTATTCTTGGTGATGGTCTTAATGCATTTCTTGAGTGATTCTGCAGAAATGTTCTAAGATTTGAAGAAGAAAGTGTATCCTTTGCATTCATGCTCTGCACTTTGGGATATCTACATTCTATGCTGGGACAACTGATTATCACTTGGATCCATGCCAAGCAAGCAAAGAAAATAGAAATTATCCTTGTGAAGATGCCTGTCCCTTTCCAAACAATAGGTAGACTGTAATTTTTATTCTCATTGTCCATCAAATCTATGGTCTGTTTTGTAAATGCAACAGTCCTAAGAATATATAATATATAAATGTTGTAACTACAAATTGTAAAATTCCCAACTTGCCACTAGAATTTTTTCTTTAAATTCAATTTGTAACAACTACCAACTTAATTGTCCAAGCATCTTTCATCTAAATCTTAAGTGTTGATTTCAAAAGTTCTTCATTTACCATGGTGATGACAAATCAACGTCACCACTTATATGCTTACACCTAAAAGTGCTAAGCTCATACAATTAGGGTCATCCCTAGACCCAGACCTAAACCTTGAGGGTTCATGATGACCCTATGTACATATCCCCTCATGGGAAATTAGAGGCTTCGTAATTTTCCCAACAATGTTAGAGTGAGTTCACTCTCTCCTCTTGCATGAGATCTTTGATCTCACATTTAAACCGGGACTATTCATTAAACATAAGTTATCAACCTAGTCCAATTATGGTAGAATGATAATAATAATTTGCTATCAAGTATTGGGTCCATACCAAACATTACCAATCCTTAAACATACACAAATACACAGGGGTCATATCATACCATAATCCCCAAGGTTATATACAATGACTGTCTCAAGCATACATCACATATACACAGTGACTAGCTCCAACATACATCACAAATACATAGTGACTAGCTCCAACATACATCGCAAAGACAACCATGGCTAGCTCATATGCACATCAAAAGTACAACAATGATTGGCTCATATACATCACAAGTTCATTAATGACTAGTTCATACACACATCAAAAGTACAATGGTGGCTAGCTCATATATGCATCACAAGTACAATAGCGACTGGCTCATACACATCACATATACCACGATGACTGGCTGACACATCCACATTGGCTAACACTTGCCCTTAGTGCATCCTAGATAGAAAAGAATAATGGTTCATTGCGCACTACACTGTGGGACCATCCTTTTCTTCAATCTTTTGCACCATTGAGCAAATGGAAAGAGAATTCAGTGTATCCCATACTACACCGAGGGTCTATCCTAGCCCAACAAGACCAAGTATACCATCTAACAATTGGGAAGACGATTTGGTGCATCCCATACCACACCATTGGTCTATCCTCCATCCCAAAGCTTTCCACAAGTAGTGAATCTATCCTTTCCAGTGGATGTAATGTCCCCATTTTTATGAGGAACAGTTTTATGAGGGTTTAGCCTATTCTTGACTCCCGTAGGTTAAGGAGCTTGGTTAGAGGGTCTTTTTGGAGGTAGTTACCTAGTCAGTGGATGATTTCCTGGACTCAATTGGATGGGCGTAATAAGAGAGTTAAATAATTAAATTAATTATTTGTGAAGTTATTAAATAAATAAATATTATAAAGTAACCTTATATTTAATTAATTTAATAAAGTGACTTAAATAAAATATTATATCATAAGTCACTAAAAAATAAAATATATCTTTTATCCCACATTGGCAAGAAAAGTGTGTGAGCTCTTCTAGAAAAAGTATAAAAGGATCTTAAGGGCTCATTCTTGGATATCTAGGAATTGATATGTGTTTTGAAGTTTTGGTTTGGAGAAGGAACCAAACTAGGGTTTCTGCCATTATTGGACCTTTGGGAACGAGACTCTCACTGGTTGAGCAATTTTGAGGCTATAAAACTATCAACTCAGATTATTGTTGCAACCATATTCGTCTTGGTAAACTACAGCTGATGTATTGTGGTTTTCCATTTGAGGAAGAGCTTCAATTGATACCAAATTGTGGAGATTCGATTAGGGCATAATTACAGATTGAAATCACATCATTTAATCATCATTTGGGACAATTTTGGCATGATATGAATTTCTGATATAATTTTCAGTCAACATAGCAGCTTGTTGAAGAACCACGATTTTGCTAGTAGCTGGTATTTTTGGCATCGATTTTCCATTGTGGCTGGAGCGCTTCAATTCACAAGACATGGAGATGATTTTAGATACATTTTGAAGATGAAAGAAGCTGCAAATAATTTATATTAATTGCTGCAAGTCAGAAACAGGGGCGGCTGCTAGGGAGGTTCGATTTGGATTATAGAGAAGATCATTTTGTTTGATAATTGCTGCTACATCATCTTCTATCAAAGGCACTCCTTGTAATCAGGTTCTTCTACTTCATTTGCATCATTCAAAGCATTTAGAATAGTAGTTATTGCTGCTGTAAGCGAACATCTATATCATATTTGCCATTGTACTCAGATTTCTTATTAATTGCATACTTCGCTGCCAAGAGTCTTGGCTATCTATTTAACATTGTAAAGCAAGTTGTCAATCAATGAAGGAGTTATAAGTTGCATGCTATATGTTTGATGTAACGTGATATCTATCATGCTCTTGATTACCATACTAGTTTGCATGCCAAGTGTTTGTAAAAATGCTACTTGGCTGTAGGTGCATATTTCTCATGTAGAATTCATGTATATGTACTCAGAAAAGCAAAAGGAATTACATTATCATTCTAGATCATTTCCTAGTCATTGAAGAGTTGATTTGCAAGCATTTAAACTTATTAGAGATCATTGGAAATCAAGCAAGTAAACTGAAAACTTAGAAACAGCTAGTAAAGAGATTGCATGAGAAGTGTTTAACAATATTCCTTGCGACCTAAATCAGCAAATGAAGGTCAAATCTTGTAAGGAATACATCAGTGGTTTCAAGAAGTGTGAACATTGCCATTTTGGTCTATCCTTTTCTTTTAGGTGAAAAAATCCTAAGGTGTTAGAGGGCATTAGTAACCAAGATCTTTGTTTCATGTTTTGGTGAATCTAACGATATTCCTTGAAGGGAAAAAATTTAAATTTGAAGTAGCAAGGGATATTACAATGGTATCAAAGCCAAGAATCCTGCCATCTTGTGGGGAAAACAAAATGATTAGTTTTTCATATTGGAACATGGCTACTGATGATTTTTTTTTTTTTGTTGAGTCACTTTACTATTTAGGGAAAAGGCTTGGTAAAAAATATCAGTCAAGGAGAGATGAAGTAAGCACACTTCTTGTGGTGGAAAAGTGTTTGAACCAGGTTAACCAAACACCTTATGAGTTAATGTAGTTGGCATTAACACCGGTAGTGTTTTCTCTAAATCAGTCCTATTGGCTGGGGCACCTTGATGAGGAAATCAAACTGCTCGTTACTTCATGTCTCAGTGAATTGATTAGAATCATGGTACCCCATGTGCCCTATGATGATGAAATTATGAAAAAAATATTCAACATGATGATTGAAAGCTTCAATGGGTTAGATGACATCAAAAGCCCTACCTTTAGTAAGAGGGTTAAAATTTTAGAATTGATGGCAAAGGTGCAATCATGTGTCATCATGATTGATTTTGATTATGATGCTCTTATTCTCCAATTATTCGATTGCTTCATATCAGTAATCAAGAAGTGTCATTTAGACCAGGTGAAGACAAATATGTTCAACATTCTATCCCCATTCCTAGATGAAGATGATGAGGTTTGCAAGCAGTTAAGATCTGATTTGTTAGACATTTGGAGAGGAGAGCAACAAGTTTCGATTGTAGCATATGATTTCACAAAAAAATTGATTGAGTAGAAAATTGAAAAGTTAAGGGAATAGTTGAACATAGAAGAGTTAATCTTCCTTGGCCTACTAGTTCCATCTTCTCTACATGTAGATAGCATGCCATCATCTAGTGGTCTAGCTGAGTTGGGTGATGAGATTAAAGTACAGACTGAGTCTTCTTGTGTTGAGACACCTGATAAGGGCGTTGATGATGATTTTATAGGTGGAATTGGTGCTGACCTAATTTCAAATCAGAATGTGTGCATATAGGACTTTGCAGAAGAAGATAGTTGGGTGACTCAAGCACTTCATGAACAATCAGATGCTTATTCATGTGAAGGAGAAACTAATTATAGAACCCATAGTCCGCACAGTTTGTAGAGCCAGTTGAAGGTGAATGAGGATGAGGTTGTGGCAGCCTTATCTCATCATGACAAAATGCACAAGCTGATTGAAAATCACCTTTGGACGGTTCAATTAGAGGGAAGACAAAAGGAAGTTGATGTGGAGTCTTCTCATGATGATTTGCACGCAATCAAAGAAGGTATGGGAACAATGAAAGAAAATTATTTCCACCTTTCAGATCAGGATCACCTTCTCAACCTCGTTGAGGTCTATTCAGAGGATTTAAGAAGAAAAGAAGATGAAGTAGATAAGCTTTCTCACAAGCTTAGGGTTACTAGTGATTCCTTGAGGAGTACTCAGTTAACCCTTAAGGAATGTGAGATTCATCTTGATGAGCTTTGCTTTGAGTTGAGTTCGGCTAGATGTTCATCATGTTCAACAAAGACTCAATCAACCAAGGCAGCCAAGACACTTGTTGAGGATAGTAGTGTTAGTTCTCCTAGCATTCACATTCAGGATATAGGAGTAGTGCCTTGTGTGTTGGATAGGCATGAGGAGTCATATGGGTGCATCATTCTTGATCTTGAGAGGTATATGATTGAGTTGCCGATTGGTTTCAGTTTATGGGTTGGAGATGGACATGTTGCAATAGTATTCTAGTGCCATCATCTTGGGTTTTACCTCCTACTTCTTTGGTTGGTGATTGTCCTACTTCATTTGGATACACTTTGAGGGCAGCAGCTGTTAGCATGGATAGGGGGAGTTGGGATGGTCACTCTGAAGTTAGGAGATGGAGTGATGACGAGTTCTTATCATCCACAGGCAGTAGAGATACCTTTCGCTCCATCATAGACTTGATTCGCAGGTTGCATGGTGTTGTTCTAATTTACGCCAGGAGCTTGTCAGATGTTGGTATATGTGTTTATGCACCTATGTTAAGCACCGTTCACATTCTCAGGAGACCTCTTAGTGTGGGTTGGATTGTTGATAATACAAACACATCAGTCTTGGTTGCAGGTTCAGGCATTAATGCAAACTTGAGCACCAAGCTCTATATTGGTACCTTTGAGATTGACATTGGTCAGTTTTGTTAGAAGAAGATGGTTTATACTCAATCTTGCACGTTGGACCCCGGTGATGTTCTAGCCTCTTTTCAGGAGTTTGAGGGAACTCATGATGGTATTCTTTCAACTCCTAATAGTGATTTAGGAAACTTGCAGTTGCTATCTAACAGAGATCTTGTTAATAGGGCCGCATGAGGTTGTGATGACATTGTTGCAAGACCAACTCATCCAGTTGTGAGTTGTGAGTCTTCTTCTAATGATGGTAGTATTGGATGGGTTACACATGCGCAGGTAGGAGAGTTTCACCTTGATTGCATCATGAGATGTGCTCGTCAGTTTTCATTTAGCCCACATATGCAAGATTTGATTATGTAGAGAGATGGGTTGAATAGGAGGTGTTTGGATTCACCTTGGTATGATATACTTTAGAATTCAAGTGATGAGTTTAAGTTGTTCTCGCCAGGAAATTTCTCATAGAAGCAAGAGCTTGAGGTTTGGTTCGATTGGACTCTAGGGGTTATCAGAGTGGTGCAACGGAAGTCAGTTGATGTTGAGTTTAGAGGACTTCCAACTAGTTCATGGGATCCAGGTGGAGTTTGTTCATGGACATGATGGATGCCTGAGGTCCATCCCCACAACTCTCGGGTGGTAGAGTTGTGTTTCAGAGAGTTCATCAAGATGCATGGGTTGCAGACACTAGGACAAATGGCAGGTGGCACAATCATACGTTGGTAAGTATAGGGTTGAGAGTAGACTCAAGATTGGGGACTTGATTTACCTTTAGTTACAGATTTCCAAACAATCATCTATGAGGAATTTAGCAGTATTGGGAAGCTAAAGTCTCGATTTTATGGGCCCTACAGGATCATTAGGTGTGTTGGGCAAGTAACTTATGAGTTAGAGCTATCAGGGGGCACTGAGATTCATAGAGTATTTCATATTTTGTGCCTCATGAGGGCACTTAGTCAGTAGGTTACTTCTTCACATGAGCTGCCACTGTTGGATGAGGAAGGACATATGATTCTTATTCCTGAGAGGATAATTGACACCCAAGAGAGGAGATTGCAGAATAGGGTGATTCAAAAGTTTTTGGTGAGGTGGAAAGGTTTTCCAGTAGAGGATGCCACATGGGAAGACGAGCAAATTCTTCAGCATTCCACTCTGCAATTGCTTGGGGACAAGCAATCTTAGGGAGGGCGGACTGTAATGTCCCCAATTTTGTGAGGAACAATTTTCTAAGGGTTTAGCCTATTCCTAACTCTCGTAGGCTAAGGAGCTTGGTTAGAGGGTCTTTTTGGAGGCAGTTATCTAGTCAGTGGATGATTTCCTGGACTCAATTGGATGGGTGTAATAAGGGAGCTAAATAATTGAATTAATTATTTGTAAAGTTATTAAATAAATAAATATTATAAAGTAACCTTATATTTAATTAATTTAATAAAGCGACTTAAATAAAATATTATATCATAAGTCACTAAAAAATAAAATATATCTTTTATCCCACATTGGCAAGAAAAGTGTGTGAGCTCTTCCAGGAAAAGTATAAGAGGATCTTAAGGGCTCATTCTTGAATATCCAGGAATTGATATGTGTTTTGAAGTTTTGGTTTGGAGAAGGAACTAAACAAGGGTTCCTGCCATTATTGGACCTTTGGGAATGAGACTCTCATTGGTTGAGCAATTTTGAGGCTGCGAAACTATGTACACTAACTACACACATCTTAATCCTTATTATTGTTTGTCTTCATAGTATTACCTCTTTGAGATTTGATAAGAAAATTTCTACCACAATAAAACTTATAATTTTTTATGTAAAAAAATAAGTCTATTAGTATTTTTTTTTTAGTTCTTTCATCTTTTGTCAACCACATAACAGCATTTAAAAAAAAATCCAATGTAATTTATATAATATAATTGAAAAACCTCAATAAGAAGTTCCCCTATTTTCTAAGGTATGCTTCAAGTAGACATATAGAAACGCAAAGAAACTTCACCTGAAATCTCCTAAAATTTGGAGATATTCCTGAAGGGTTTCCAAGACAAGGATAGATTTCCAATATAAGAGATGAGTATCAAGGGTCAAGGTTTGTTTCTTTTGGCAACTACGGATTTATGTATTTAGCTTTGCATATGTCAAATTAGTACTTGACATGTGACTAATTTAATTAAAAGATGTTTCTCAATTTTCATTATTTTCAACATGGTATCTCGCATGATTCTAATTGCTAGACATAAACACGAATTTTTCTAATATTGGACAATTAGTATGATGCTAAATTGCTAATGATTTGTAAATGGATTTGTGCTTTCTGTGTATATCTCTTACGTAATTAATCTCAATCTTCCCCCCTTCCTTCTAGGACACACTTTTGGACCTTGTGCCAGAGATAATTACTATGAGAATGGAAGTTGACTATATTTACTTGTCTTGATTACAATAGAAAGTTCCCTAGATGATGTACTTGGATCTGTTGGTAAACTGCATTATGTTAAAATGTGATTTCAGGATAGCGAGTTGGAATGAAGGCAAAACTGAGGAGTTCCTATTGCATGTCCAAAAATAAACACAAATCAAGGAGATTAGAGTTCGTTCAAGTGGGGAATCAGAAAAGAAAAATAAGATGAACTTTGTAGTGGAAGAGAAGTTGTATTGAATGTTGAATGCTAAATTGACAGCTATCTCCATGACCTTTGTCGCCAGAATGATCTCATATGAGCAATTGGCCGCTGAGCCTTGAAGTGCTAATCTAAGTTTTGCTCCTAGAGGATTGCAATTTATATAATCAGTTTTTCCAACTCTTGTGCAAACCCATCCAAGGATTCTCTCCCATAATTTCACGACAAGGAAATGCCAAATCTGATAATCACAGAATCTTCCATCTCTAGATGGGAAGATGTCTTGACACAAGGTCAAAGGATCTGTAAAATCCATATAAGAATTAATAAACTTTATCTGTTGAATTTTTCATCTTTGAGCGGTGAATATAATATTTCAAGTTCTGTGGGTACTCCTAGAGCATGTTTGCCCCTTGGCCTGAAGCTCCTTTGACTGGATAAAGTTAGAATATGATTATCAAGTTCTATGGCTAAGAGCTTAGTTAGGTTGTGTACAATCATAATGATCTAAGACCTTATGGCTCATATCAGTCTCCAACTTTTCAGATGTCCCCATTAATATAAGATATCCAAGAGAAGGGAAACCGAAAGTTGAAAGGTCAGTAATGCAGAAGATGACAGCGTGACTTTGTTTAAGGAATTCAGCTTTCAAGTTTTCCACCTCCTAGGCCTTGTTGCCATTGAATTTGTAAATGGCACACACCATCATATGGTAAGTGAAGAAGCAACAATTAGCGGATCAAGGTTCAAGAATGATGGGGATATGATTAGCTAAAGTACAGGGATTTATGATGGGAAACAAAAATATTCCATAACAAGATTTATGTTAAGTTTAAAAATTACAAACCTTCTGTAACTGGAATGCGTAATCAAAACTTTTAATACTTTTAGGCTCATAAGCCATGTTCAAGGGGTTTTCATTCTGCCAATTTTTTTTGGAACTTACATGATTAACAGGAGATGATTAGCAGGAGTTTATCTTTAGTCTTTTGATATAACTCTTTTTACCCTCCTTTTTCTTTTCTTTTTTTTCAATCTGAGTATACACAGCTTTTTGGGATGCTTACAATACTGTGTTTAACTTTCTGGCCAGTTTTAGTAGACATTGCTTTTGGGATGCTTTAGCCTTACATGGCTGGTGGGTAAGAATATATACTTTTTTGATTGCTTTTCTCTTTGAGAGCTGGTGAGCAAGAATGTAATCAATCAATTTATGTAGAAAGTTTACAATCCTGACGATACCAAAGTGTAATGAGAGCAATAACCACGAGGGTTGCAGCCTGCAGAGATGGGAAGTCTGAGTGGTATAAGGGAATGGATCCATAGTAGCTCTGGAAATTGCATGTGAGAAGTTGATACCTATATTATTCACATTAAGAAGTTTAATTTTCAAGTTCATGTCATAGATCTCCACTAGAAAGTAAAACAATTTCTGATGCAAGAAAATGTGTAGTTAACAACCTATTGATTTCTACGGCTTTAGGAAAATTCATCGCGGGAAAATTCACCGCCAACAATTCATCGCCATGACAAATTCACCTCAAGGAAAATTCACCACCCATGGAAAATTAATCGCATTAACATTTTTTAATATATATTTCCAAAACTTTGAATTTTTTTTGCAAAAGAATAATTTGATTGATGATAATAAAAAATTTCAAAGTAATATATATTAAAAAAATGTTAATGTGATGAATTTTCCGTCGCATTGAATTACTGGTGGTGAATTTTCCTTGAGATGAATTTGTCATGGCAGTGAATTTTCCCACGGTTAATTGTTGGATGGTGAATTGCTGACGGTAAATTTCCCTGATGCCAATTTCTACTAATTAAGAGGTAGAGTTCGACACAAAACAGATGTACATTGACTATACATTTTCAACTGTCCATTTATAATCCAGATTATATTCTCAACTAACCATACATACATTGAACATGTTTTGAACTAGATATATACATTAAATATATGTTCTTAACTATCCATATATAAATCGAATATAGTTGTGAAATATCCATATACACATTGAGCTGTCCGTATATAAATTAAATGTATTACCTGAATCCTTCATATACACATTGAATTTCACAGGATCATATTCCATATACGGAGTCTATGGATTGAAAATACTTTCTGAACTATCCACGTATACTTGGAACTATCTATATACGCTTTGAACTGAATATACTTCAATAACTCAAAGTGGATTCTAGATTCTTCGATTCAAATAAGACAAACCATTGCTTTTTTTTTAAAGGAATTCTAATGCAGGTATGTAATCTTTTTCATTGTGAGAATGGTTGTTAGCATTAATTTGTCGTTTTCGGCTTGTAGAAAATCATTATCTTGGGCCAATTCTTGAAATCACTCATTTTCTTTCCGTCATTTATTATTATGATAGATTTTCAGTTGTTTTGGCCTATCTGATGACGAATGTTAGATAAGTAGAGGTGTTTACGATGAATGGTAGATATATAAATGTGTTTAGAGGAATGTTAGATAATCATGTGTTTGAGATGAATGGTGGAGCCTTTTTATAGTATTTTACTAAGGGTGTTATCTAAATTAGTAAATATACTTAGAGGAGGGGGTCCATCAACCAAATGGTAGATGGATAGATGCGTTTCTATAAGTATTAATGTGTTATTAAATTAGTATATATATTTAGATGAGAGGGTTCATCAATCAAATGGTAGATAGATAGATGTGTTTTCAATAAACATTAGATAATGTGTTTGATGATCAATGGTAAAGTTCAATTTGAGACTTTGTAAAAGTGAAGTATTATGTTCTCAAAATAAGTATAAAAATAAACCCTTCCTTATCTAGGAAAAGAAAAATAATAAAGTTATAGGACTAATGATTTGTTTTATACCCTTCCTTATCTAGGAAAAGAAAAACAATAAAGTTATAGGACTAGTGATTTGTTCTATAGTTTTAACATTTTATTAATATTGTGCTATCTAAATTAGTATATATATCTTAAATATATTTCGAAGGGAGGGGCTGATAATCATGTAAACTACTTTTGCAACTATTTAAAGGTTATATGGAATTTAGTAAAGCTTCTATTTTTATTGAAATGTGATATGAACTATTATCTATCTACAACTAAGGTTTGGAGGTGTGACAAATTGTGCAACTTGCCACATAGCACATTTACTGAGAAGTGTCTTTAAAATATTCATAAAAAAATGGATCAAAACCTTATCATGGAATCCTAGTATTTGAACTAAAAAATATCATTCTTGGTAGAACATCATATTTTAATTTAAAATAAGACTTATATACAAAATAAATGATCTCAATACTTTGTGGTGACCATAGACCTTGTTATCTCTAACCATATATACAATACAAATGATTCAATAGTTGAACACAAAATACTATAGTCTACAAATAATTGTAAAAATGTTATTTATATTTTTTTCTATTGATTCATGTTGTGAAAAATCAATGCAAAAATCAATTTTAGTTTTTTTTGATAAATTACATGTCCAATGCATTTAACTTATTGAATGAAATTTCAATTCTATTAATGGCTTGAATGACATGAGCACTATTATTATATCATAATAGTTATTTTGGTTTTAATAGAATTATATTGTTGACTTTAAAATTATTTTGTCTCTTATGCATAAATAAAATATAATATTCATTTTTTTATTTTTTTTTGATACGTAAGGTGGGATTTGTATTGATTTTAATAAGATATACATGCGTCTGCTAAGCAGGAGATAACAGTCCTTCCTGGACTCTGAGCCTATCAGCTACCCTTTCCAACCCGGGGCAACTTTCTACCATTACAAAATTTGCAATCCCATTGCAGAGCTTCGAAAAGCTGTCTACTATAATTTTGGATGCAAAAAATTAAGATTAGAGGCCGAGCCTCGTCCAACCGAAACCAATTTACATTTCCATTATGCTGATACTAAAAAACCATCCAAAATTTTGATAGGCCACAAAATTTTAAACATTCAAACACTTAAAACACAGAGGCCGAGCCTCACATAAAGCCATTTAGTTCTGCAAACCGAGTGAAGTCTTCCACCCATTCCGTCCCCTCTGCCATCATAAGCCTCAGCTTCCTTTTCAGGAATTCGGCAGCCATGGTTGCTACCATTCGATGCCTCATCAGTTTTGGCCCCTTGATGTCTAAGATGAAGGGGAAGACTTTGACTGCATCGTCTGACTCCCAGAGGAGATCTAGGTCTGCGGGCCGCGGTATCCCTTTGCCTTTGAAGGCCGCCTTTAGTGTTTTCTCTAAGCCCCCTAGCAAGTCACCTCAGAAAAGATGCTCCACCATTACCTTTGCCTCCGCCTTTGGGAAATCCAGGTCCAGAATCACTGCTAGAAACCGAGAGGAGATGTGAGCATTGTCTCTCACATATTCCTTTCTTTCTAGATGTCCTTTGCCTAAAACCATTTTGACTGCTACCATTGTCAGGGGGTCTTCGTCGAGCATAATCCACTTTAGCCTTTGATCTGTAATCTCCCAAAAGGCTATCTGTCTCTCCGTTGCTACCAAGGAGATTGGTGTATCAACACCAAAACATTCCATTCCCCTCGCTGAAATGGAGATAATGAATTTCGACTTGCTCGACCTCGCCATTTGCAGCTCTTTTGGTGACCGTTCCCTGCACAGCAACAAAAAACAAAACAAATTTCGAAAACCAGATAGTGAGAATAACTTCATCGGATCATTTGAAAGCCCATGAATTGTAAGGCCGAGCCTTCGTGCACGAATCTGAATTATGGTGAAGTGAGCATTCGTCCTTTCCATGACATTCTCCTATGGCCTTCAGCCTTCAACCTTAATACATCTATCTCCTCATGTGAAGTGGATTGCCACTCGGCCCGAAAGCTTACGCTTTCATAATTGTTGTGCCCTGCATGTCGAGCTATTTTCGCTTGGATTCCTATGTCATTCATTCCCCCTGACGATGTCGAGGATACCCTTGAATTAATGGGCATCAATCTTTAATTTATTCCCTTCCTCCCCCCGCCATCAATTTGGAGAGGGCTTGGAATGATGTCGCGTTGCCACTAATCAGTCACCTTGCATGCCCCCTCCACCTCCTCAGGTCCTCCCTCTTTGATAGCTTATCAGGTGGCTATTTGAGGGGCGGAGGGGGCCTACCCTGCCACCCACAAGAAATTACTTTGAAAAACATTCTTTGAAACTAGGTCCAATTACTCCCTTATTAGACAAAAGGTCAGCTTCCGTGTTTCCTTCCCTTAAAGTGTGATTGATCATTACTTGTTCAAAATTTCTTAGTTGTTCTAATGCGACTTCCAAATATACCCCCAATTTCCAATTGTGGATCTGTCTTGTCCTTAGAGCATTTATGACCAGCGTTGAATCTCCTTCGACTATCGTATTTTTGATTTCTAGTTCCTTATCCAGTTTTAATCCAAGTAAAAGAGCTTGGAATTTAGCTGCATTATTTGTTCCTTCTACTAGAGGCTAAGCTAATTTCCCCAAGGTCGAGCTTGTGCAAGTTCTTATTATGCAACCTATCCTAGACGGGCCTGGATTTCCTTTGGAGGCTCTGTCAAAGTTCAATTTGGCCCACCCCTGCTCGGGGGGGATCCACTTTGTCTTATCACACTGTTTCGAGGAAGCCGCTTTTCTTGAGCAACCTAATGGGGTGGATTTGATTCCAAACTATTGTTTCGTGATCCAAGCATCTGATTTGGTAAAATTGGATTTCTTTTGTTTGACCATTAGCTGTGAATTGAAAAGTTCTACTATGCTTGCCTCTATCTTGCACTGGAGCCTTGGGATCGACATCTCTTTATCCTGAAAAAGATGTCGGGTTCTCTCCTTCCACACTTCCTAGATTAGGATTGAAGGACTCATCTTCCATAGGTCTCTGAAGATGGAATTATGATCATTGCTTGGCCAAGAGTTTAAGCAATCTAATAAGGTGTTGGGGAAAATAGTTGCCCATTTAAGCTTTGTGCACAACCAACACGAAATTTGATAAGTGAACTTACAATTAATGAGTAAGTGATCCACTGTTTCCTCATCCTCTTGACACAAAGGACATCTGGTTGGACCACGATAACCTAATTTGGTAAACCTATCTCCTGTGAGGATTCTTCCTTGGGCTGCAGCCCATGTGAATATCCCTGCCTTTGGAAGACAAACCTTGTTCCAGCAAAGATTTCGAGGGAACTCTGGAAGTTTTTCAGTTGAGGATGTTAGTGTGTTGTAACCTATCTTGGCCGAGTAAATCCCATTTGTTGCAGCATCCCAACATAAGCGATCACTCCCCTGTCTGCCCCAGATCCGTCTTCTTGACAATGCTTTCTCAAAGACTTCAATTTCCTGGCCTCCTAGCTCCAGACTTCTCACCGATTTCCACTTCATGTAGCCATCAACTGTGCCTTCCACATAATCTATGTAATCCCTAACTTTTGAACCCCAAATTTGTTTAGTCTTCTCCTTTACTCTTGAAAGTTCTGGGATGTCGACTAATGTTGAATGTCCTTCCCAAGAATCTTCCCAAAACAAAGCCTCCTTTCTGTCCTTCACCTCCCACGTAAGGAAGTCTATTATAAGATCTCTACAATTTTTGATGAAGTTCCAAACTCGGGACCCAGATGGCAGGGAGTTTGCAAATAGAAAGCAATACGGATCTGCTTCCAGATATTTTTCTCTAACGATCTTTACCCATTTAAGATCGGGGCAAGAGTGAATAGTCCAAGCTAATTTTTCCCCCAAAGCCTTGTTTTGGTGGAGAACATTTCTCAGACCTGTCCCGTCTTTCTCCCTCTTCTCACAAACCTTTTGCCATTTTATGAGAGGAATTTTCTTTTGTTCTGAAGTGCCTTTCCAAAAGAAGTCCTTCATTACCTTGTTTAGTTCTTTGCTCACTCCAATAGAAAGCTGCAGGCAAGACATCATGTAGATGGGAAGCGCTGAGAGGACTGATTTCAGCAAGGTTAGTCTCCCTACCCAGGACAACCATCTATTTTTCCATGAGGATATTCGATCCTTACATCGTGTCACCATGGAACTCCAGGCACTGTTACTTTTGGTACCTTTGTCCAGTGGTAGTCCCAAAAATTTACATGGCAGTTGCCCCATCTTGAATCCTAGAATTCGCAAGATTTGAAGCTCACTAGAAAGATTTGAGTTGAAGAAAAAGATCTCTGATTTGGCCTTGCTTACTTCTTGCCCTGAAGCCCTAAAATAATCTTCTAGCATTTTTTTGTAACTTTTTGCCTCCTTTGCCGAAGCTTCACCGAACAACATTGTATCGTCCGCAAATTGCTGATGTGTGATTTTGGGTAGACTGCTAGTTACTTGCAAACCTTGAATCCATCTGTACCTCCTTGCATTTTCAATCAATCTCCCTAGTGCTTCAGCCATTATTATAAACAGGAAGGGGGATAAAGGGTCCC
This sequence comes from Sequoia sempervirens, assembly GCA_007258455.2. NCBI lineage: Eukaryota > Viridiplantae > Streptophyta > Pinopsida > Cupressales > Cupressaceae > Sequoia > Sequoia sempervirens. The sequence continues at coordinate 263,135 of VDFB02266957.1, forward strand.
CCTGTCTGAGCCCTCTTGAAGCTGTGAAGTATCCCTCTAAAGAGCCATTAACCAAAACTGAAAAGCATGGGCTAGCCACCCATCCAAAAATCCAATCTAACCATTCCTTTTGAAAGCCAAAGGCTTCCATTACCTTGAAGAGGAATCTCCAATTCACTCTGTCGTATGCTTTTCTAATGTCTAATTTCAGCAACATTGCCAGTTTATTCAGTTTTTGGATTGAGTGTATGACTTCTTGAGCTATGATCACCCCATCTAAAATTGATTGTCCTGGGACAAAGCCTGTTTGTTCCTCGGATATTATTGTGGGGAGAATCTTCTTCAATCTGTTAGCTACTGCTTTGGCCAATATCTTGTAAATCATGTTACACAGTGATATTGGGTGAAAGTCTTCCCAGGAGTCTGGTTTTTCTTTCTTTGGGATGAGGGCTATTAGGGTGTTATTTGCTTCCTTTAGAACTCTTCTATTTTTCCTAGAATCTTCGATGGCTTCCCAAACATCCTTACCCAAAAAGTGCCAGTATTCCTAGAAAAAACTGGCCGGAAATCCATCCGGTCCATGTGCTTTTTCTGGTTGCATCCCAAAGACTGCCTCTTTCACTTCCTCTTCAGAGAATTTGGCATTCAAGGCACTCAATTGAGTTTGGGAAATCAGTTTCGGTATGAATTGTAAGGAGACCTTCTGGGCATCCCAATTTGAGCCTTCCTAATCATTGAGCAGGTTCTAAAAATAAGTAACTGTTGAATCCTTGATTTCCTTTAAATCTTCCATCATTCTTCCATCCCCATCTTTCAAGCATGATATTCTATTGAATTCCCTCCTTGCTCTTGTGGAGTTGTGAAAGAATTTCGAGTTTCTATCTCCTGTTTTCAACCAGACCTCTATGGATTTTTGTCTCCAGAAGACTTCCTCTTTGGCCAGGATATCATTGAGCTTGTTGGTTAGTGCCTTTTCTTTCATGTATCAGGCTTCGTTCATCCCTATTTTTGTAATTTCATCTGCTAGGATATCCAATTCTTCCTCTATTTGCTCTTTCTCTCTGAAAATATTCTTAAAGCACTCTTTGTTCCATTGTTTAAGTTGCTTCTTCAAATATTTTAGCTTAGTGATCACATTGAATAAGCTTGAACCCTTCGGGGAGCACTCCTTCCACCAATGTTCTAGTAAATCCATCACCCTAGGATCCTTAAACCACATCATTTCGAATTTGAATGGGCATCGAATCAGCCCCTTCTCCCCGACTATTTGCAGTTGAACTGGAAAATGATTAGAGCCAATCCCAGAGTTTATCTTGCTCTCGAGAGTGAAAGGAAAAACACTCAGATTTCCTTTAAAGAAGAATCTGTCTAATTTTTCCACTATACTTCCAAACCCTTTCCTACGATTCATCTAGGTAAAGTGTCTGTTGCCTATGGGAATTTCCAATAAAGAGTTTCTCTCCATGAAGCTACAAAAATCCTTTTGGGACTGTAGTGCATTAATTAGTTGAAGAATTCCTTGCCTCATGCCTAATTTTTTTAACTGGCAAACAATATTTTTTGTTTAAAATCCTACAAAAATCTTATCTTGAGCTTAAGAATCTAGTAGCTCTAAAACCTCGATATTTTAGATCTTGTTTTCATTTATTGTGAATAGATTGAAGCAATAGTTGTAGGGAGATTAATTTTGGTTTATCTCATTTTTTAAAAATCTTCTTCGGTAGGGATTCATAATATTTTTCCTTCAAAATTTTCCCATTGTTTCTCATTGGCATTGTTGGCAACACAATACTTGATTTGTGCAAAATCTTGAGGTAAGTCACTTGTAATGGTTTGAGTGGGTTTAATTTTAGGATCTGTTAGCAAGTAGATCACTTTTGTTTTTTTTTTTTCATTCAAAAATAATTTTATTGTTATATGTTAAATGAATTTGTTGGTTTTGTTGTTTTATCTATGGTTGTTTTATTTACATATTTAATAAAGATGACAAATCTTGTAGTGAAATACAATTGTATCCTCATACAACAAATTTTCCAAAGCCACACTTTTGTTATGAAGGATTTTATATCATCCACAAGTTTATTTAGCACGAGCCTATGCTCATACGTCTTTGGCTAAGAGCTAATGAATGAGGGGTATCCATTTCACCAACATCACTAGAGACCTCATCCCTTATATCATACTTTTAGAGGTTTGAACCTTGATAGATGTCATAGTCAAGGAACATACCAACACCATCACCAATTGTGCTCAACCAATTGAAAAACTATTTCATTAGCCACTAAATTTTGATATAATAACTACTAGAATCATGATAAAATCTATGATCCCTTTTTAATTGGAATTGTATTGTCCCTTCTAATACCCATAACTACATATGCTCTTTTAAATTTGTTTTATGTTTCAAAAATAAAAAATAAATTACAATAATTATATCCTAAAAATATAGCTAACTACAATTTACGTAAAAAATTAACACTATCTAACTATATTCAATATATCTAACTATAGAAATTAATGGGTGTAATTTCACATGATTGCAGTTAGTGTGGAAACCCCTATAAACCCTAGGTCAACACTAGGATGCCCCCATTCTTGACTAATGGGTTAATAGGAATCTTGACTGATGGGTTAATATGAATCCTAGTTAACAGGTTAATAGGATTTTTACTTGAATGGGTAAGCTACTAGGGTAAAAACACAAACTTGTGTCACACTTTTGGCCAACTAAATAGTTTTGAGCAAAACAATTTCCCTAAATAGTTTGGGGTGAAACAATTTTTCCCGAAACTGCGTGGCCTATACAAGGCGCATAAAATTTCAAGTGAAACCCTTTCATCCAAAACAACAAAACATTTTTTAAAGCTGACTCAATTTTCATGCATGTTTTTGACTAAAAGGGTTTCGGTCCAAACCCTTTCACTTGAAACTATTTGTGGCATCCATGTTGGCAACCACTTCATCTTTTTTCAATTTTTTTTATACTTCCACATGAACATGACATTTCTTCAATCAAAATGATTTGTTTTAAAAAACTAAAAATACACTTTAGTAGAGCTCAAGTCGAGAATCCAAATATATAATTTTTTTTTGATATTTTGATTAGTTTTAATATGCTTTCTTTATAAATATTGCAATTAGGTTGTTAAAATAAAAAATGAGGGAAATTAAAAAAAAACTAAAATATATTAAAAAAAATATTACAATTGGGTTGTTAAAATAAAAAATGAGGGAAATTAAAAAAAAACTAAAATATATTAAAAAAAATGAAAAAAAATATGGTACACTAGAGGAGAGAATCCATGCATCAAATGAAAACTAACAAGTTTTGCGTGTTTGACTTTAACACGTTGAAAATGTGCATCAAATTTTTTTTTTTAAATCCATGCGCTACATATTGAAATTATCTACTTGAGAAAAAATCATGGGAAAATTAAAAAAAATCTATTTGTTTTTTTACTCAACTCAACATCACTTTTTCCTAAATTTTTTAGTAATTTAAAATATGCTCTTAAATTTATAAAAAAATCATTTTTTAAAAAAATTGAAAAATATAGGAATAAACTTCATCAAGAATTCTAAATTTCATTAGTTTACATCATTTTGAAATTTATCATTTTAAAATTCAAAACATAAACATCACTTTTATGCGATCCAAGTTGAAATTTTTTATTTGTGTTGTTGATTCCTTTATAAAAGTGTGACACAGTTTTGTACTTTTACCCACCACACATGTAGAGTGGGTACCTACATCACAAATCTCAAGAGCTATCATAAAACTTTAAATTTTTATTTAAAAAACATTCAAGAGTTATTTTATAATTTTAATTGCTTTTCATATTTTAAATATATGTTGATTATGTTTGATTTTTGTGTACACAAGTGATGTCACTAATTTAAATTTGATAGTGTTATGATTGTAATTAGTTTTATTATAAAATATAATTAAATTTTAAGAAGATTGTATAACATACAAGGAGGTATTTAAATCTAGACTATAATAATTCTTATTAAAAAAATTATATATTTAATTTATATATTTTTTTAATAAAATATCTTCACATTTACAAAGTAATTTGGAAAAAATAATGACTTAACATGTCTATTTGGTGTTATTTATTTAATATATTTAAATAAGTCTTTTGACCTACTAATAGTTTGTTTTGTATTTTCTATGCAAATGTTTTTATATATTTTATTAAATCAATAGAAATATGATTAAATTTTGAGTTTTGATATTAAAATTGGATATTTTCATTTAAAAACTTAAGGTTCGATCATTTTGTTGATAGAGTTATAATAATTTAGAGAATTATAGTATCTATATAAAATATTGATATATATTAATAATTTTTCAAGTAAATTGGTTATAAATAACATGATTGTTTTATAATTGTTTGTAGAATTGAGTTTAATTTGTTAGATTATTAGATTTTTATGTTGGAGACCAATAGATGATATCTAGTGCTCAAGTCTATGTTTAGTAATACCTTCACAATTAAATTAGTTAGAATTTAGCTTTCGTGCAAATTAAATTTTAAGGTCTTGTTATAGACATTGATAACAAGATGTGGGCATCAAAACCAAACCCTCACTAAATGATAATTAAAAAATTAATTATCTTAATTTTTAAAAATATTTATTAATAAATTATTTTTTATACTTTATAATATTTTTAAAGAGTAATAGTTCCTCATAATACATAACTTGAGTTACAAATAAGATCTTTAAATAATTTCTTAAACACTGGTCATTAAAATTGATATTTAGGACACATATTTTTTGATATTTTTCTTATTATACTTTATTTATTATAATTTTTTAAATTGATATTATTTTTAATTTAGACAAATAACTCAATATTTTGTATATATCCATAAACTAATAATGACATCAATATGGAGGGTAGTCATATTTTTCTAATTTCTTTTCCATTATTTTTTATTTTTTCATGTGTCAAACATAGGTCTTTGTTTGGTAAAAATTCCATGTTGATTAGAAAATTAAAAAAATAAATATAATAATTAAATAAAATATTTTGTCATAAGGAGTTTATTTAATCACAAAAAATGCCGCTTGAATTAGCATATTTTATCCAATGAAAGGTGAACATGTAGAATGAGTGTCACATAAGTGTCCTTTAGACACCTTCGAGTTGTAGAGCATTCATTTGAAGGCGATCTTCAATCTACAATTCTTCATCAAGATATCAACTTCAATTAAACATCAAGTGAAATAACTATAATCTATAAAGGTAGCATGAACTCAACCCTTAAAAAGATATTTTATTTTGTTAGAATTTTACAAAGGAGAAGATTATTTGGTCACATTTTAGCAAAGGGAAGATTATTTGGTCACCTGTTTGTAAAACAATTTATTTTTTCAAATTTAAAAAAAGTAAAAAAGGAATATATATGTGTTCATATTTAGTACAAAAGGATAGGGAGCTAAATGAACAAATAATTTTAAAATGTTAATAAAATAAAGAAAGTATATTTTCAATTCTATTTTTAAAATTTAAATCTCAAATTTAATTTATTTTATCTCTCCTTCTATGGTTTATGCTTCATCTACCTATTTCTTGAGTACATCTACTCCTTCCTTTTCTTCGCCTATACCCACTTTCACTAAGTTATTCCAACCACTAGTGTACTAACACAATACAAATATGATCTTTATACTTCAAAATCGTACTTGAATTCTAGCCTAACCCAAATGTTCTACTCTACTATAAATGTTTTAATCTACTATATATGTTCCTAACCTAGGGTAGAATTCTCATGACTCAAGAAAATCATAAAATCTTCAAGGCTTCCCTCAAAAAACTCTTTCAAGACTCTGAAAAAAAATCAGCTTACATAAAGAAGCACTCAATAAGCAAGAACACATTGATTCCTCTAGTACACAAAGCTTTGGGTGAGTGTAAGAGGGCTAGGCCCAAGAGAGGAAATACAAATACTTGAATCCCAATAAAACCATGGTTCGATGAAGAGTGCAAGTTAACAAAAAGAAAGCTCTGTGAGGGGGGAATGAAAATAGAAAACAAGAAAGAATATGAAAGGGTGATACAAAGTAAAAAAGAAAAGTATGTAAGTACAAGAAGAATGGAGCTGATTACCCTTGGAAAGAACAACCCCAAATTTTTTTGGAAGGAGCTACAACAAAAAATAAATAAATGGAAAATAATATTACAAGTTCTCAATGGCTAGACTATGCAACTACTTTATGAACATGAGCAAGATAAACATAGACCTCCTATAATCAATGCAACCACCAAACTTTTCACCATTGAAAATATCAGTCAAGGCATAAGAAGGTTGGCAAGAGGGAAAGAACATGATGTTGATGGGCTGCAAGCAAAACATTTAAAGTGGGGTATTGAGGTCCTTGCACCTTGTATTAGGTGCATTTTCAATAGGGTTATTCAAGAAGGCTTCCTGGAAGGATGGACCACCAGTGATGTTATCCCCTTGCACAAAAGTGGTGACATAAATAACCCATCAAACTACCACACTATTATGATTACTCCTCTTCTTGAAAAACCTTTTGGAAGCATGATTGAGTGCAAGATTAGCAGTTGGGTTGAAAAAGAGGGAAAATGAGTAGAAGGGCAAGCTAGTTTTAGGCCCAAACATTCCACTATTGATCATGGAGTTACCCTTAGATTCTTGATTGAAAAATTATGGGACGTTCAAGGCGATGAAACTTATTGCTACTTTGTAGACTTTAAAAAATCCTTTGACACGATTCCACATGGTAAGTTATGGAAGATAACGGAGGATTTGGGAATTCCACATGAGCTTAGGGCGGCTACTCATAGTCTCTATGAGCAGGTTAGAGCTAAAATTAGAACCAATGATGGTATGTCGAAATGCTTTGGCAGCAATATTGGTGTCAAGCAAGGTTGCCCGCTTTCCCTGACATTATTTGGGATTTACATCAATAAGCTGGAAGAATGGATAGACAAGGATGGTGGGAAGATATTCATTTGGCCAACTTTGTAATAAAATTACTCTTATATGCCGATGATCTCATTTTAATTGCTAAAACTGTGCATGATTTGAGAAAATATTTGAAGGCTCTTGAAACGTTTTTCCAAGAGGTCGGGATGCAAGTGAACACTAGCAAAACCAAAATAATGATCTTCTCACTATGAAAAAAAAATAGCAAATTGACTTTCTCTTCAAACACAGACCACTAGAAATAGTGGACGAGTACAAGTACCTTGGGCTTGATTTTCACAACAAAAAGAATTCAAGGAGGTTGGAAAGCACTATACTCTTTGCAAAATAGATGTAGAAATTCCAAATTATAGGATTGGAAAACTAAAAGAATGCTTTTTGGTCTACTTGTCACTCTGGTGATTCTCTATGAGTGCGAAATTTGGGGCAACATGTCAAATTAGAAATGGAGACAAATGGAAAGAATACAAAAACATCTAATTATAAGTAGCCTCAAGCTCAAGACTATAGTGCCTTATGAGATTTTATTGGCCAAGACTGATACTTTTCCCTTGGAAACCTCGGTGATGATCCGGTTATTAAGCTACCTAAAGAAGCTCTAGAATATGGAGAATCATTGTTGGCCTAAGCTAATTGTGAAGGAAGAGCAAACTAGAAGAAAAAACACCTGGTTTAAAAAAATATCAAATGGATAAAAAGTGGGATGTCGAGATGCGTGAGTGCCCAAACACAAATGAAGAAATAAAAAAATATGTGAGAAAATTTTAAATATGCTATATGGATGAAAAAAGCAAGGCATAAAAAGGATTATTATATCAAAGAATTCAATCCCATGAGGGACCATGAAGAAAAAGCCTATATAGGAGCAAATATTAATTGAAAGCAAAAATGTTGATAGCTCAATTGCGAACTAGTTCACATCATCTTAGGTGTGAAATGGGTAGGTGGGTGGTTCCTAAAGAGGAGTAGGAAAAAAGAATATGTTGATTTTGTAACAAGGGTATGGTGGAGACGTAATGACACTTCATCATGGAGTGCTTAGCATATAAAGACATCTGGGCCAACTATGGGGACAACATGCAGGTTGATAATTTAAATAACCTGTTTGAAGAGTCAAGGTTAGACAAAACTGCAAACTTCATCATCAAAATACATTGCTAAAGGGTTGATCTTGAACGGAGTTTACAAACTGTCTAGAGCCTTCCTGTGGAAGGCTCTTGTGTTGTCCATGGCTCCCATAGGCTTCTTTGGCCTCATGGACGTCATTAATTTTTTTTCATTTCATTTCATCCTTGACCCTTTGGGCATGAGCAATGAAGTTCACTATAATAAACACGGTGGGCATGCTACTTGCATCATGCCCACATGGGCTCAAGCAAAAAAATCATCTCTTTTCTTCAATACCCATGTGAAACTAGCCTAGATCCATGATCTTTCTAAGGTCAACATGTATTTCGAAGCATTTGGGTACCTTCACCAATTATATTGCATCCTAAGGAGTGTATTAATGGTGGTCATGTATGTGCCCATAGGTAGCTATAGAGCCTTGTTGAAATGGTAAAATTCTAAGAGTTTTAATTTCAAAAGGAAGGTTTTTAAGGATCAAGATCCATGAATAGTGAGTACCCAAAATTACAAAGGTATATAGAAAACTGAGGTTCAAAATAACTTGACAACACTTCTACAAGATGAGGTCTACATGGGGTCCTACACTAAAGGAGGTTAATGTTTTATTAAAACTTAAAATGACCTACCTTGGGAGGAGGGGAAATTCGTAAGCTTACAATGCTAGAGAGGAGTAATAATACTTAATGCCATAGGAAGTGGGGATGTAGAATGTTAGATACCCAATGCCACAAAGTTTATGGAAAGAAAAAATTGAAATCCTAGGGATTTGGGATACTAAATATAACAAGAAGTGTGGGATGAAAAACCTTGAAATTATTTAAGAAATAGGAAAGTTTGAAGGTTTGAAGGGGACATAGGATTGAGAGCAGGAAACCAAAGATTGAGATGCTAGGATGTTCAAGGAACTAGATCTAGTGAAAATATTGAAAGTCCAAAGAAATATAAGAAATAAAAAACTTTATCTGTTGAATTTTTCAATCTTTGAGCGGTGAATATAATACTTCTAAGTTCTGTGGGTACTCCTAAAGCATGTTTGCCCCTTGGCCTGAAGCTCCTTTGACCGGATAAAATTAGAACATGATTATCAAGTTCTATGGCTAAGAGCTTATTTAGGTTGTGTACAATCATAATGATCTAAGAGCTTATTGCTCATATCAGTCTCCAACTTTTCAGATGTCCCCATTGATATAAGATATCCAAGAGGAAGGGAAACCCAAAGTTGAAAAGGTCAGTAATGCAGAAGATGACAGCGTGACTTTGTTTAAGGAATTCAGCTTTCAACTTTTCCACCTCCTAGGCCTTATTTGCATGGAATTTGAAAATGGCACACATGATCATATGGTACGTGAAGAAGCAACAATTAGCGGATCAAGGTTCAAGAATGATGGGGATATGATTAGCTAAAGCAAGTACATGGATTTATGATGGCAAATAAAAACATTCCACAACAAGATTTATGTTAAGTTTAAATTTAACTGGAATGCATCATCAAACTTTTAACACTTGGGTTCATAAGCCATGTCCAAGCGGTTTCTATTTTACCAAATTTGCTTGGGACTTGCAGTGGAAATCAAAGCATAACAACCTTGCCACTAAGACCATGGTTAGCCGGAGTTTAGCTTTAGTCTTTTGGTATAACTCTTTTTTCTTTTGTCAATATGAGTAAACACAGCTTTTTGGGATGCTTAAAATATTGTTTTTAACTTTTTGGCCAGTTTTAGAAGACATTGCTTTTTGGGATACTTTAGCCTTACAGGGCTGGTGGGTCAGAATATATATTTTGTGGACTGATTTTCTCTGAGGGCTGGTGAGCAAGAATATACTCAATCAATTTATGTAGAAAGTTTACAATCCTGACGATACCAAAATGTTATGAGAGCAATAACTATGAGGGTTGCAGCCTGCAGAGATGCGAAGTGTGAGTGGTATAATGGGATGGATTTGGAAATTGCATGTGAGAAGTTGATACCTATATTATTCACATTAAGGAGTTTACTCTTCAAGTTCATGTCATAGATCTCCACGAGAAGGTAAAACAAATTTTGATGCAAGAAAATGCTCACCACACTCCGTCATCTATAGTAGCTTTGATTTCTACTAATTAACAGGTACAGTTCGACACAAAACAGATTGCATTGACTATACATTTTCAACTGTCCATTTATAATCCAGATTCTATTCTCAACTAACCAAATATACATTGAACATGTTTTAAACTATACATATATACATTAAATATATGTTCTTAACTATCAATACATAAATCGAATATAATTGTGAAATATCCACATTCAAGATTGAGCTGTCCGTATATAAATTAAATCTATTTCCAAAATCGTTCATATACTTTGAAGTGTCCATATACATTGAATGTACACAGGATTATCCATATATGCATTGAAAATACTCTGAACTATCCACGTATACTTGGAACTATCTATATACGCTTTGAACTGAATATATATCCATTGAATATGTATTTGGAACTGTCCCGTATATATATAAGTATATTGAATAAATGGATAAATATATATAACTTGAACTGTCCATATAACTTCTCTGAACTATCGATAAATAAACTGAATACATACATGAATTATTCATATAACTACGTTGATAAATTCATATATACATTGAATATTTCCTTAGAACTGTATAAGGATGGGATACACACCCGGTATATATCTTGTAAGACTGGTTTCCTATGTAGCCAGGGAAGGACTCTACCCATGCATCTGCTGGTGCTCCTTCAGCCACCTGAAGTGAACCCACTAACAAAATGTAAATAACAATGCATAAAAATGCTTCCTGGGTGCATTTGTTACGATACATTCTTGCAGAATCTGTCTCTGTATGTGCCAGATCTCAGAAGTTGGCGTTCATATACTTGAATAATTCACATTGGGTTCTAGATTCTTCGATTCAATTTAGACAAACCATAGCAGACAAACTATTGCATTTTATAGGAATTCTAATGCAGGTATCTACATCTTTTTCAGCATTAATTTATGATTTTTTGGGCTAGTGGAAAATCATTTATCTCGTGCTAATCATTTTCTTTTTGTCATTTATTGGAATAGTAGATAGATAATTGTGTTTAGATAGGTAGATGTGTTTACGACGAATGGTAGATAGATAGTTGTGTTTACAACGAATGTTAGATTGATAATGTGTTTGAATAAAATATTTCTTTAGAATAAATAATGACTTGGCATGTCTATTTAATGTTATTTATTTAATATATTTAAATAAGTATGTTGACCTAGTTTTTGTTTTATATCTTTTATGTAAATGTTTTTTATATATATTAATTAAATTAATAGAAGTATAATTAAATTTTGAGTTTTTTATTTTAAGATTGAATGCTTTAATTTAAAACTTAAGGTTCTGTCAAATTTGTTCAAAAAGATAATAATTTAGAAAATGAGACTATTTATAAAATATTATAATACAACAATAATTTTTTAGGTAAATAAATTATAAATAATGATTATTTTAGAATTGTTTGTAGAATTGAGTTTAATTAAAGTTAGTTTATGATTTTTTTATGTTGGAGATCAATAGATGCTATGGTAGTATTCAAGTTTATGTTTACTAATACCTCTACAATTATAATAGTTTTCATGCAAATTAAATTTTAAGGTCTTGTAATAGACATGCTATAACAAGATGTGAGCCTCATAACCAAACCCTCACTCAATGATCTTTAAAAATTATCTTAATTTTTAAATATTATTTAATAAATTATTTCTTATACTTTATAATATTTTTTTAAAGTAATAGTTGTCCATAATGCATAACTTGAGTTACAAATAAGATCTTTAAATAATTTCTTAAACATTGATATCTAGGGCACACATTTTTTGATATTTTTTGATTATATACTTTATTTATTATTATTTTTAATTGATACTAATTTTAGTTTAGATAAATAACTTCTTTTTTGTATATATCCAAAAAAAATTAATAGGGACATTAATATGGAGGGTTGTCATATTTTCTATTTTTTTCCAATATTTGTTATTTTTTCGTTTGTGTCAAACATAGATCTTTGTGTTTGGTAAAACTTCCATGTTGATTAGAAAATTAAAAAATAAATATAATAATTGAATAAAATATAGTCATAGGAATTTATTTAGTCACAAAAAGTGTAGCTTGAATTAGCATATTTTATCTACTAAAAGGTGAACATGTGAATTGTAGATCCTTCATTTGAAAGTGATCTTCAATCTACAATTCTTCATTAAATGATCAACTTCAATTAAACCTCAAGTAAAATAACTATAATATATAAAGGTAGTTTGAACTTGACCCTTTAAATGATATTTTATTTGGTCCGTTTTTTACAAAGGAGAAGATTATTTGGTCATATTTTTGCAAAGGAGAAGATTATTTCAAGGTCACTTTTTTGTAAAACAAAAGATTTTTTCACCTTTAAAAAAATAAAAAAATTAATTTAGATGTGTTCATATTTAGTACAAAAAAATAGGGAGCTAAATGAAGAAAGAATTTTAAAATATTAATAAAATAAAGAATGCATATTTTCAATTCCATTTTTAAAATTTAAATCTCAAGTAATTTATTTTCTCTCCTTCTATGGTTTATGTTTCATCTACATATTTCTTGAGTACATCTACTCCTTCCTCTTCTTCACCCATACCCACTTTCGCTAAGTTATTCCAACAACTAGTGTATTGACATATAGTACATCAATTATACACCCACAAGTACCTTAAATTCCTCCAAATAAGCAATGATGCTCACTCTATTCTATTATTCATCTTAATACCAAAAAATAGCAAACCACCATAAACCAAGTCACATTTTGAGTTCCTTAATACAAAACCACTTCCCATCACAATAAGGTTCCCTCTAAAAAACCATCAAAATTAAGTTTGAAATAAGATTCTACGGAAGGCACCATCACTATATACTTCATTTCATCTTTTGTTTTCTATTCCAATTTTTTCTTTCTTGTAACGTAATTCTCCCTTATCCTTTAAAAATAAGGAGATTCTTTATTAACATTAAAAAATTTGTATATATTATCACTTCAATAAAACATGGAGCGAAAATCCTGTGCAAATTTTTGTGTGCGACAGAATGTCAGGCAAGGAAACCAATTCGTAGCCCAGAAGCGAGGGCGAAGATGGCAAGAGAAGGCGCACGAAGACCAGAACAAGGGGAAAAACACTTGCGGTGGATACGTTGCATCCCATGTCTGCAGCTAACAAACCTCCAATAGGGAAAGGCGGCTGGAACGAACTTCAAAGGGCCAAGAAGCAACGGAATATTCCGCCAGTATCTGGCTGGGATAATAGGCAAATATGGAAGAGGAAGGAAGAAAAGAAAAAATGGCTGGTTCAGGGAAAGAAGGGTTGGAGGTATAAGCCTCCAAAAGGAAAGCAGAATAGGAACGGGGGGAGCTGGCATGTGCAAAACCCTATTCAGAATGATGTGTGAAAATTCTATTGCAGTTACTGATTATTAATCTCCTATCTAATACATAGATTATTTGACTCTGAAAATTAATTCTTAGCAAATATCGAAAAATAACACAACTGCAACTTCACCAATAAAAACTCACAAGAATAGAGAAGAAAACATTCACAATAATGAAAACAATATTTTGGGCAAATTGTCCGTGGAAAAACCCCGAAGGGAAAACCACTACTGCAGATGAGGAATTATATTAAACTTCAGCAAATTAAGGAATACAAAAACTGCTTGCCTCTTACTGGCAGAGCTCCGGCAATATTCTTCTCGAAATTCTTCCCTCAATTTCTCCTGCTGAAATTCCACAGCTGCTATCCCCAACGCTATTACTGCGCCCTTGCTAACACTGCAAGACTATTTGCTCTCACTGCAAATTTACTACTTGCTAACACTGCAAGTCTTTCTCAAGTATCTCTACTTGCTATCACTGCAAGTCTACTTGTTGTTGTGTTCTCCAATTGCCCATTGATCCCCTTTTATACTTTTCTCATTGGAAAACCAATGGCCATGATTTAATCTCAATCAATGGCTAAGATTAAATAGACTCTAAAAACCCTAACTAACTGGATTCTAGAAGTCTCTAGGAGAATCAATTTATTTAATTACATAATTATCTAGACAACTCAGCCTTTCTAGAAGTCTCTAGAAATAATAATTAAATAATTAAGACACTTCTAGACAATGGAGACACTGTCCAAGCTACATAAATTAACATGATGGAGATCCTGAGGGCTCGGCCCGATCAAAGCTTGGGAGTAAGTTGTTTGTCATGCCGTCCGAGAGTATAATAACAAATGCCAACCGGTTAAAAGATAGGGCGTTGCTGGTAAAATGGTGCGGTATGAATGGCAGGTCGGAGGAAATCATGGATTGGTGGCTGCAGGAATATCCAGGTAAGATCAGTATCCGACCTCTTCAAAATGAGTTCTTTGTGGTGGAATGTATAGATGGAAATTTGAAAAGAGACATCCTCTATGGAAAACCAATCTTTTTTAAGGGGTTCAGCTTTCATAGGATCAATTGGGTCCCACATTTTGACCCCACAAGATACAGATTTATGAAGTCTCCGTTGTGGCTCAGCCTAGTAGGGTTATCGGCGGAGTTTTGGAATGGAGACGCATTGATAAGGATTGGCGATGCCTTAGGAACTTTCTTAGGAGTAGAGGAAGACTCTCAATGGAAGAGTAGGGGATACAACAAACATCTATGTAGAAGTGGATATGGACCTAGGATTCTACAAAGAATTGGAGATTGTATCAAAACTGGGGAGTTGGATTCAAAAAGTTAAAGTCCTGGATAAGAGGGCTTCAGGGAAGTGCTTATTAAGGGAACAATTGTAGGCCAGGAGTTCGAGAGTTTTAGAGGGTGAGGAAACTAGGTCACCAAGCACACTTGACCAACCCCCAAATAACGCATACTTGATATCTTTTCTAGGGCAGGAGATGAAACTGTTTGAAGAAGGACAAGAAAGGAGAGAAGGGATTGCAAAGGATTTTGGCTAGGTAAAACTGAGAGACTCAGAGGTAGAATTGGTGGCACTCCTAAAAGATACAAAAGAATTAAGGGAGGACATAAATCAACAATTAGCATTGGCCACTAGTGAAAGGACTTTAGCTAGTAGCAAGAGCATTGAGTAGACAAGTAGTAAGGAAATCCTAGAGCAAGGAAGATCAAAGGAAAAAGGCAAGAAGCCACAAGGGGTTAAATCTTTGGGCGACAAAGACCCAGACATGCCTTTGATGGAAGAAGAAGGGGACATGGAAGATCTGAGGATGGACATGATAAAGGAGTTCATAGAAATTACTAGAGAGGATTCAACACCTATCCAAAAGGAAAAGAGACAAGTCCTCATCAGGGAGCTGATGGAAGGAGAGATTGAAAGCCAGGAGAATGAGATCCTATTCTCATAATTAGAAAGGGAACCCTTGGATCAGGAGAAATTGGGCCTGTTGCAGATAGCCTCAAACAAGACAAAACCGGATATTAGGAGATTACCATCGAGGAAAGTTGGAAGGAAAACACTGAATGAACTTAGACAAAAGGATGGAGTAGCCGAGGGATAGCTTAAAATCACAGCTCTGATAGACTCGGGGAAGGGGAGCCCCCTTCCCCAGGGGCAATGATGCTCCCATCATGGAATGTTAGGGGTTTAAATGCCCCTAAAAAAAATGCCTAGTCAAGAGAAGAGTGAGCTTGACTAAGGCTGAGGTAGTACTGTTGCAAGAGACCAAGCTAAGCATAGGAGACATGGAAAATTTTGCAAAAAACTTCAAAAATTGGAAAGTGGAATCAGTTCAGGCTAATGGGGCTTTAGGAGGATTGGCAATTTTGTGGTATCCATTGGTGGTCAAATTTGAACAATTGGGGGATGGCAAGAATTGGATAGGAGGAAGACTTGGCAGCTTAAATTCAAACCTTGATTTGTTGTTGGTTAATGTATATGGGTTGAATTCATGCCTAGATAAGAAAGGTCTATGGGTAGAACTTGATGCCTTTCTTAGATCACAACCGAAGATCCATATGGTGATAGGGGGAGACTATAACGCCATCCTTCATGGGGGAGATAAGAGAGGAGGTGTCTCTAGACCAGGTCAATCACAAAAAGACTTTGCAGATTGGGTAGGGAGAAATAACTTATTGGAGATAGAGTTGGGAGAGAATTCCTTCACATGGAATAATAGGAGGTTTGGATTCAACAACATAGCAAAGAAGCTAGACAGATTCTTCTTTGGGGGGGATTAGTCCACCTTTCCCTATACTCCGAAAGGAAGAATCTTACCATGCTCTTGCTCTGATCATTATCCAATCACGCTCTCAATAACAGGGGATGAGAGACCAACAAAATCCCCTTTTAAATTTGAAAACATGTGTTTTAAGGATCCCAATTTTATGAGCCTTATCAAGAACTGGTGGAATGAGGAACACTTTAAAGGGTCAAAGCTCTTCTACTGCGTATCCAAACTCAAACACATCAAGAGGATATTGTTAGAGTGGAATAGAATCCACTTCAAGAACATCTTCCAAGCGAAAACCAGAATTGAAGAAGAGTTGCAAGCACTAAATGACAAATCCATCCAAGAAGGAATGAATCAAGAAAGCTATATCAAGGAGAAAGAGCTTCTTCAAGAGTATGAAGACATTCCATCAAAGGAAGAACTGTTTTGGAGGCAAAAATCTAGGGAGAATTGGTTGGAGGCAGGGGATAGAAACACCAAATACTTCCATAATATAACCAAATAGAGAAGAGGAGTGAATAGAATTACAAAATTGAAGATGGGGGACGGATCAATTATAGAAGACATACAGGATATCACGAGAAGCATATCAAGTTTCTACCTTAATCTTCTTAACAATTAGGAGGGATCGTGGAGTCAGATCAAAAGGAATTACTTCAGTATATTCCAAAGGTGACCAGTGAGGATCAAAACAAAGTTTTGAATGCTAGGATTATAATAAAAGAAGTAGAGACAACTTTAAACTAGCTCCATCTAGACAAGGCACCAAGTCTAGATGGATTTCTAGCAGGCTTCTTTCAGAAATGTTGGGACATTATCAGGGAAGATCTGGCAACTGCTTTAGAGGCAGCAAGGAGCGTGGGGCACCTGCTTAGAGGTAAACAACACTTTTATAGTCCTAATCTCCAAGAAAGAGAATGCTACTAAATTGGAGGACTTCAGACCTATCTATCTTTGTAACAACACCTATAATATCCTCTACAAGATCATGGAAAACAGGCTCAAATTGTTGCTTCCATATATCATCCCAAAGGAACAAACATGTTTTGTGCTGAGAAGGTCCATCCTAGACGGAGTCATCATAGCCCAAGAGGATATTCATTCCTTACAAACTTTGAGAGAGGTAGGAATGTTAATTGAATTAGACATCAAGAAGGCATATGATAAGGTGGATTGGAGATTCCTTTACAAAACCATGACTTCCTTTGGTTTCAATGAGCAATGGGTGAACTAGTTCTTTGAATGCATTTCCAGTCCAATATTTTTTGTCTTCGTCAACGGGTCCCCAGAAGGATTCTTTGAGGCGTCTAGAGGTATAAGGAAAGGGGATTCATTGTCACCTTTCCTCTTAATCATCCTCACAGAGGTATTAGGCAGAACAATCAAACATAGGCAAGATAGTGGCCTAATAGAAGGAATTAAAGTGACTAGGAGCATCTCCGTCACTCACCAACAATTTGCTGATGAAACTATGTTGTTGGGAGCTGCTAATGGGAAAGAAGCTAGGAAATTTCTAGATGTGTTAGAGAAGTATGCAAAAGCTTTATAACAGGAAGTCAATAGAGAGAAATATGAACTCTTTTTCTTCATGACCCATCCGAGGAAGGAATCAAAGATTTTAGATATTTTGAAATTCAAAAGGGGCAAGCTGCCTTGTTCTTATCTAGGATTACCCTTGGACAAAGGGCTGAGAAACTCCAAACTCTAGGATCCATTGAAAGATAAATTGGACAAGAAGATGAATTCTTGGAAAGGGAAATGGTTGTCATGGGCAGGTAGGCTAGTTATGTTGAAGATCATTATTTTAGTGCTTCCCATTTATTTGCTATCATACCTTGCCCTCACCTTAGGAGTCAACTCTTCCGTTATACAGAACATGAGGAATTTTTTTTGGCAAGGATTGGCAGAAAAAGACAAAATAGCCCTCATTGCTTGGGACAAATCTGCAAGCCAAGGGAATATGGTGGGGTAGGTTTAAGAGATCAACAGGGTCAGAATTTGGCTCTAGGGGCCAAATTGGTTTGGAGGATGATAAAGGAGCCAAATCTCAAATGAGGTCAGATTTTGCAAACTAAATACTTAAACTCTATGGATCCAACGGAGGTCATCAGAGTAGAAAATATCCCCTGGGGATCAAGAGTGTGGAACTTCATGTTAAAATGTAGATCTGTCATTGAAAATTATGCTTCATGGGATATCCATGATGGAGGAACATCCCTGCTTTGGGAGGATTACTGGAGAGGTTACCCTAGCAAAAACAACAAAATATGGATAGAACAACCTAAAACCTTCTTTAAATGGGAATGGGGGCCCACAATCAAAGATTATGTAGAATTCTATCAAGAGGATCTGGCATTAGGATGGAAGTGGAAAGAATTTAAAAATATTCCCCTCCCCGATTAGGAAACAAATCTATTATTTGAAATCATTAAATAGAGGAAGATTGTCTTCAGGCAAGGTTCAGATGAGGTGATATGGGCTACCTCTAAGCAAGGAGTATACTCTGTGAAGGAAGGCTATAAGATCATCTCAAATATGCAAAGGCAACCAAAGACAGATATTCCTGTTCATCTTTGCTGGCATAAACACCGTGTTCCCCAGGCAAGATTTTTTGCGTGGATTGCTCTACAAAAAAGAATCCTCACAACATAGCGTTTTAGGAAGATGGGGTTTGAAGGTCTATCATGGTGTGTTCTCTGCCGAAAGAATGAGGAAAACATTGATCACCTCTTGTTAGGATGTCCATTCTCGAATGAATGTTGGAGATGGATGTGTGTGAAGCTAGGATGGATCATTGCCCTTCCAAATGACATTATAACCTTGTTTCAAATGTGGCCAACAAGACCTAGGGCAAGGCTGCTCCATATATAGTATGTGGGTGATCCCACAATAGTGGTTTACAATTTTTGGCCAAACTGGACACTGAAATTATTATTTTTAACTAAATCTTCACATTCGGGCACCTATAGCAGCTAAATCGTGAAGGATTTAAAGATGATGCAAACTAGAGTCTCGTCACATTTTGTTTGTAGATTCTAAAAATATTTTTTTCAAAATTTTTGGAAGTAGATTGCACTTCTTTTACCATCTCCCACGAAAACTGATTTTTTTCAAAAAACAACATTTTAAAAAAGTGACGCACACCGTATAACGCATAACTTTTTTTCCATGAAGGATAAAATTCAAATTCTTTCGAATTTAGATTCGTAACTCCAATATCTAGTGCTTCCACTTGGTTAGACAATTTTTAATTGAATTTTTTTCTTTAATCAAGTTTCAAAGTCAAACCAATTACAATTAGGACATGTGACCGTATAACGCATAACTTTTTTTTATATATCAAAATTCTTTTTTTAATTGGATCAAGGACTTCAATGTCTGGTGCATTCATATTTTTCAAATTTTTGATAATCTGCTCTTTTTCCACATACAAAACAAAGACCTTCGTTTTCATGAAAACCTATGTTTAATAAAACTAAAAAAAATACATAATAAAACCAAAACATATTAAAATTATATTCGTTGGATAGCTCGTTCGAGGACTACCTAATTCTAGTTGGGTTTGTGAGGATTCCTCCATTTTCATCCTCAACCTCTCTGAAGTGCCAAAATTTAGGCTTAGGGAGGGGATGAGGATTTAGGGGGTTCATTCGAAAGGTTCGCCCTTTTTTGTTTTTGGCAGCAAAAAGTTTAAGGGGTTTGCTTGAACCCCTTTTTGGTTTGATCACACTTCTAGGTTCGTACGAACCCCCAAAATCATTTTTTTTCCATGGGGTCGTTTTTTCTCAGTTTTCCTTCCTCTATCAAATTGTAAACCACTATTGTGGCTTCACCCATGTGGATTATCTACCTCTCACTTATGATCTGGGGACTTTGGAAAGAATGAAATAGAAGGATATTTGAGAATAAGGAAATCCCCATAGCTTCCTTAAAAAATAAGGTAGAAGCTGTAGTAGTGGAAACAATAAATAACAGATCAAGCTTGGGCAAGAGCCAGGAGGGAAAATTTACAGAATGGGATGGGAAAATGAGGTTAAGATGGCTTGGACTCAAAGTTCCCCCACACATAGGGGAGGGGAGAAGTGACAATTTATCAAAAAGAGAATGAGCTAGATGGGAGCCCCCAAGCAAAGGTTGGTTCAAGTTGAATTTCGATGGAGCATCAAGGGGAAACCTAGGCCCATCCAGGGCTGGTTGCATAATCAGGTTGTGGAACAGACAAGTTGTCAGTAAGTTGGTTGTCCCTATGGACGAGGACACCAACAATATGGCAGAATTGAATGCTTTAATTCAAGGCCTCCTCTTCTGTAGAGATTTGAAGATTGAGAGACTCAAAATAGAAGGGGACTGTTCTCTAACAATCAATGCTTTGAGAAGCGGTTCGACCCCCAACTAGAGACTAAAAGCTTCTCTCGATAGAGCTCTAGAATTAATCACTTATTTTGAGGCTAGCATTTTCAACCATGTATTCAGGGAAGCCAACAAGGAGGCGGATGAACTAGCTAATAGAGTTGCGGATGGGTTAGCCTTTGGAGTCATTGGAGAATAAGTTTAAAATTTGAATATGCTCCTGGGCGTCCATTTTGTGCAGTCTAGTTTGGACCACCTAGCCACCTAATAGGACAACTCAACATGCCATCGTGTAATGGATGGGTCTCCAAAAGTTCCCTGGTTGCGTCATACCTACAAGAGATAATTCATGAGGAAGCATAGGCGAAAGTGGGCGGGACTACCATTCCTCTGGCTAGTCCATCTGGCTCTTAACTGTCTGCCTAGCAAGCTACGCATTTGGATGCTATGATCAGAAGGGTCTTCTTTTTGCAAATATGCTTATTGGTTTTGTATTTTTCCATGCATCTAACTATGTATTTGAAGGCAATTTTGATAGTATGTCTAAAACTATCTAATAGAGCACCTGAGAACACTCAGCCTCTTGCATTTTATAATATGTTTGCAATATAATACAAATTTCAGCTACGGCCTTTACTGAGCAAAAAAAAAGAAAATGTATATATTTAATTAATTAATTTTATTACACCAAGAGGTGTTATACAGTGAAAGCAATGAAGGAATATTCTCCGTAAAGGTTTTGAAGCTGCATTGAAAATGACAAGTAGGTGGAAGTCATGTGCTCATAAATAATTTAGTTGTTTTTTAAAAATAACCCCCGTATTCACTTAAATGGACAAGTGGATGAACGAATCTGGGAAATTTAATTTGGGATAAGAAAACACCCTCCTTGGTTGACGCGATTTAATCTCATGTTGGGAGATCTTGAACCATGCATATGGAAGACGTGTTTTGGTGGGACGTAAAGTGAAAGGTGGTTCCTAAGTCGTTGACGCTTGGAGAAGGATGGAGGAGATCATGTTTCGAATAACTACCTAGGGCAACCAATCACCATTATATTTAGGATAAACCTTTCATTCTTTTTGCCTTTCTTTGTCACTGATATAAATTGATACTATAAATAACAATTTATCTTGGTTCTGTCTAATATACAAAATACCAGACAAACAACCCAGGGCATTGAGAAATTAGGGATCACATATGCATGCGCATGTTCCTGTCTCACCAAAAGCTTTTCCCACATATGCGACACAAATGGATGTGCTATGCAAGAATGTCATCCTCCTCCATTTTTACAATTTATTTTTTGTCAGTATATTGTTGCAATTACATGTGACATGAACCTATCTTCAACTGTTACACTTTACATTATTCAACAAATGAATGAGAGAGTATAGTTGCCATTGCAGATAAAGGATCATTCAAATAGATATTTCTTCTACAGGCATAACTCTTTCATACATTTTATAGATATATTAAAGGGTCGATTTATATGGTTTTTATTGTAATATGAATGTTGTAAACCATTTCTTGTATGTTGGAGAGTTTTTTTTCCATTGTTTATTAATACAGGGGTGATTCACCTACAATAGAGGCTGCACCCCACAAGTAGGGGTCACAACTTCCTCAAAGAAGCCACACTACAAAGGAAATGGTGGAGGGCGGGGCATCCATGCTTTTCAACTATAGCCTGTTGGGGTAAGGTGGAGCCTCCATGTTTTCGGATAAGATTTTCCCATTGTCTCTATGTATGCATTGATGATAGTAGTCTTCGTTTAAAATATGGTAATCACAATGAAGGGCTATCCTCCTCTCTAAATTTAATGGTGCATGTGTTAAAAGGTTTTAAATGTTACTGGCATAAGCGTGATACATGAGATCCAAATATGGCACGGTGCAGATGGTAGGTCTGAAAGTTGTATCTACGTTTTGGATTGGATTACATAAGCCTAGGTTTGTAAGTTGTATCTACATTGTGTATCTACTATTTGGATTGGATTACAGATCTTCCACCTCCATACCCAATATTGCGTCATTGTTGGGAATTGGTTGGTTGGCCTCCAGACTAAGCATCGAGTTGGGTAACCCAACAATAAATTTTGATTCTGCAACAATAGAGATGAAGAGGGGAATATGCCTCTGCCTCTTGTTGGCTCATTTTCTCGCTCTTTCATTACAAAGTCTGTGTTGTACTGTATTTCATTTCTTTGCTTCTTTTGCAACAAGTTTTTCCTTTTCTTACAAGTAAATATATGACTGCACTAACATATTTGTTTTTATGATTGTTATACGTAGACTGGAGAAACAAGTGATGTTGGTTACTGCCCCATTGTGGTCCCCCCACCAAAACTAACAGAAAAAGGTAATCAAAAAATTGTTTTACTATTAAATGTGTTAAAATTTATTTAATGACTCATTTTTAACTGTTTTGCTGCTTTTCAATGGTTTAAGCCCAATATTAATGACATTTGTTTCTGAATAAAATGGTTAGGAGTGCATAATAATGAATTTAGGACATACATGCATAGTTTCTTTTGTTTGACAACAGGCTACTTTTTAGGGGTATGACTAATTATTAAATTCCTCGATTAAATGTGGTATGCATACTAAAACAATTGAGAGATGTTAAAACAATCACTAAATTGTCTCCAAGTTTTTTGTATTTAGCCGATAGGCTATTCTACGTGGGGGAACCCCACCGACATTTCCCCCAATCTGACGTCGGCAGGAACCCCACAAATTGCTGGAAATCAATGATGCCCGATGCTAGATAATAGTCTGACGTATCAAAGTACTATCATTTATTCATCGTAAAGTGGACCCAGGCCCGAGGGTCACCCTACCTGGCCGAGGATGTTTGAAAAGCCAAGCATAATTGATCCACAATAATTTTGCATGGCGGGCAAAACGTTCATGCGGCGCTGGTGTCGTTGGGTCTGGCAGACAAGATAAATGTCTCTACAGCGCACAGCATGGCCATCCTTGAGAGCTCCTTCCCTGCCTCGGCCGCCACATTCACGCCCAATTTGCTGCCCATCATGGAGCCTCTGCTCAAGTTTCTGGGGGAAACAGGGGTTCCCTTCATGGTGAACGCCTATCCCTATTTTGCCTACAGAGACAACCCCAAAGAAGTGTCCCTCGATTATGTGCTCTTCGGCCAGTCTCCTGGGGTAAAGGATCCCAAGGGCTTCACCTACAACAACATGTTGGATGCTAAGATTGACTCTGTTTACTCCGCCATGGCCGCCCTGGGTCACAACGACAGCATTCCCGTGGGCATTGTCATTTATTTTGTCATTTATTAAATGGGCGTCACATGAATGTTTTTCCCGCCATGCAAAATTGCCTCCCGCCCACAAATTGATGCATTCTTAAGAGGTGCACTGTGCATTGTCATTTATTTATGTGTTTAATTCATGCTTTGTGACAGGGCAGGTGTTGTTTCCCATGGTGTACATCCACTTCTCGATGCTGTGTCGGTCGTAGGTCGCACCGGTGCAGAGCGTGATAGGGTCTGTCATTAGCTGCATCGATATCAGGCACAAGAAATACGAAGGGATTTCAATCTCTGTGGAATCCATACACCAAATAGGTAACAGGGAGAACTGAGTGTTGGATTTTCTTTACAAGGGCAAGGAAATTGGAGTCGTAAAGTGTAGTGGTAATAGACGAGGCCACACATAAGGCGAGAAGAATAAATTTAGTTTTAGTTGAACAATGAAAAGAGAAGACAATTGGAATGGATCTGAATGCAAATAAAACAACTAGGATTATTGCAGTTGCGCCCATGCTATGTAAGAAGTAGCGGAAAATTGGGAATGAAAAAGAGATGCAGGCCAAACAGTAATAGTGGGTGCTTTGAACGAGGGAACAAACTACTTCCCATTAGTTGTCAAAAGACGATAACAGAATAAAGTTGGGCGGTTGGGCTAGGAGAAAATTGCTGGAATGGGGAGGCTGTCGTTATGATGAATTATTTGCATTGAAAAGCGTGGAACCAAAGAGGTGGAAATGAAGATAAATATGGAAGATTCAAGTTAAGTTGGTAAAAGTAAAAGTAAAGTTATTAGATAGGTAGAACAGTAGCAGACAAGATAATAATATATATTAAGTTATTAATTCCATCCTATTATTTATAAAAATGCAATTTGATAAATCATTTGAATTCATTTATAATTAACCATTTTATTTTTTATATAGTTACATAATTAAAATAAATTAATTGAAATTTAATCAAAATTCTAAATTATCTAATTAAATGCAATCAATTTATATCTAAATTATTTTAAATTATTAAATTCTAAATGCCCTGTGATAGAATAAGACTCACCTTTAATATACACCATGTTTGATTAGTTTCTGACCATATTTCTTCAAGCTGTTTCACTCATTGTTTTTAGAGTAATTATGTGGGGACCATTACAGCTCAGGAATTTATTTATATTTATTGAAATTAGTTAACATAATTTATTGTTGGTCATTCATCAACTCAGTCTTTAACCATTTCAATATGATTCGCAACCTGAATTACCATATAGACAGTCATGTTGAACACCTCATTCACAATTGATTATTGCTTCACGTCTTTCTTCCATCTTTACATTTGCTCATAAAGGCGATTGTGACTACCTGCAATGGATTAAATACAAAATTTAATGAGCATTTCCTTCCAGCATAGAAGTATTACATATGAATTTCTTGAAGGTGGTTTAGGTAGGCTTGACACATTAATGTGATGTGTAAGCCATTCCCTAACAATTTTAGGGTATGGTGCATGCGATATGAATTTCTTGAAGGTGGTTTAGGTAGGCTTGACACATTAATGTGATGTGTAAGCCATTCCCTGACAATTTTAGGGTATGGTGTATGCGATAGGGGAGTGGTGTTTTGGTATGAATGGTTGTTGTTTATGCTGCCATTGCAAAATAAAATTGGTCTATGCCTATCGGCTATTCCGTTGCTCATTGAATATTGTGCAACTGCTAGTTTATATTATCACAGGGAGTGGATATTATGTTGACTCTTATGATAATCATGAATTGATTTTTCAGGCTTCGTGGTGATACTTGAGCCACTTCTCTATATTTTGCATCTCCATAGCTTGATAACACACACCATTTGGTGAGCAAAAGACATTTTTAAATCTTTCATGAAACTCTTTGTCAAGGAAGAGATATTGGTTTTTGAAAATATGACCTTTTGTATTAGTTTTGTATGCAAGCTAGAATTGTAAAATAAAAAACTAATTTAATTGAATCTAATTTTGTTAATTGTTAAAGAGAAAGGTATTTATTGGATTTATTTTTCTATTATTTGTTCTAATTATTTTTTATAGTGACCAAATTTAAAGGAATGCATGTAGAAATAGTCCCAATTTTAAAGGAATGCATATACATATTTTTCTAAATTTTTCATTAAGAGAATATTTTTAATAGTTAAATAGATATATTCTACATATGAAATTGACTATACAATTCAACTAATTATTTATTTTAAAATAATTTCTTAATTACTAATTACAATTCTAAAATAAATCTAGAACAACAATCTAATAATAATAATAATAAATCTTTCCATTCTATTTATTTTTTGTTTGCACACAAATCATTTTATATTCTAAAATTAAATTAGATTATAATTTTCTAAATTAAATTAATTGAATTATAATCATGAATAAATAATCAAAAGCATTACAACAATTCATATTAAGTTAAATAAAAAGAAAATATTAAAAACAAAACTAATTACTAAAACGAAACTAGAGTTATGCAAAAGGAAAAAAACCACCTATAAAGAATTATTCCATTTTATTTCCTTTTATTTTTCTTTTCTCAAATGCATTTCTTCTTTTTCTTTTAATGTTTATGAAAATATTTGTTTGCATGTAAGATTTTTAAAAAATTTAGTTAAAAAAATCTTAGAAAAATATATTTTTAAATTAAAGAGATCTATTTTACATATGAAATTGACTATACAACTTTTGGATATAATAAATATACTTAATCAAATTTATGATTGTGCTATCTCATTGTAAATATTTTCTTAAATGAAACAAGAATATATATTATTAAAAAAAATTACTTGACTTGTTTTATCAATTTATTTCTTAAAAATCAACTTAGTTAATATAATATAGTTGAAATATTTTATTTATCAAGGATTATTTTAATAATATAATAATATTTATTAGATATTTTGAATTGATATCTATTATCAAATAAGTAATGAATATATAATTAGACTACACATCAATATACTTTTAAGTTTTTGTCCACATACAATTTGGTAAGTGTATTTAAGCAAATATTTTGAAAGGGTGTTATAATCTTTAATAAAGTTAGTAGAGAGAAAGAAAAAGTTAACAAAAAAGTAATAAAAAACAATAAAAAAGATAAATTCCAATAAAAATAATTGAAAAATAATTAAAGGACATATGAAGAGGCAATAGGCCTATAGATAACTAAATCATTAAGACTTTATGCAACATCCTAATCCTCTTCTACATTTCTCTTCTCAATAACCAAATTCAAAATCAATCAACCATTTCACAAATTAACCTAATATGGCAAAGAATCCAACACTTGACCATCTTCTAACGATAATGATGGAATTTTTTGATTTAATGCCCAATATTTATAATAATATAGAACTAATAGTTATGAATTTAAAGTTGTTAGTTTTGATCTTAGTACTCATAATTGAATGAAATATAAATTCCTTAGATCTAAAAAAATAAATAATATGATGTCACATTAATAGACTTAGGGTTAGGATTACGGTTCAATTAGGTTAGAGTTAGGACTACGGTTTAATTACAATTAGGTTTTAATTAACATTCAATTAGGGTTTGGGGTATATTCCAATGCACTTAGGCTTGCATAAGTCATTTTGGAAATCTAAGATTTCAATCTATTCAACAGCTCCTAGAAGAAATTGGTTAAAGAAAATAAGTTGAAATGGCTCACAACTCCTTTTGGTGCTTTATGTGATTCTTAAGCCTATTTGTCAAAGGGATTGAAAGGATTCTGACAACTTTATTGTGCAAGGGTGTGCGATGGTTTTTCCTCTTTAAGGCTAATGACAGTCCCATCATGTTTTCAATAGCATTCCTATTTGCTACTATTCAATCTTTAATCTTTTCCCACATTTCAAAACTAAAATATCATAATTAGTATTTGAAAATATACCCAAACATAATGTCTCCTGCTGTGAGAGAACACAATTTTGTTATGCATTTTTCCCAAGCACAAATCCTTAGAATTCTTAATGTGTTACTTAGGTTAATTCTTTATTGCAATAAATAAATACACATTAATATATATATTATGGATTTGAGGGAAAATGTTAAAATATTTATCTTAATTGAAAAATTAAAATACAAGGGATTCAAGTACATACCTTTGCTTTTGTTAATGTTGAAGTGCCAAATTTGATGACATGATATAAAAAACCAATATCTTTGCTCTATGTGGCACTTGAAATTTTGTACAAAACTATAACTAACTCTACGTCAAATTTGTGACTTTGGACCTATTTTGCATTGAAAAATATGAGCTTTGACACATGCTTCCTAATCTAACATACAATATGTACTTAAATGCTCAAAATAGTTGAGAATAGTATTGAGATTGGTGGATCTTTGGGACGGTCCAATGCTTCACCTTTGTATCTCTCCCTATAGATAGAGGTAGAGATGAATATAGAATGAGAGAGGAAAATGGAGAAAAATAGATAGAGATATAGAGAGAGATAGGGAGATAGAGGGGGGAGAGAGAAATATATATATATATATATATAGAGAGAGAGAGAGAGAGATAGCAAGGAAGAGATAAAGAGGAAGAGGGAGAGATAGAGAGAGATATATGGCAAGATAGAGATATAAGGATATATATATAGAGAGAGAGAAATAGAGATGGAGAGGGAGATAGAAATAGGGGGAGATAGAGAGAGAAAGAGAGGAGAGATAGATAAATGGGAAGAGAAAGAAATAGATATAGAGATATATGGGAAGATAAAGGGACAAAGAGGTTGAGATATGAAGATAGATAGGGGTATAGGGAGGGAGAAAGAGAGGGAGAGATGGGGAGAGATAGAGAGAGGGAGGGAGAAAGGGAGAGAGATATGTAGAGGAGGGAGAGAGAAGATGGGGAAGAGGGAGATATATGTAGAGAGGGGGAGAGAGGGAGAGTGAGAGGGAGAGGCTAATATAGAGAGATAGATAGGGATAGGAAAAGAGATAGGGAGATAGATGCATAGGGAGATATACGTAGAGAAGTATATGGATAGAAAGAGATAGAGAGATGAGTGAGAGGGAGATCGAGCGAGAAATAAAGATAAAGATATAGAGTAGAAGAGATGGAGTGAGTAAGATAGAGAGAGGGAGACATTTCTAGAGATAGGAAGTGAGATGGATGGGTAGAGAGAGGGAGACATTTCTACAGATGGAGGGGGAGGGAGGAATATAGAGGTAGAAATGAATATAGAGCAAGAGAGGAAGAGAGAAAAATTGATAGAGGTAGAGATGAATATAGAACGAGAGAGGAAGAGGGAGAAAAATCAATTGAGATATAGAGAGAGATAGAGAGAGATAAGTAGAGATAGACAAATAGAGATGGACATAGATATAGAGATGTATGGGAAGAGAAAGGGACAAAGAGGTTGAGATATGAAGATAGATAGGGGTATAGGGAGGGAGCTCAAATTGGAAGAGATAGAGGGAGGGAGAAAGGGAGAGAGATAGGTAGAGGAGGGAGAGAGATAATATGGGGAAGAGGGAGACATAAAGTTAAGATGTGTCAATATTTAAGAATCCTTGTTTATTCTAAAATTCTTGCAAACATTGTTAGTTTTGCTAAACATTGTTAGATTCTCAGTTATGTTCAGGTATAATTGTTAGATGAAAAAAT
The DNA here is from genome assembly GCA_007258455.2 of Sequoia sempervirens. Classification (NCBI taxonomy): domain Eukaryota; kingdom Viridiplantae; phylum Streptophyta; class Pinopsida; order Cupressales; family Cupressaceae; genus Sequoia; species Sequoia sempervirens. The sequence goes on from VDFB02266957.1 coordinate 292,691, forward strand.
GACCTTTTAGTTGGAACAAAATTGTAGGTGACATAAATTTTTTGACCAGATTGATGAGCATATATCTAATATTTCAACACAATTTTATATCCTACATATAGCAATTTATATTTATTCACATATTCCATCCAAACTCAATCTCTCCAAGTGAAGCGTAGGCAAGCATATATGCAATATGTGATGTTTTTGCTAGATGATACTTACAATGATCTCCACCAAACATGCTTGTAAACTCTTAACAATGATGTAAAAGCTTTTCTTCCATGACGATATTGTTGGCTACATTCTTCATTGACATCTTTAGCTACTTTAAATTAGAATTTAGAATCATCATCCAAGGTTGGGATATGATCCAAGAAGAGATCCTGCTTTTCTTCTCTTTTTTGTCTTCATTTTCCTCCACGAGCATGTTTTCCCAAAAGGAAACCAAGGAATCCTTGATGGTGTCAGGATCATCATAAGTTTATCCATAAGCATCTTCAATCTTCATATTATGTTTCTTTGCCTTCTCATTTTGCATGTTAAATGAAAAAAACTTGGTTTTACACCTTATTTAAGTCATTTAATCCTTGATTTTCGTCTCCAATAAATTTATTCAAAATTGTAGACATCATCCAATTGAATTATGAGATTCCTCTCTTCTTCTATTAGGATCTAAGAAAAATAATTTGAGAGGTCTTTTTGGATTTTAGCCATTCTACTTTGAAGGAGATCCTTTCTCTAAAAAGGTTTCTAAAGACTTGGATATTGCACTCTTTTAGTCTGAGTTTTATGAATTTCAACTTTCTATTGAATATGCACATCTTAGTGTGATGATCAACTGTTTGGGTGAGCCAAGAGTCAGTGACAACCATTTCAAAGTTTGGGTTTTCTATCTACACTTTTTCAAACTTGAAAGACACTCTTCTAGGGAATTTGTCCTTGTCTATGAGCCTGTAATCCGAACTAGCTTCAAATAGAGTTACGATTAGGGTTCAAATAGCTTTATGGTTAGGGTTAAGCTTCAATTTGGGTTAAGGTTCAATTGATTAAAAATAAGCATCTTGAGAAGGATATCTCTTCGCGTACTTTACATATATTTTTAAAATATAGGTATGCTAGTTTTAAAGATGTGACTTCAACCATTTATGAGGTTCATACTAAAATTAAAAATATAAAATAAAAATAACTTTCACAATAAAAAATTTAAGATTCCGGTTAAAAGTCTCAAACCTTATCTTACATTGCACCACTCTTTTTTTTTTTAATTTCTTTCAAAAGATGGCTAAACTTTGTCATTTTATCAATAGTAGTTTTATGATATTTAAGACAACAAGATAAAAATACATGTTAGAATTGATTCTATAGTTCATGACTCTAATAAAGGAAAAAGTTTTATCATTGGAGATTATTATTTTAATTTTTTTTCATTTTTTTAAATAAAAAATAATTAAAATATGTATTATCATTAAAGTTGTAGTGTTGATAAAAAAATGTGTAATATGTAATATTATATTTGAATAATAATAATAATAATAATAAATAGTATGTATTATTGAAATTGGAGTAAATAAAAAATAAAATACATAATATGTAAAATTATATTTAAGAAAACTCTTTCAAATTAAAAATTCAACATCAAAACTTTCTTCATTATTATATAAAAAATTCAACCATTTACAATACAATAAAAAATTTATATTTTAACATCTATGCATGTTAAAAAATAGTTTTATAAATTACACAAATATTAAAAATCTAGAAAAAATAAAAGACCATACATAGATATAAAAAGAAATCTAAAAAATGCTAACCTTAACCAACTATACAACATGAGAAGTATACACTATATGTCATCAATAGTGTTTGTTTATCAATGTTTGTGTGTTGATATGTTTATACATTTGTAGTTGGTTTTATAAATTTCATTCACCTTAATTCAATTTTAAAAAGTTTGCATTATTTGAGTTCTAACATGTAAATTAGATAGAATAAAACAAATGAAAACATATAAAGAGGAATGAAATGTAAAAGAGATTGAAATAGTGAATTTAAAAGTATTAAAAATATAAGATAAAAGGAAAATTATTTTTATAAATATTATATTTTTTATAAATAATATAATTAAAAATGTTTTAATAAATTTAAGAATATGGTTTTTTATAAATTTTATTTTAAATAATAATATAACTAATTTTTTTTTTTTAATAAATTTTATAATATAGGTTTTATAAAATAATTTTATTTTAAATAATAATATAATTAAAAAGGTTTCTTGAAAGATATGAATATTGGTTGTAAGTTTAAAATTCTAGTGATATTATTTGGAGTAGAGATAACCTCTAGTTCATGAGTTATAGTAATTGTTTGATTCAAATGTATTCATTTAGCTTCAATTCTCTTAAATATCAAATATATATCATATAATAAAGATAAAAAATAAATCAATTATAAATTTCTACAAATTTATGTGTGCTTTGAAATCACATTTATTATTAGTAAATAAAGATATCCTTATCTTTTATCTATATTTTAATTTAAAAATACATTGGATCTTAACAATTCTAATAATTTTGAATGAGCTTAATAACTTAGAATTATATATGAGAAATAATAAAAACCACTTTAAATGGAATCTTTTTAAGTCCATCATGGTGTCATTCTTCTAGTGTCATTCTTTTATTTTATAGATTCATAGATGTATTTATTAGAACCATCATGGTGTCATTCTTCTAGTGTCATTCTTTTATTTTATAGATTCATAGATGTATTTATTAGAATATACTTTAGATGTCTTTATTTAAATTTGTTTATGTTTACTCAAATTATATGGGTGAATCGGTTGGTTAATTGAACCTTGTTAATATACTTTATGAAGAGCAAATTCTCTTTAGAAAAAAAGATCAAGAAACAAGAAGAGTTTAAATAAATCATCATACTTAATTCAAGATGGTGTCATTTGTGGTTTACTCAATATCTTTTGTTTATTTTTCTTGTTTGTTCTTGATACCCTTCAAATTGTAATTTGATTGTCAATTGGCTTATACCAATATTTCTATATTCTTGGTTTGCAGCAAAGCCTCATCCTCTTACATATCAATTAAAAGTCTTTTTTTTATTAAAAAATATATAGTTCATCAAACATACAAATTTTTAGGCTATTTTTATAGCTATCTCTATTGATGATGATGGCAATTGTGATGATACAAAATTGTGAGGCTTTTGTTAGTTGTATTTTTTATTAATTATATTGGCTTAGCAGTTTCCATATTTATTGTGTGGCTTATTATTTTGATATGTTGTGTTCTTTTTCCTCATTAATAAAGTTTTGTGTAATGTCCCTAACATATAATATTAACAAATACTAATTTGTAGATGGAATTCAAACATGACAAAATAGGCACAATAGATATTACTCCAAAATATGAAGAGAAATCTAGGATATATGTATAATATATTGACTACAATTCATACAATGATCCAGATTGACTTACAATTGCTTCCACAAATCAAATAGCAACAATATAACTTTCTTACAAAATCTTTGAAGCTCAGTGCAATCCTTGGATGAGAATTTCCTCAGGAACCAAAGGGGTTTTGTCCTCTAATTCTAGTGAACACTAGGTTTTCGTCCAATAAACACAACTCCTATGGGTTTTCGTCCATAGAACGAAATAGAACACAAAGTGTCCCAAATTTACAATAGAATGACAAAAGAATTTGATGCCTTTACATGAATTGGTTTCGTTACATTTATATGCTAACATTCCTATTTGAGGAACATGTAGGTCTTGAGCCCAATCGACACCAAAGCCCAAAATTTGAATTCCCAACACACTACATTAGGTCGGCTTTAAGGCCAATGTGGATTTCTTTGTAATAAGCGTGCCTTCCTGTAAACCCATCCACACGCTTTTCTTGCTCATTCCAACTTCCTGAAACTTCGTTGTTACTTCTACCTAATCCTGTAATGTCTTTATGCTTCAAGCTTGTAGAGGTGGGTGCCAGTTGACTAGCACAAGAGCAATATCTTTCTGCTGCCTAATCCCCCCTTCTTGATTTTTGGATATGATGCACAAATGCCATCATAGGTTCTATATTCCAAACTACACACCTAAACATGCACCTGTGGAGAAATACGAAGGGATCCCAAAATTGACTCTATCCTGGCATAGTGAGCCTAAATTGGCAACATTCTAATAGCGATATCTTTTCAATAGATGATCCTTTTTCCATGAGCTCTAGATATGTTGTGGGGCCTTCATTACAAATGCTACATTCCAAACCACAAACTAAGATGAGCTCCTACAGAGGAATGTAGTAGAATTCTCTCATTCCACTCCAACTATCTTTTCGAAAAAAGAGACATGACAAATCCTCCCTTCCCAAAGTTTCTTGTCCTCAAGCAATACAAATTTGGATGCTCTAGGATTTCAAGTCCTTCCTAGGTAGCATCTTCAATTGACAAGTCCTTCCAATGGACAAGATACTCAGTTATATTCATGTTTCTTAGATTTTTTACCCTAGTATCAATCATAGCCCTAGTGGAAGGACTGGAAGTGGTAGCCAGATACACCATTCAAAAACTACAAGCCTCAACTTGGTTATCAGTGGCTATTGCTACATTTTCCTATGACTGAAAGTTTGAACCAAAGATGGCACCTCCAGTCTTTAGTGTATGTTTGGCATAAAATATTTTCTACTATTTGGTCTACAAGTGTTGAGCCAAAAATCACCCACTTTTCTTGGTGTATTCTTTTCCAAGGCTTACCTATGGGGTCTCGGCTTGTCCACTTGTGGGTCCAGGACCCTTGTTGCCCTTTTTGTGGTTAGGCTGAGTCTTTTAAGCACCTCTTCTGGTTTTGCACTAGAGCTCATCAGTTGTGGAATTGGATTCATGACTTCTTTCAGTCATTCAGGCTAGAGCCTTTTTTCCTGGCATATGGTTTTGTTGGGCGATTCTCCTAGGCTTCCCACTAAGTATATCCAAATTTGGCACACTTTCAGGGTAGAGATCCTCTTCAGTATTTGGAAAGATAGAAATGCATGCATATTTTCTCATAGCTAGATTGATAAATTTGTTTCTTTATATTCTAAAGTGATGATTTTCTCTAATGTTCTTTTGCAAATTCAAGTGCAAGAAGAAAAAATTGCACTTGAAGTTGCTCACCTCTAGAAGCTCTTGGACCAGTGGGGCAATGCCCCTTGCACTGTGGTGCATGTGCCCCCCTTGACCACTTCTTCCCGGGGTTGACGGCGAAGTGGCTCTACCAAGGACTCTTGCCCCTACTCTCAGGCTCCTTGATGTGGCTCTTGCCCTCCTCATCGGTCGCCTTCTCCTCCACGGGCTGACCTGGGGTGGCCTTTTGGAGGGATGGCGAGGGTTGATGGTAGCACTTTTGGGTGGCCTTCTAGTAATTCTTTTGGTGGTGGTTTTGGTTGGCCGAATGCTACTAAATGGTTCCCGCAGTTGGATTTAGAAATCTCACATTGCCAAGAGGACAAAGATAAAGAGAAAGATGATGATGGTTGGGCTCCCCCTGACATCATTCCAAACCCCGCAGATGTATGGGGGAAGAATTCAGATGATAGGGACCCTCCGCCCTCTACTAGTACTGCTATGGCCCCTTGATGGCTTTTTATTTTATTATGTTTGTAATGTTTCTTGCTTTCTGGGCTCGGCCCATATGACTCTGAACTTCTGGGCTCTGCCCATATGACTCTTGGGGTACGCCTTTTTACCACCCACCTTTTTTTTGTGAATATATATTTCTATCTTTAATTTAATATAGATATATGCCTATTCATCAAAAAAAATACTTGAATCAACTCCTTTTTTTCATCTTTAGCCCTTTGATGAACTTCCATTAATCTGGAGATTGCCTTCTTGATAGATGCCCAATCTGGACAATTAGAATATTTCCATTAAATATTTTTGATAAGGTAAGCAACATTTATAAGGTGTTGTACCCTTCACAAAGAGCCACAAGGGCCAATAGAGTTCAAGACCAAAAAAACATCAAAAAACAAGCCAAAAAACAAACACAATGGACAAACACGGATGAACAACGAACTAACTGGCATCTCCCTAGTTCTTTGATGGGAGATTAACAACATCATCTCTGACCCATTCCTGATGATTTTCAGCATTCTTGTTGTCCATTTCATTCTTCATAACCACCGATAGGATGTTGGTAACACAGTGGACCAGCTTAACCATGAAGCAGGTCAAACCACATAATTTTTTGTCCAACTTATCCAATCTTTCCTGCAGCTTTCCATTAAATGTTGCAAGCGATGTGAACGCTAATTATATTTAAAGGTAACTTAATAGTTTTAACTTTTTACATCTCTTTCAAAATTACTAAACAATTTATGTAGTTTGACGAACTAGGGAATTGAAGATATATCAAAGCTTGATGATTTTAGTGGTTCTCCCTTCATTAGCTTGGCCCATTGCTCTTGAACATTATGACCATTTGCCTCAGAATCTTCAAAAAGCTTGAAAACAAAAGCTATCACCCTATTGCCCAGGTTGCTTCCTTGTTAAACTGATGGCTTCTTTTTTTTCTTTGTTTTCCTTGGTAAAAGGGCTTTAGTCCCAATTTATACTTACGTAAAATTCTTTCAATACCATAAAAAAATTATGTATCAAAAGATGATTTTAAAATCTCTTCAAAAAAGTGTTAGAATCGGTAAAGGCAGCAATCAACAGTTAGAGAAACCGCTTGCTGAGTAAACTATACCTGATGTTAGCAGTAGATATCCCCAAATATTCTCTCTGTTGTCCCAGAATTCCTTCACTGATATTAAAGTATATTAAATGATTGGAATGATGTCATAAGTTAGGTCAACTTTGGATATCAAAGGAGATTAATTTCTGATGCAGAGCACTAATCACTCCAGTCAGCAACTAATGCTTATTTTTTGCAGTAATAAGTAACAAAAGATTGAAAAGGGGAGGTTTATGCATTAAAATCAAAATTTTCTAGATGATATTATAAGTGGGTTCAATGATGTCATAAATGAGGCTGAGTTTATATACAACTCTTTTCTTGCTAGTAGCCTCTCCAATGGTTTGAACAGGAAGTTGATGATAAGAGTAAGACTCAATGAATGGTATAGATTTATTAGGACAGTCATTAGGACAATCAAACGTCATGACAGTTTCCTAGCATGCATCTGTAGCTTCTATATTATTCTTCCATGGCTGTCACGTACCACCTTTATTTACATTGTAACATAATATACATTAAATTTAAATTTTTGAATTTTATATTACCTATATTAGAAGGTCTAGTAAAACAATTCTGTGCACTCCTTGATTGAGATTCTTTTAGATCATATACAATAGGACTTTTCTCTGTTCCTAGTAAAGAAATATATTTATTGGTCTAAGTCAAAGGAAAACATCAACGATCACATTTTATACCTTGATATTACTTCAGGTGAGTGAGTGCCTAGATTGATAAATCAATTTATCATGGAAACACAGAATAGAATTTTAGACCATTTCATAAATCTAAAATCAGTGTCTTTTTAGTGTTTCTGTTCTTGCAGCATAGTAGCATGCGTTAAATTATGTTTTGTTTAGGACTGTTGTCCCGTTTGAACTTTTGAGGTATGACTCTTTCCACCACTTTTTTAATGACTGGATCTATCTTATAAAGTAATATAGACACTTATTTATCAAAACAATCATAAGGAAAAAAAAAAAAAAAACATTTGAATGAATTTCAATATCTTGATCTTATTCTTAATTTCTAAACGTACTAGTAAGACAATAATAATGTTTTATTTAAATGTCCACAAAAGCTTTCCTCCATAAACATACTTCAAATCAAGATTTTTTGAACCACCATAGAGAAGAGTAAGGAAATAATAATATCTTAATTGAATGTTCACAAAGGCTTTCCAGAGATCCATTGTTTGAACATTCCGAATGCTTCGTTAGGCTTGTATTCTGGAGCTGTATGTCCAGCTCCCTATAATAAAATTTCATGATTATTAGCTCTTCAATATCTTAGATAAAATTTATGGCTTTCGATTCAAAGATATAATTAAACAAGCTTCTGAAAATTCTAACTAAAAGTAGGATCAGAAAATCACCTTCACAGTCGCAAATGTTAGGTTGTAATCATATGTTCTTGTGTAGCTAGACACCACATACAGCAGGTATCAGCATAATTTGCACATACCACAGACTTAAATCTTTCCTTTCATTGGTATTGAATAGAAAGCAACTAACTCTATATTAGGTTACTAAGTCCATTATTAAGAATTTGTGTAGTCTTACCCAGCAACCTGTCCATCTACAAACCAAGACCTCCATCCCTCAACTATTGGATATCCTAATGATCTAATCCACGCCTCAGTTCCAACGTATGGTATAAGCAAATCATGATCGCCACTGTTACGACATTCAGATACATCAAAGTCAATCTAATGCAGTGGTGAGTATTGAGCTTATAATGATACATGACAGCTCTAAAATAACTGCAACCACAAGTAACTTCATATCGGATGAGTTGAAACCCTTCTAATAAACATGGCAAGTAAGCAAAAAGATTTTATTCGTATAGTAGCACTTTACCTGTAGATCAAAGCACGATAACCTCTCTTGGTTAAATTTCTGTGATATGTAATCACACTTGTGATATCACGTTTATATATGAAACGAGGAGTACATCTTACCCACACCCCTGTTATGAACTCCTAAAAAGAAATGAAGAGAAAGAAAGCAAGCAATGGCCATTAATTTCTCATTAAATTGTAATATATGAACATATAATTATAACTCGTAAAACAAGAACAATTAACAAAATGATAGATAACAGATTATAACACTCGAAAACATATATGTGCAATGTGAATCCACACATGATTGTGAGAACTTGACAATGTAGTCATTAAACTTTTTTGTTCATAACATTCACATTCTATTTGTTGCTTGTGTATTTGCATATATTTTCGATAAAATTGTAATTATAATTCCCGAATTTGTTAGGCACTTGTTAGACTAGCTAAGTACTAAGCCAAGCTAGGTCATTTGATGTTTGTAGACTAAGCTGTGAGTTTCTAATTGAGGAACATCTAAAAATAATCTTACATCAGTTAAAAATATTTTCTTTCATGTTTGTCTGTTTGCAGGTCTTCAATAAATATTATAGTCATCCCACTCTTCCCCAAAGATCAATTATTATTACAATGTTTCATTTTTGTTGTAGTCCACATTAGAATATCCAAATTTTAAAAAATGTTTCTCCTATGTCGTGTCACATTTGTATCACAAAACTTTCAAACTCGTACCAAAGCTTCAAGGAGGTGCATTCGACAAGGCTGCGTAATTATATTTTGCTTATTGGCTAATACTATGTGACTAGTCAAATTCATTTGAAGAAGGTCTAGTTCAATTTGCATCAAAAATTTGAATCTCACACCAATTCCTAATCTCAAACATAAGACTATTTGTCCTAGGGAGGTTGATGGTTAATACCAAATTGAATTTTAATGCATACTCATCTTAAGAGGGATCATCTACACATTTCTTTATGATGAAAAATATAAAAAATCATCTAATATTGGTCACATGCTTCCTACTACTTGTGCATAGGGTAGTGTACAACATTTTAGGTTAATGCCAAGACATTTCACCCTATCTTGTTATAAAAGATCACTCATCATATTGCAAGATTGGGAGCAAGAAGTTAGGTTACCATTAGCTTAGGGAAGTTTGATAGCAAACCCAAAGTAACATAGAGGAACATAGAATATCATATTGTATATTAGCTCAAGATACATCAAATTAAGGAACCAAATGATAATTTTCTTGTAATTCATTGAATTTCAAAGGCTTATTGTGAGTCCTTGCAACATAATCTATTAATGTAATTGACACTATGAATCAATTTAAAATCATTATTTGTTTCATATTATGTGCGTTTATATTCCATTATTTGAGTTTTGTGAGAGTTTTATGTGAAGTCTACCTGGTTGGATAATTGTTTATCTCTTTTCCCATGAATAGTTCTTAATCTCTTTGTCCACAAATGCACCTATTTTTTTCCAAACTTTCCTAACTGATAGACTTACCAAACTCATTGGGACTTTGAGACAAACTCAGGTGTATAAAAGCTCTTAAAATTTTTTAAAATGAATTTCTAAACCTTAAACATTGAAAAAGATGTAGAGCTAAAGCATATTACTACTCTATGGATTCAACACTTGCTTTTTTGAAGTGTTTGGAGTTTATACTCTTGTAGCTCAATTTAAAAAGATTAAATTGTGAAAAATGACATGCACCATGAAGGTATGTGTGGTCTCAAATGCCTTAATTTGGACTTGGTGGTGGGAGCTCCACACCTTGACCCCGCCCTATGTCATGATATGGAGAGAACCAAGGGAAATATCTCCCAACATCACTAGGAACTTTACCATTGAACCCCAACAAGGGACATTTCCCCTTGACCTCACTAGGAAATTTTCCCAAACCCTCGCTCCAATTTTAGAAAATAAAAAGTAAAAATCATATTTGGGCATACCAAATAAAAAAGCAACATTTTTATTCTCTTGATTTTTTTTAATTAAATTATAACTAATTGAATTATATTTATTCCAAGTTAGTCCTAATCTCAAGTAATGCTACTATAGTTATATTAGCATTGTAGGCTTGCATGTGATATGAGTATAGGACCCCACACATAGCTGGTGATGCTAATCCAATTGATACAAGATATTCTCTACCATAGTTCATGACTCAATATTATGATTTATGTTTTTTATGTGATGGATATCATAATCCATGAGTTTGGTACATCTAAAACACTTGAGAATGTTTATATTTAAGAAATGTTATTTTCTCAAATCCACTTTTGTACTCATTTGATTGATGTACACATGTATATGATCAACACAAATTCTAAATATTTAATTTATTATTTATTAAAAGTTTATTTAGTGAAGGGCAAGTTTAGTAAAAGATTCAAATCCTTAAAAAATGGTTTTTGACTTACCGAGTCTTTGCAAAGTTTGAGTGGCAAGTTCAAGTCCAAATAAAGATCAATCCATTGAGTTTGTGTCAATTCCTTGTCGTGTAACCATGTTCTCCATGTAACTAGTACAAATACGAACCTTGAAACTTGTGGTATGACCTATTTTTTTCTTGAAATCACATATTTTAGAAAAAAATAGTAATTTAAGCTTAGAGGGGTTCCATCTAAGGGGAGTTGATTGAATGAGATTATTACAAATACCCTTGGATATAACCCCACTAGGATTAAATTGAACCCTTGACAAAGTCCCCTCCACAACTATAAAAATGCTATAAAAAAAATTACTTCACCTTTTGGGGGATCAAATGGAGACATTTGGAAATGTCATTTGCAATTATGTAGCCCTTAGTATTATCTTTTCAAAAATTATAATTTTTAAATTACATTTTTTAATATTTTTTAATAAATGTAAGGCCATTACAAAAAATAATGACCTCAATTGAAGAAACAAGAAAAAATAACATTGTTAAAAAATATCAAAAAATGTACTACACTCCAAATAGGTTTCATTAGAAAAAATAATTTATTTTTTATTATATGCTAAGATAAATGTGTTATGGCATAATATAAGTCTAAAATTTTTGTTAGTCATAATTAAAAAATTAATAATAAATAAAATATGTAAATAAAAATTTACCAAAAATATATATATGCTCAAGACATTGGAGTTAATAATCTAATTCTATAAAATCATGGAATTTTTTTATTCTAGTGAAAGTTATGCAATATGAAATAATGTCACTTAGTAAAAAATAGAAGAAAAACATAAATACGATTGACATAAATTTTTTCTTTAATTTAAATTGCATCTTGAATCTAAATAAAAAATTTCATAATGCATTTGTTTAATCATCCTTAAATTCTTGACTATTTATTCTTTATAATTGATAGAAAATAAAAATACTAAAAATGATGATTTTTCATAATTTCACTTAAGTCAAAAAGTGGAACACACTATTGTGGGATCATCTCTATCAGAGTTCATGAATCAATGCCATGATTTTTTAATGCCAAGTTTAATGACCATTATTTTGAGACTCAAGAATTTTTTTTTTAATTGTTAAAAAAATGCACTACACTCCACAAAGATGTCTTTGTTTCATGAAAAATAATAATTTAATTTTGATATATATGCTAAAATAAATGTGTTATGAAATAATATAAGTTTGAAATGTTAAGAGTAATCATGTATTAGCTAATAATTTTATTCCATGCACTTAGAGTAAACTTAGGGGTGTTTTTTTCTCTTACTAGAGTGAGCTATTATTAGATCATTTTGTATCATCACATAGGATGAAAAAACTCATTATGATATATTCCCTTTATCATTTAGGGTTTGTTCTTATAAACACTCTCCTTCATTGTATTATCACTTGAAGACTCTTGAAGCTTTTCATTATGTAAGTTTTTCTAGTTGAAAATATAACATATTATTGTTTGCAGCTCTCTTGTGCAGAAGGTATTTTTGTTTGGTATTTGATCCTACATCTTGTGTTATTCACAAATCTAACATGGTATCAGAACATGGATTCAAAAAACCACTTCTCGATTTTTTATGATTTTCTTCAAGTAGGGTTACAAGAGAAAATCTAGAATCTTCATTGATTTTTTACAATTTTTAGAGTTGGGTGAATTTTTGGTGCGAAAAAAACCTCACCATTGCATTCAAGAGGTCGAACAAATGAATTTTGATATAAAATTCGTACTATTTTGGCGTTGGGAGATTTTGAGGAAATTTCTTTCGCCACAAGGGCCTATATGGTCCTTCTATGACCTTCATATGAATCTTACAAAAAAAAAAAAAAAACTAGAGCTTAATATAGCACTATCGCTATATATAGTGGCTAACACTATATTAGCCCCTACCAACCAACGACCAACAACTTGTCGCGACCTACTAGCCATTATGTGGCAGTGGCTAAGTGGTTGCAATGCCATCAACGATGCAATTTCCCCTCACAACCCATCTACCACTCTGTCAATGATGAGATGGTGGGGATTTTTTATAAAAATCATGACACCACCCTAGGGTTACATGGGTGACTAGCACCCAACCCCTAGGGGCTAAATTTTTCATTTTCTTTTTTTGCAATTTAAGCAAATTTGGAAAATCGTGATAACTTCTCAAAGTTTCAAAATCGAGAAAACAAGATATCATCGAAAAATGAGTTCCAAGCACTATCAAATGGTGTTGGTTTGTTTCTCATGTTTTTACATTTTATCACCTATCAAAGTCATATGTGTTGTTTTCACTCTCGAGCTCATAAATTTTGACCAATTTCTCTATTTTTTGTGATTCTAGAGGTGTTGGAAAGGTCTTTTAGATCTCTTCACATTTATCTAAGCACTTTTTCTAGATTTTTCTCTAAGTACATTTAATTCATTTTTTTGTGTTTTCACATTATGGTGAATTACTTGGACATTTTAGCTCATGGAAACTTTTTGTTTGTGTGGGATGACATTTTTTAGGCTATTCTACATGTATTTTCTAACTTTATGTCCTATTTGAACATTTTGAAAATTTTACATGTATTTATATTTTGTAGATGCACTGAGATAAAATGCAACTCTAGTGTATACTTTTTGGGGACTTCACACATCTTGTTGTGTCTTTTGTAATCACACTATGATATAAAGTGTCATCAGGGGTTGTGTAGGCCTTTTTTTTGCCATCACACCTTTGTCTGTGTTCCTTCCATGACAACATCAAATCCTAGTGATTATTGTCTCATGCATGTGTGCCTTGATTTCCACACCCTTTACCAGTTGTAAGTACTTTCATGTGCACGCTCAATTATTTTTGGTTCTCCTTCATGCACTTCTTGGTGACACACAGTTTCAATGTACCTATCATGGCTCTCCCTTGATCGCATCATGGGGGGTTTCTACTATTGGTGCTCATGCTTCCTTGGTTTCATTTTGGAGTGAACTATGTATCTAGTTCTTGTTTCTATGTACTAGGCAGATGCAACAGATGGTTACCCATATATTTTGTGAGATGAAACATTTACTATATGGACACTCTTGCATTCCTTTTTTTGGAGGCAAACTTTTATTTTCACTTGATCAGTGTTCTTCAAACTTTTGTTACCTGTATTTTTGACTTGCATCTTGCATGGTTGAGTAGTGTCATTGCCCGGTCACTCATGTAGATTCATGTGCCATTTGTATCTTTAATTTTTAGATGTTGACTTTGTTTTCCATCTGATTCAAGTAGTGTCGCAATAATTTGACTTGCATCTTGCATGGTTGAGTAGTGTCATTGCCCGGTCACTCATGTAAATTCATGTGCCATTTGTATCTTTAATTTTTAGATGTTTACTTTGTTTTCCATTTGATTCAAGTAGTGTCGCAATAATTTTTAGATGTTACCCATATATTTTGTGAGATGAAACATTTACTATATGGACACTCTTGCATTCCTTTTTTTGGAGGCAAACTTTTATTTTCACTTGATCAGTGTTCTTCAAACTTTTGTTACCTGTATTTTTGACTTGCATCTTGCATGGTTGAGTAGTGTCATTGCCCGGTCACTCATGTAGATTCATGTGCCATTTGTATCTTTAATTTTTAGATGTTTACTTTGTTTGCCATCTGATTCATGTGCCATTTGTATCTTTAATTCTTATCTTCTTGATCTTGATCATCATATGTTTCAGATGAGGTTCTTCATTTCAACACTATAGCAATCTTCATTCGACAATTATCTACAACTTATGTGTGCTTCAACAATATTCTTCATGTACAATAGCTCATAAGTAATTAATCTTTAATTAATTATTAAGCTAATTTCATTTCATGCACTTAAGCTAAACTTAGGTGCAACATGTTTTTTTCCATTACTAGAGTGAGCTATTATTATATCATTTTATCTCATCACATAGGATGATGAAACTTGTCATGATCTAATCCCTTTCTCATTTATGTTTTTCTCTTATAAGAACTCTCCTTCATTGTATTATCACTCAAAGACTCTTGAAGCTTTTCATTTTGTAAGTTTTTCTAGTTGAGGATATTGCAGATTATTGTTTGCAACTCTCTTGCATGGAAGGCGTTTTTGTTCATTGTTTGATCCTACATCTTGTTCTATTTATAAATCTAACATAAAATTTACGTAAGTTATAATTCAAGAATTAAAAATAAGTAAAATATGTAAATAACAAATTACCAAAAAAATCTAGACACTAGATATTCAAGTATATAATACAATTTTAAAAAATTATGGAAAGTCTTTATTTGTTGTGAAACTTATGAATATAGAATAATATCAATAAAAATAATAGAAAAAAAGATTGAAAATAGAAATAAGAAATAAAATGATTGAAATCATATCTTCAAATTAAATCACATCTTAATTTAAATAAAAAATGTCACAACAGTTCATTAGTTAACATCATCCTTAAATTCTTTAAGGTTTGTTCTCTATAATTGATAGAAAAATTAAAAATGCTAAAAATAATGATTTTGAATGTCTCATTAATCCAAAAAATGGAAAGCACTATTCCAGGATCATCCCTACCATAGCTCATGATTCCATGTTGTGATTTATAATTTTGATGTCGTGGATATCATAACCCATGAATTTTGTACAACTAAAACACTTGAGAGTGGAATTCACAGGTCTCGTCTTGCAGTATCAGACAAGCGAGAATTCCGTTCTGAAGGTGATTGTTGATTGTTCCCATCCGGTCGGTAGCGGAAAGGAAGATTGAAAGCTGAGACTCTGATCGGGATGATCCACTCGAATCATTATCCAAATCCTCCATTCCACTCCTTGATGAAAGCCCCAATGCTGGAACGAATAGAGGGAAGAATGAATGAATCTTTAGTAATCAAGATTTCTGGATTAAACTGTGTGCGATTTTTTTCCCATCAACGTTTCGGATCATACTCCATGATCCATCATCAGGATGATTAGCAGATAGAGAGAGAAATGAAGAATAGATAGCAGACTTGGATAGAAATAGGGGAGAGGTTGGTGAGGGAAGGATGTGAGTCACGCAAACCAAAAAAGAAGAGAAAGACAAGGGGAGGAGAAGGATGATAGGAGAAAATTGCAAAGGAGAAAATTAAAGAGAGAACCTAGAAGAACATAAAACAATACAACAAAAGGACATCAAACCTTTAATTAGAAGAATAGAGCACAGAACCAAACAGAGAAAATCACAGATAGAGGGGACAAAAGTTCAAAAGAGGACACAAGGATAAAAATAGAAATCAAAGTGGACAAAAGAATTGAAAGGAGAAAGAAAGAGACAAAGGAAAATAAAAATTGAGAAAAACATGAAAATAAAATTCAATAAGTGAAAGACACAAGATTAAGAGAAATAAGATCTAAATTATAAAAGAAAAGAACAATGATATTTAGGCTAGAAGTCTAACGTAAATAAAATTCTAACCTAAAATAAAATCTTAAAACTTAAAATAAAACAAAACAAGTTTAAGAGAAACTTAATATAAAAGTATAAAATTTACCAATATTATTAGAACATATTACCAAACCAACCCCATGGAATAGTAGGGGACTTGTGTTCATGACAATAAACTGCATCGGGATTGAATCTCTCTCTGGCTCACCCCAAGATCTATGGTTGCAGGGGGGAGGGCCCCTACTATTCTAAGGTAGTTGCTTGCCGATACCTGAGTTTATGTTTCCCTTTATATAGTTAAAAAAATTGTCATTTCCCTCAACTCAAATACACTTTTCTACTCATTTTCCCAATGCATATTTATGTACATGTGATTAAAGTAGATTCTAATATATTAGTTTATTATGTTTTAAAGTACCAATACATATATAGACTTTAAAACTTTTATCAATTTAATAGCCAAAATATTTCTTCATGATTATTAATTTTATATGCTTATATAGTTTATGTAGTTTTTTTACCACCCACACACTCATCCTTACAACAAAGATTGCATGTATCTTTGTTATGCATACCTCCTACAATATTACATATCAATTTAATATTTGCAAAGTGGAGATAAACATGATAAATATATATTGTATCATTAGTAATTACTAGCCACATGAGTGCATTTGTGTATATCCATTCTCATTGTAGACACCTAAAATCTGACCTTACCTAACCAAACCAAAATTTAGCCTATCCTAGGCCATTAATTAATTAAATATTTATTATTTATTTAATTAATTTTCATCCTTTCTCGTCGTTATCCTAATCATTTAATTAAATAAATATCTATTATTTATTTAGTTATTTCCCTTCACATAATCTCATTAATTAAATAAATATTTTATCTATTTAATTAATTCCACCTTATCCTTATCCATTTAACCTTAGCCCTCAATCTTGTTCATATGGACCATAATCTAAAATTTTCATCATGTGACAAATGCCACCTTCACATGTCTAACTAACTCCTTATCTAGATTCATTGAACCTAGACACCTGCCTAAAATTCAAACTAACTTTCCATCTTATCCACTCATTTCAATCCTAGGTCTCTTAATCCTAACCATTCACATACAGATTTTTTCTTTATCCTAATTTTAAACCTAGATCTTATCCCTCATGTGCCACTTGTCACATGACTACATATTTGATCCTAACACTAATCCTCATTCAATCTTAGGCATCCATCATCAATCTATCCTAGCCATTGATTTTGGCTCTTCAAAGCTCTATATCTAGAGGCTCACATCTTTCGTCTACCATGAAGGATCAAGTTATCATGTACCCTTATGTTGTCATTTTTCTATCTTATTTGCAATCATATCAAGGTTATGCTAGAGTATTGAGCAATCCACATATTATCATTATCATAAGAGAAAATCAAATTGAACAAGGGTGCACTCCTTTTCAGCTCATCAAGGAGTGAGAAGGATTCTAGGTGAAGGTATTATATTTGTATTGCATTATCTTCCATTTTATTGCCTTCAATATTTTCCTCATCTTCAATGACTTTACAACTTCCTATTTCCATTGTCACTCCCTTGTATGTCCCATATTTTCTTGTATGTATCAATTATAAATTTATATTAAACATGAAATTTCAACACATTTATGGCATCATCAATGTGACATCAATTTTGTACACAAGATAATAACAAAATGAGAATCATGGGCATTGTTTTCTATAAGCTACTATTTTTTCCTAACTTAGAACATGGTGCTCAAAAGAAAGAATTAGGATAGTGTCAGTATTGATGAATATTAACAACTAGATATCAATCATTCAAAATGGCAATATGTCCAACTCAAGCTTCCTATTTGGTATGTTCATCAACAATTAGCATTATGCAGTCAAATGAAAATTTGTATGCATCTCATCTACCCATGAAATGGGACATGATTAAACATCTTCACCATGTAATATTTGATGAATGAATATGTTGTATCGATTGCCAAAATTTTAGTATATTGTTATAAGTCATTACTGTTTGGGTATTTTCTAACATAACTCCTTTTCAAGGGCATTAAGGTGTCATTTTGTAAAATATGTTCAAAATACATGCATGCATACACTTCTAAATATTAATGCCCCCCTTTTTTTGGATTAATGGGTATAGGTGGGTTTTTAAAAAGCCCCAAACCCTTGTACAATCAAGATAAGAAGAAAAATAAAAAATCACGCTATGTGGAAAGCCTAGACATTAGTTAGGTGCAAAGAAAAATAAGCAACAAAGTTAAAAATAAACACAAAACCAACAAACAAGCACATCCAAAAGTGCAAAACAAGGAGCCTACCTAGAGGAAGGTAGGGAATTGAGAGCTATTGTAGCCTTCCACTCCTCTTTAATTGTTCAATATTTTTTAATTTACTACTTTCTTATTGTATTTTTGGCACCCTCTTTTACAATAATACCCCTATTTTTACCAATATGCTAGTAAAAGAACTTGTTAATTTAAAATATCTCATATATACACTCACATGGTACTTTTCATCTCTTAGGAGTGACCATTGTGCACTAAGGCTCTACCCTTATTCAACTAGATTATTTCCCACATGGCATGTGAAGAATTTCTATAATGAAGTACTTGGTTTAAATGATAACTATGAGTTTGGTTTAGAGTTTTGATATTTTTTGAAGTTCTCAACACATGACTTGATTTACTAAAGTCCTTGATGCCTCATCAAAAATCCTAGCAAGAATCACATCAATATTAAGATTGAATATTTACAAAGTATTCAAGACTTCTATTGGGAATACTTGTAGGTAACTCCTCATGGATTATCATAATTATTATAAAATCTACAATTTATAAATCATAGAAATATTTTCATAAATAGTTCCAAATAAAACAACCATATATACAAGTAGACAATTGATCGATCAATAGTGTGCCACTTAGTGGTCTCAATACATTAGTAATTATTAATCATTGAAATAATTGGATTAATCTCCTAATCCCTTGGGGCAAGGAATTATCTAGATTGTAAGTGAATTAATGGGATTTCAAATATATAAAGATGGTGAATTCTTGAACTCCAAGAAATATAGTTGTTCAAGAAGTCTTAAATTTTCTTAAGGTAATGTCATTTCTAATGATGTTTCTATGATTTTAATTGTTTGGAGTATTTTGGGCTAGTAATTGGAGAAGAGTTGGTTATGTTATAGCTTTCTCAACACTCCCTAATTCTTTCACTTTTTTTGAATCTACTTTTCTTGTGTTTTGATTTGGGTTTCAAGTGATATACTTTACTGTTCTTTGCATTTATTCAAATCCATTTTGATAACCTATTTGAGGGATTTTTTTATGGCTTGTCAACTCCCTTGATGTTTCCTCCACATTCATGTTATTCATACAATTTCCCTATTTTTGTTTCATGTTTCCATGGGTCCCTGTGTGTTTAAATTTTGAATAAATTAGTCCCTTCCTTTGAAATCCTTACACCTTCTTTAGTTTTATTTTAATGTTGAAGGATTTTATTACACAATGTCAAGTTCTAGAAAGAGTTCATCTTTTGCTACTAGGATGAAACATGTAAACATAGGGGTGAGCAACTTCACTTTTATTTCTTAAGCATTTTTCATTAATCTCAATGTGTTTTTGCAATACCATTGGTTTAGGTTGTAACTAAACTAGTTTTCATTTATACAAGTGCATTTTATTATATCTCAATGTTAACTTATGACATTAGTCTCTAGCCACTTAAATGATCTTTTTAAAACACGCATGTGATTTTTTACCTATTAGTAGATTGTGGGAGACTGAATTGACCAGGATTTCATAACTTCCCATGTATTCAATATTGTAATTCAAACCAATTCTATAAGATCATTGGTGTTTGCCTTATTTTTTTCAAACTTGTACACTTTTTTAATTTTCTTATGTTGATCAAAGATCATTTCCATATTATTAAGTTATTTTTTGTGTGCAATTATTACCACCAACCATTCCATGGCTCTATAAGCTTAAGGTGACTATGTGAGTTGAGTTGATTGGAGACTCAAATATGTAATATATCTTGGAAAACCTAATATTTAAATTAAATTTATAAAGAAATCATTAAAGTTAGGCTATGTGTTATTATTTTAATAGCTAGGGCTTAAAGAGTGAGTGAACTACCCCTTTCTTTATTCTTTGGCTGATATCTTGACACCATAGAATGAAAGGGGGGGAATTTATGGTCATTGAAGGTGTTACTATATTAAAAATGTTAAAAGGGCTATACTATAAGCAATAGATTTATTTTGTAATAATATATTTTTGAATAATAAATTGCTTTAGCCATTTTTAAGTAAATTAGAGCATTGAATAAAACATTAATTGAGAGTTTAGGTTGATACATATGTCGTGAAATAAATAATTGTGACTCATTAATAGCTAGTGGAGGGAACTTTGGCATCTTTTCAATGCCTTGAACCCATGGATTTTGAAATGAAACCCCATGCATCATTAATTTTTGACAGAGTTTAATTGATAGAGAGATAGTAAATGTTTTTGCATCTATGTTGAAATGTTTATTGAAGCAAGTTTTATTTTGTTTGTTAATACATTGGGTATTAATTGAGGAGAGTTATATCTTTAAGCATGTGACACTTTAGGACTAAAATGATATTATTAAATCATTCATGGATTGACAACAATTGAAACCTTGACCATCCAAGGTAAATCTTGCTTATCCTAATTCATCAAATGGGTGTATGATTTAATGAAAAAATTGGTAGTTACTACAAAATAATAAAACCAACACCCCACACCTTGACATTTCATTTTTATGCCAAATTAATTGATCCCTACGAGTCTTTAGCGAATGAAAAAGTATGATCCTACCACCTATCCCATTATGCACTCCCATGTTGTCTTATATAGCTACCACAAAGCTTAATGTCTGAATGAATTTGATAGCTTGTCCCAAGTATAAAACTAGTTTATAGGCCATTTCAAAGAAAAACTACCCAACCACAAGTATAATGAATACACTTGTGAGCCTACTCATAAATTCTTGAGTAGCTGAATACTATGTTGAGTGTGTATATGATAAGAATATGTAATTTAAGGCACTTTTTTATAAGAAGCAACAAATTATAGAGAATTTAAAATCCCTCAAAGACAGAAAAGGTTTGTAGAGAAGAGATTTGGTGCATTTATTTGAATAAAATGGAAGCTATCAATATAATTATCTTGAATAATTTCCTATGTACATTGGATCTAAATTCAAACATTAAAGTGACCAATTCAATGATTTTAACTATTGCATTCAAAATTTGATTTTACTCTTTTGTATGTAGGACTTTGATATGATGATCATATCACCTTGGATTGTTACACTTTATAGTGGAAGCTCTATTGGGATAATTTTCAATTGTTTGGTGTTGTCTTGGACCTCTCCCAAAGCAATGAATAGCTAAGACATCTAGGGCTTGGAATGATTGATTAATTGAGATCATTGAGTGAAAATATGTAACTATGAGATAATATTAAATTCATTGAATTGTTTTAAGTGCTATGTTGTCTATATTCAAATCCAATTTGATTAAATTTTTAAATTAAATCCTAATTTGGTGGAGATTCTATTAGGTTCTTTTGAAGAAATTGTTGAAAGATGTTAGAGATATTTGAAGTACCAAGTTTTTATATTGTTTTCAAGGTAGTTAAGAAGTAAATGAACATTAGGCAGTGCCCATGTTAACTAAAATTTTCAAGAACTAAAATTATTCCTATCATATTGTTTGAGTACAAAAGAGAGAACCTATTTTTAAGTTACAATAAATTTGAAGAAAATAAACATTAGTTAGTGTCCATGGTAATTGCAAAATTTAAGAACAAAGATCTTCCCCTATCATGTTGTTGAGTGCAAAAAATAGAACCTATTTTTAAGAAGTTGTTACAATGAATTTGAAGAAAACATCTAACACTACCTCAATTAAATTTGCGTACATTCTCAAGTAGGCTAAAAAATCTAATTATTTGCACAACTCAAGTAGCTAGGAAATTAATTTCTCTATTAGGATCTTATTGGAATTAGGGATTATTATTTGAGCAAATAATTGAAAGGATAGGATGTCTATAGGAATTAAATTTGATTTTCCTTAATCTTTTTGAAGATCAAATCGATGCTCTTTAGGGAAATCTATATATTGTAAAGATGACCAATTTTCACAAAAGATAATGGTTGGAAAACCATGTTTAGAACCCTTAATAGATACTTTTCTTATTTACTTTTATGTTCCCTAGTTTTTAACAAAATAATTCGTGATATTTTGAATAAATGTTTGTAATCCATTTGAGTATGATAAATCAAAAATTGAGTGCTTGATTATTAATGTGGTCTGGACTAGGGAGTCTAATGAAAGACAATCTAATTTAGTAACCCAACATCTACACGCAAAATGGAAGAAAAATACAAAGCTATAGTAAATTTACTAATTGCTTGTATCTCAATAAAAATTTCTTACAAAATTGTATTAATCTATAAGAAACTAAAGAAGTTCCTATAACTAGTATCTTCTCGCACTATAAGGCTTCTCAACATAATGTTCCTTTTGATCCCCTCTTCTCCCTCATCGATACTTCTTTCCCTTTCTTCACTTTGTTAAATAGAATTCAATTCCTCTCCCTCTTTCAATAAAGTTCATTCAACCCTATTTTTATTTGTTGATCAATGATTCACTTGAGCCCCAAAAGGAAAGAAAATAACTATTGTCACTAGCTAACAAAATAAGACATTTCAAATCTTGTCACTAGCCTAGAAAAATTGATTTTTTTTAGATCTTTTCACTATCACAACAAAGAGGAAATATTTTATATATTATTACAAACCTAACATACACAAACAAAAATAGTCATGCAACTTGGAGTCAAAAATACCTTTTGTTTGGAATATTACATCATTAGGTGTCTTGGTTTGGTTTGTTAGTTTGTTTAAGTTTGTTTAAAATTTCCTTATTTTAGTGAATATTTACTATAGTTTGGTTATACCCATAGTTATTTGCTTTCTCAAATAAGAGAGTTGTTTGAGGAAGTCTCCTATAATTAGTAAGTGAATATAAAAATATAATAATAATAAACAAATGAGAAAAAATGAAATGTATTTTTTTTTGTACAATCTTTTTCAAATTCCATGAACTCTACCCAAATTGCTAATATCGTATTAGAGCAAGTTTAATAAAATGGGTGGCTGAGATTATCCTCCCACTATGGATTTGGTGTTGAGGTGGGTCACAAGTTTGAATCCTCAAATTGGTTAAGGTTTGGTTGCAAGTTGAATCTTGTGTGGGAGGTGATTATGTGTGTATGTAGTGGAAGTTGTTTATGTTTGCATACATGTCACATGGAGCATTCCTACGAGGAAAATGTGTACATGTGAAGCTCACAAAGCTAATGATGGAGGAGAATAATATTTTATTTGTGGCATACAAGAACATCATTGACATGCATAAGGTGTCATGAAAAATCATTTCATGCATCGAGTAAGAGGAGAGTTGCAACAATGATGAACCATAGAGTTTTCTTGTTTATGTGAATATTTGTTATAGTTTGGTTAAACCCATAATTATTTATCTTCCCTAGTAAGGGAGTTTTTTTAGGAACTTTCCTATAATATAGGCTATAAAAATACCATAAAATTGTAATATATGTACCATTGAATGAAATGAGGAGAACTGAAGCATATTCTTTTGCATATACCTTTTTTAGCTTATATGAACTCTCCCCACTTGTTGCTAATACCTTCTCCAAATGAATGAAAATGACCAAGGAATCATCATGAGAGAAGAATGAAAAAAAATCTCACAATAGGGAAACATATAGGCTTCTCATAATGACATGATCCTTTAATCAATTGCTAGGGGTTATATAATATTTGTTTAGAAAGGAATTTGCTAGTAATGGACACATCCAATTTTAAGTGACTAAATTGCTAACAACATAGATGATCATGTTTATCCACTTAGACTAGCCTATAAATCATCACACATTTGTAATAGGTTCTCCTATTCCCTATTGCAACCTATTATCAAATTAAAATAATAAATAACAACACAATCTAATCTTGTAGCATAATACATAGTTCTTGTAATATTTATAAAGCAATCCATTTACACAAGTTATTGTCTTATAGAAACTTGATTTAGACTTGTAGTAACCTATAGGTGTCTTGTAGGACAACTACAAATGTGAAATCCATTGAAAACCAATAGCCTTTTTGTAGCACCCTCTAAAAAGCAATTCCACAAAAAATACACTAGATAACAACTAAAAATTAAGTAAATATTGAAACATAACCTACTATTGTTTGTAGTGACACAATATTGCTTTCAAGCCTAGATTATCTTGCATTAAACACATCAAGCAAGAATTGTTTTGAGCATAGTGCTCACAAAGTAGAGTTGAGTTGTAGAACCACTATTTCCAATAGGGTACAATGTGTAGCATGATTTAATACTATAAATATGTACATCATAAGTTTTCTTCATTCACCTATTCCAACACTTAGCTATAAAAATTATTGCTCCTACCAAATGGCCATTTTTACCATCTCTCTTGTGGGACTATCCACCACCCAAATCTCCTCAAAAAATTCTCCACTTTCTTCCTCCTCTTATGGGTTTCAAGCCACCACTAACAATCTACCTCCACCTAATACTTCTCTACTCTTTTCTCTTATGGGATGTGGGCCACCATTGTCCATCCTCCTCCAAAAGTATCTCTTCCTTTCTAACTCACTACACCTACATAAAAATAAATACAACAAACATTATGAAATAAAAATCTCCATTACTATCTCCTCATCCTTTCCTTCCCCTTCATTTGATACCTAATAAAATTATTCCCTTTCACTTTCTTTTTCTTTCTTTTCTCTATGGAATCACATCTATCAACATCCTTAAGTCCTCCAAAGGATATACAATTGATGCAACCTCATTCTCTCCATTTATTGTAACTTCTTTCTCTTCACCAACCATAGTTGCAACACTATGCCCACTTGCATCCACTTTTACCAATACCTCTTTGCCTTCTAAAAGACATGCTCCCACTATAATCTCATTCCTCTCTTCTTCCTTAATCTCTTACATGAGGACTTCCCCTTTTCTTATTTTTCACTCTTCAATACTTCTAAAAAAACAATGTTAGATAACATAACATTTTCAACATTACACTTCTCCTTTTTTCTCTTCTCATCCCTTAATAATTTTGAATTTTCTTTCCTTTAGAGCATCTAACCACTCAAACATTTCTATGTATATGTTTTGGATTCCAACCCAATTTCTTTCCTCCAAATCCCTTTCTCTCTTTTTCATAAAATAAAATCTCACTACCCTTCTCAAGGCTATTCCAATACTCCATGAAGACATCTTCACACACGCACACACACACACACACACACACACACACATACACACATACACACATACACACTATAACCCATAATCCCATAGGCACTCAATTTGATATAAATACACTTGGCTAATCCCACAATAATGTGTTCCACTTGTGGACATCCTAACTTTTACTAAAATGACATATTTTTAGGAAAAAAATGATTTAATCCTAAAAGAGTTCCATCTAAGGGGGTTTGATTGAAAGGGGTTAGATAAAACCACCTTGGATAGAACCCCCTAGGCTTAAATCAAACCCTAGACAAAGTCTCTTTTGCACCTATTAAAATACTAACCAAAAAAATTGCTTCACCTTTTGGGGTATCAAATAAAATCATTTACAAATGTCATTTTGTAGTATGTAGTCCTTAGTATTATCTTTCCAAAAATTATAATACAAATTGTAATTTTTTAATATTATTATTGTTAAATTATAATTAATGTAGGTCTATTATAAAAATAATAATGACTTCTACTCAAGACACTAGGAAAGTTAAGATTTTTAGAAACATCTCAAAAAAATACACTGCAATCCACTATATGTGTTTGTTTCATTGAAAAAATAAAATAAAATAAAAAATTATATATATGCTAAAGATAAATGTATTGCACAATAATATAGATCTTATTTTTTGTTATTATTGATTAAAAAAATAACAATATATAAAATAGAATAAAAAATTACTCAAAACCATTTATGCACTAGATAGTGGAGCTAATGGTCTAACTCTAATAAATCATTATATATATATGGTGAAAGTTATGTGTTATGGAATAATGTTACTCAGTAAAAAAATAAAAGATATAAAAATTGATTGAAAAGTTTTAAAAATGATAGATAATTGACACAAATTGAGAAATGCAAAAAATGTTGATTTTTTAGCGTCCCACTTATGCCAAAAAGTGGAACACACTATTATGAGATCATTCACACTCGCAATCAAATATGATTTTCCTCCACAATCTACATATGCCCCTACCCAACGATGACACTAGGATGTAAAACTCCCATAACTCCATCTACCCACTTTCCACTCAATGGAGGGCATTCCCACACCCCTAGCACTCTATTTCTTAGAGGATAGTCAATAACCTCTTTCCCACACAAGACACACATTCCATAATACCACTTTCTATCTCTCATGGCTCTTTGCAATTATAAGATCTCACGCGTACAACAAATTTCTAGAACCTACCCTCCAATGAAAACCCTTTCTCTAATATCACTTAATGCAATATAGACCAAAGAGTCCCATGAAGGATAGTCTAATTTAAAAACACACACATACACATGCACACACAATTTATTAATTATCTATATCATAATTAAACTTGCTTACAAAATTACGGATAGTCTAATTTAAACACAAACACACACACACACACACACAAAATTTATTAATTATCTATATTACAATTAAACTTGCTTACAAAATTACATTAATCTACAAGAAATTATAGAAGTTCCTATAACCAATTTCTTCTCACTATGAGGCTTCTCTTTTCACAACCTTCCTCTCAATCCCCTCTTCTCCTTCACGGAGTCTTATTTCTTCTTCTTAAATTTGTTAAAAGAATTCCATTTCTCTCCCTCTTTCAATAAAGATCATGCATTAATGTAAACATTAAAGAAGATGTTGGAAAAATTATCAATAAAGATCGTGCATTAATGTAAACATTAAAGAAGATGTTCTCAAGTGGACTCAAGTGGCAGAAAAAAGTACGGATGGCCTTTTCACTGTTCTCAAGTGGACCCAGAAGGAAGTCTATGATTTGAAAGGCAGTAATAGAGATCTCAACAACAGAGTCATGGATTTGGAGTAGAAGATAAGCTGGAGTCGTAATGAGAATGAGGGACAGGAAACCCCCTTACCAAGGAAAAGACAACATTTGCAGGAGGAAAGATTGACCAGGCTCGAGTGCAATATGTCTAAGATAGGCCAAAATATTAGGGCCACTGTGGCGAATAATCACAAAATTGCCAGGCATAACACCATTATCATCAATGCTACAGTGGAAAAGTTCAAAAAAATTAAAAGGTCTCGCTAGTCATGGATTTGGATGCGGACAGAGGTTGCAGTAGATCTGCTGTTGAAGGGATTTCGACTCACACCCGGGCTAATACGAAGAGGAAGACCCCGATTTCTTCACATACGGTTCAAATCCTCAAGCAGGGGTTACAGGATATGAAAGATGTTGAAAAGGAGGCCGAGGAGTTGATGAACACCTTGGAGTAGTGTGGTGGTGTTTGTTTCTGGCTTTTTGGCGGTCCTTTTTTTGGACCTTGTTGTCTCTTTGTGCTGTCATATCCTTTTTGGGACAACTGCCTGTTTGTTTGGACTTGTTTTGCTCTATCTTTTGTTGTTTTAACTTTATGGTTTCAGGTCACTGTAAAACCTGTTTTTTCCTTTTCAAAAACATTAAAAAAGATGTTGGAAAAATTAAAGTTTATATTTTAATAATGTCACTTTAACGACTTAAGTTAGTAATTAGTTGGGAGTTAGTTCCCTTAGATAATTTGGAAAGTTGTAGAAGATTATTGTACAATAATTTTGTCTGCATTTTTCAAACAGTGAGATCATAACTCAATATATAATTCACAATGGTATTAGCATCCTATATTAAATTTGGTTCATCTTCATGGCAGGGAGTGAGTTAAAGAGACTACCGGTAGGGCATGAATTGTTTTTCTGACAAAAGGAATTTTTGCCCAGATATCTGAAAGCTCATATTTGTCCTGTTTCACAATATGAAGCATTATATTAATAGAATGCATACAATATTTGGTTGTAATCAAACATCTAGAACAAACAATTCCTATCAATATGGCAAGTGGATAACTCTAAACACCAAAATTTCCATTTTGTTTATCATCCAGGAAAAACTGTTCTGTTTAAGGATGTCTTTACGAAGAACAGACAGCTACAGTCTAAAGGTTAGATAGATGGAAATATTAAGCGTATACAAAGATTATACTATTCTTGTATTGGATAGCTATTCAAGAAGCCGAAAGAAAATTGGAGATCAAATCTTGCTACATTGCAAATATAATATGCTTCAAATACATGCCTCAGTCCAAGGTGCACTATGCAATAGCTTGAAAATTTGTTCAAACGAGGATGTTGTTTTCTTACATCTCCTAGTGCTTCTAGCATAAATAAATGAAGCCCCAATGCAATTTCACTCTAATATGTAAATTTCCAGCTTTGTTGCAGGTTATAATATGTATTCTCAAAGTTGTGGACAATGTAAATGTTGTGTGCAAAGATGCATTAAACCATTTGCATTTGTTATTCAAGCGTCCCATTTTCTGGATCAAAAGAGGATGAATTCTATTTACCAGAGAAGGGCAAGGCTTGTCTCCGTAACCAAGCTGAAGGGGAATTTGGAGATATCCATTTTGAGCTGTGAACCTCGTGGACCGAACTTGAGTAAACATTCTTCTCCTTACTTCATTAAGCTGATCTAGTACTTCCAACTTCTTGTATCTCTTTGCTGGTTCTTTTCGACCACTTACATTTTCTTGCTTCATTTTAATTGGGTAACAACTTGGGTCGAGGATATTAGCAGTATTGAGATGAGAAAAGAATTGCTTTTTCAAAACAATATATTAGAACAAGTATTAGAAAGAGACCTGGAAATTTGTATTACTAAAATGTAGCAGTCAAGAAGTAAGGTAGGGGTTGTGAATTTCACCTGATATATTGAACTTATTTTGGCTTGACATGAAGGATTTAGGGATGAAAAATTACCATTGCAAGCCTCGTTTGTTGCCTGCCATATCAGAAATGTCATATCAAGTATTTTCTAGAATAATAAATGATTGAAATATTTGAGACATGTATATCTTTATCCAAAAAGTCCATTTCAAACTACTATTCATGTTCTACCACAAGGTTGCCTTGTAATTAACATTTGTGAATGCAGAAATTGCAGACATTTAAGCTTTCAGCGGATTTCATATATAGAAACCTCGTATTTTTCAGCTGGTATGAGGGCCATTCCATGTGCAAAGGGAACCTGTGAATTGTCAAATATTTGATCTGTCTTCCCATTACCAACCAGATAGCCCTGAAAATGAGCAATTCAAGACATCAGTCTATGAGACCATCTAATCCTGAAAAAATGGTAATACAAGAAAAAGAGTTGGTCCACAGCTAAAAACACAAAATGGAGGTACTGAACAAAAGAACTTTGGCCTTCACTTAGTTCCGTTGAATAACTTGACCTTAACATTTAGGATTGTTTTTGTACCGGCTTCAATGCCTGTCACAAGGAAAGGAAATACATGGTAGAAAGCAAGCATGAAAATATTAATCTCACAAACAAATGCAACAACTTCCCTCTTAGTGAATAAAGCTATGTTAGCAACATATACAATGTTATTACGCAACTAATAGACCATTCAGAATCCTATATTTCTCCAAAATACAATACTGATGGGACATCCCAGCCTAGAACTTCGTATTTGTCTCCTGAACTAAATCTTTTACAGGTAAATTCATCTAGGCCATTCCTCGCTAATTCATTATTTAAGTATTTTCTAGTAGAAATAGATATTTGACAATCACAAAATTATCTCTCATATTGGAAATTGAATTTTGTACCAAGTCTGATCAAATATATAGAGATTTTTTCTTAATTAAATATTATATAACAAGCTAAATATTTCACATCAAAGGGGTCGTTGTCAAGTGTTAGGACCAGTGGTTCTTATGTTGGAGACCAAGGTTCAATTCTTCCCAAGTGATACCTTAGCATGATGGACATGCTAAAATAGTAGTCCCACTTCAATTGACTGATAGAGTGGTAATCTCGTAGGAGGAGATCGAACATGAGAAGCATTCAAGCTAGAGGAGTATGCCAGAGAGGAGAAGAGGTCCTATAGCAGAAGATTATAGGAGCACACTTATGATAAGCGTTCAAACTAGAGGATTATGCTAGACAGGAGGAGATGCCTTGTAGGAGATTGGAGGTGAGAAGATGAAAGCGTTCAAGCTAGAGGGGCATGCTGGAGGAAAAAGTGTTCAAGCTGGAGTGATTATGTTGGAGGATTGTGGGAGGAAGATACCGGAAGGAGAGGAAAGATGAGTTGGAGAACGGAAGGCTCGCAAGAGAAGGAGCTACTAGATTGAATCGTAATTGCAATAGAATCCCCTGCTGGTAGAGCATTAATTAAATTGACATTGCCACAAGGAAATTGTATGAGATATCAGTCCCATGAATAAATCCTAAAAATTTAAAGAGTGGTGCCCTAAAAGAGCCATAGCTAATTGATCTGAAATAAAAAATAAAAATAAAAAACTAAATATATCTCATATTTAGATATTAAACAAAAATATTTGATTGCTTAAAACTTATCTCAGATTTCAGGCTTAGAACACTAAAACGTGATGTTTTGTAGTTAATAATTTGCATTCCACGTTTCAGAGCAATATTGAAGTAAAATTCATAGCCAACATCTAATACTAGTAGCATTAAAAAACCTCAGATCGCTTGAAAGTAAAAAGAACAAAATATTCTAAAGAAAATAATACGAAGTGCAGAGTCCATGCAATACCATCTGCTATTTTCTGTGTCAACATTGGTACAATAAGGCCCGAATAAGAATCTCCTCCAATGTATAGTGGATTAGATAGAAACTCAGGGTATGCCTCAAACCACTGCATCGTACATAATAAGCTATGTTCAACTTGTTGGAACTCTTAAAGTTGATAAATCTTAAAACTCTTCAAAATTATTTTTTTGATAAGATAGAGCTAAATACCTTCATAACGAAAGTGTATGCATCTGAGACGATCTTAAATTCTCCATAAACTAAATCTTCTGTTGTATTGGAGTAGGAAAACCCAGTCCCAGCTGGAGAATCAAGAAAAATAATGTTGCACACCTAAGAGTGCAAAACAATTTAGTGGATATGTTACACGAAAGAAAAAACTGCTGTGATACATGACATTCAATGGCACACGAGAAAATCTTGAATTAGGAATACGCTCTGCCCTACAGTAATTATTTACAAATGAAAGAGTTAACTGGACATGGAAACAGATTATAGAGATCCAAGTTGAAAAACCCAATTTGCAAAGAGCTATTTAGGGTTATATTACAGTCTAATAGGCCTTCTTGGCCTGAGTAAACAATATAAGAGATAAAAATGAGCCATGGAATGCTAATAGGAAGTTGTCATTAAAAGTATTCTAAAAGAAAGAGGAATAATGAATCAGACCTTAGTCCAAGAGTGTGGATTGTCAATGAGCTTGGGTAAACCCCCAGTGTAATGGAGATCAAAATACATTGGGCCTGCAATAAGTGAAAGACAATTGCAATCAAAGCCGATATAAAAAGAAAAGAAAAGAAAAGAAAAAAACTATAGGAACCATTTTAACTTTTAATGAAGAATAAGGAAAACTATCGGTGTTACTTCAAGTTGTCAGTCTGAATACACCGGGGGCACAAGTCAACAACCTATTTATTAGGAAAATGCAGTACTGTGTGAGAATCGCATATAATGTAATCAATAGTTAAGCTTGAAAGTAGCGTGTTACTAGGCACTGTTGCATCTTATAGTCTAAGAGGCAAAAGAAGGATCCAAGGTAATCGATTTTAACTATAGTTTCCCTGATTTATATTATCATTCCTTTGCAACATGGGACAAGAGTGGAACCTTAGAAATAACATTGGGTGATCTATAGAATTGTTCTTCAACTGCATGCCTATTTCCCAGATTCCCTAGGGTTGATATGAATTTTATTGGAAAATGTAAAACCATTTTTTAAAATGGCAATGTTGGAGCATTAGAAAATAAACAATAATAGTAATTCAAGATTCCAATTAACTAACCAATCTCATAGACAAATCCAGTGAAACTTGAGCAACCAGGACCGCCAGTAAGCCACAGAAGAACTGGGTCTTTGGTTGGATTTCTTTCGGATTCAACAAAATAGTAGAAGAGAGCTCTACCATGAGTCTCACTGATTGTTATATACCTGGGCAATATACAGAAAGATATTATATCAATGTATGTAGATGATCCAAGCAGGTTAATGGGACTTGAACGTACAACCGATAAAAATAACATGAGCAAGAAAATTGAAGCCCCCAAAATAAGCTAAAATTTAACTGAAAGCACCTTATTTCCATAAATGGATACTCATTTGATAATTTAATAAATTATATGCATTAAAGAATCATATATTTCAACTCTCTTTTACATATCAGATTTTCGCTCTGATTCAGAAGATGGCAAGATCAATCTTTAGTGTATGGATTCAATTAGAACTTCTTTTTTGTATTAAATACATAAAAAAGCTCTTCTCATTTCATATATAGCTAATCCATATATAAATTCGCTGAAATCAGTAGACTACTTAAGTACAATGCATACTAACTAATCGAGATATCTCAAACAACTTCCAAAAGAAGAAATTAGCACCTTTTGGAGTTACCGATGAAACTCAAAGGTTCTATATTAACGAAGTTCTCTACTGAACCAACAACAGTTATTTATTGAGAACCCACTAATGGAAGCATCACTGCTTCCTTGTTAACTTTGTATTATCGTTTAATTTCCTTAACTGCAAACAACTTCTTCAATGTAACACCAATCTGCTATCTGAAATCAGTCTCTTATAATTTATCCATAGTTAGTAGGAGACAAGAACTCATACTTGTATGAAAATGGAGACATGTACTTGGAGTCTTGGAGACAGAAAAAATTTAAAAAAACTTATATGGCCAACAGGGCATTCTATACTAAACTTTCTTTGTAACTGTAGAAAGTTTCACAAGAATCAAAATGTTTTTGCAAGTGTTATTTGTAACTGTTATTATTCTTGTGGGCTCACTAATTCCATGATTGCAGCTCACAGAGGAGGTAGTCATTCACCTGCTGATCGGCATAGTAATGCAAAGCCCAACATAAGAGAAAAACCTTTAATTCTCATGAAAATCTGGTGTCTCGTCTTTGTTTTTGTTGCTACCTTCACTGGAGGGATATCTCCCTGTTTTTACATAAGGAATCAGACATTTGTTCCGATGGGCACCCAATTCACGTAAGAGGTATTCTTGGTGATGGTCTTAATGCATTTCTTGAGTGATTCTGCAGAAATGTTCTAATATTTGAAGAAGAAAGTGTATCCTTTGCATTCATGCTCTGCACTTTGGGATATCTACATTCTATGCTGGGACAACTGATTGTCACTTGGATCCATGCCAAGCAAGCAAAGAAAATAGAAATTATCCTTGTGAAGAGGCCTGTCCCTTTCCAAACAATAGGTAGACTGTAATTTTTATTCTCATTGTCCATCAAATCTATGGTCTGTTTTGTAAATGCAACAGTCCTAACAATATATAATATATAAATGTTGTAACTACAAATTGTAAAATTCCCAACTTGCCACTAGAATTTTTTCTTTAAATTCTATTCGTAACAACTACCAACTTAATTGTCCAAGCATCTTTCATCTAAATCTGAAGTGTTGATTTCAAAAGTTCTTCATTTACCATGGTGATGACAAATCAACGTCACCACTTATATGCTTACACCTAAAAGTGCTAAGCTCATACAATTAGGGTCATCCCTAGACCTAGACCTAAACCTCGAGGGTTCATGATGACCCTATGTACATATCCCCTCATGGAAAATTAGAGGCTTCGTAATTTTCCCAACAATGTTAGAGTGAGTTCACTCTCTCCTCTTGCATGATATCTTTAATCTCACATTTAAACCAGGATTATTCATTAAATATAAGTTATCAACCTAGTCCAATTATGATAGAATAATAATAATGATTTTCCATCAAGTGTTGGGTCCATACCAAACATTACCAATCCTTAAACATACACAAATACACAGGAATCATATCATAACATAATCCCCAAGGTTATATACAGTGACTGTCTCGAGCATACATCACATATACAAAGTGACTAGCTCCAACAAACATCACATATACACAGAGTCTACCTCCAACATACTTCACAAAGACAACAGTAGCTAGCTCATATGCACATCAAAAGTACAACAATGATTGGCTCATACACATCACAAGTTCATTAATGACTAGTACATACACACATCAAAAGTACAATGGTGGATACTATTGATGTGTTTTTCATGACCGCACCAACACAGAATAAAGTTACCAACGACGACTCTATCCTCTCTTGAACAAAATCTCCTGCATGCTAAGATTGCTAAAAAGATCATGCATTCAACTCCAAGGTTCCTTCATGCAGTGGATAGTCTCAGTTGGCTTGATGTGATTTGCTGGTATTTCAAGGGGACTTACAAAATTGTTCAACAACGGAGAAAGGAACTTGAATGCTCGAAAGGTTTGTCTATAAAGCTCTTGTTTCTTAAACTAACCAGAAAGTACTGAATGTAAAATGGGTGTAGGGTTTAAAAGATGCTATGGACTAATCTACGCGTGGGACGTGGAGATCAATTTTCATAAGCCTCAACCAGATTTCGCTTTGCCTCACTTTGGACAACTTCCACAAAACTAGTGCAGTCTTCAAGGGGAGTAACTAAAGATATTCAAATTACAATTCAACAATGAAGACACCGTCACGACGATGCATACCAACATGAAGATGGTAATTGAAGTTAAATCCACAAGGTTCTAGTTGACCATGCAAGGCGAACTCACCATCAGCGAGCCCACTAGTGGCATGGATAGATGAAGTTTGCTCAAATTGAAGATTGCATTCCACAGTTACTAGCTACTACTTGCATGAAATGAAATTTACTCTACTTTAAGCAACTACTCGAATTAGAAGGACGAAGAAACCTTGCTAGCTACTCACAACAAAAGACGAGATCATCATCAATGAAAACTCTTTTTATTGAGAGAATGTTCACAACAATTTCTTACAAAGTTTTCAAAGGAAAAACTTTCCTTCCTCTTCAAACTATCATACCAATCTATGCTACACTATCTATCTCTTTGCTATTCTATGATCCTAATCTAATGAATTACAAATGAGGGGGGGATGCCCCTTTTATAGTTTACCCAGTCCAATGGACGACTCAAATTCAATTACAATGAAGGGCTTAGATTGATCCACATAAACCCTAACCCTAAAAACCGCCACCAAGAAGAGTGGAGTAATAAATGAGTCATTAATGTCAACCATCCTTCTAGAAGATTCCCATCTAGAAATGTATTCACACTGTTTTTCTTCTTTTGACTGCAAACTGGATGAGTCTGGTCGCCACTGCTTCAATTTCTTGGACATGTATGGTAGGCACGTTCTTGATCTAACTTCAAGCCTGCAACCTCTTTCTCCCGCTCGATGATGATTTTCTCCTTCTTGTCATTACATCTTGAGTTGTGTGAAGCATGCTAGAGAACATCCTCTAGGTCATCGAAGGACTTTACACTTAAGGAGAATTTCTCTACTTTGTTCTTCAATCTGTCATGATGTTAGTCTCCAACACCTGGGCCTTCATCTTTTCCTCCATTTTGAACTTGAAAGATTTTCTTGTCTTGGATTCAATCATTCCTCCCTGCCACTTGCTTGACTGCATTGGGTGCAACACTTAGCCATTTCTAATAACATCTCCCTTCATGATTTGGACGTAAGTGAGCCATCATGGAGGCACTTGAAACATGTAACCTTATTTCACCCTACAGTTGCAATACTGTCCCAAAGTATTCACTCCATCACTTCAAGTCCTCCTACCTTGGTCCCAATATTCATCCCGCAAAACAAATAAAAGAAGAGCATCAGAAAACTTATAGTATAAATTAACTTTACTTACCCGATCTCCATGTTTTGATCTCCAAAGCCTGAGTGATCCCCAGATCTGATAGGATTCATCACTTTTCCTCTAGCAAACTTCTTCCTCAAATTCTTCATTCCTTAGCCAAATTTCCAACCCATCTTGCACTCTACTTCTTGTGTACCTTGAAGTTGTTCCTTAGAAACTTTTATCAAAATTGACAATGCATTTAGAGGGTGATGCTTGATTTCTCTCCACCTTAGAAAATTTCCTAACTAGCACATGATATCCCCTTTTTGCCTTAGCCAAATTTCCAACCCATCTGCTTTAGAAATAATTCATTTCCTCTAGAAGACTTCATCAACCAGGCACCCTAGTAAAATCTCCATCTTAAAGTCTCAGGCGAGGTATGGAAAGTTTTAAAATCGTCTCCTTGTCGAAGATATCCAGTACCCAGAAGAGAATTTCCCTTAGAAAATGTCAAATTCATGTGTCCATAAATGAAGGGGTACTCTTAATTTTTGTAATTTATACCTTAGAAAAATATTTCTCACCAAAGTTCATTCTTATTCCTCCTATTTGGGTGTATTTATAGGGTTCAACTTTCAATTCATTACTCAAGAAACTCTCCAAGCATCCCTCCTATCTCAGGCGCATATGAGAGGGTCTACTTCCAATTCGGATGCCTTAGTTGAATTTTCCTCTCCTCCATTGGCTTGGGAGCATATAAGGGTCTCTACGTCCAATTTTCAATACTTAGAACATTTTCCAACTCCCCCCACAAGTCAAGGCGCATATAGTGGTAACTACTTCAAGTTTTGAACACTTAGAAAATATCAAACTTCCTCCTCAACTCTTAGGCACATATGACCCTTCAAGCTTTGAGTTTATTTGCCTTAGAAATTTTCAACTTGCCTCTCCTCAAGGTTGGGTGCATTTAGACCTCTTAGCTTCCAATTTTCACAACTTAGAAAATTTTCCTATCTTTCTTCCTTGCTTGGGCGCATATGACTAGTTGACCTTCAAGTTTCTGGGACTTAGAAAAATTTCCAATCCATCTCCATGTTAAGGTGCATTTCAAGGTGTGTACTTTGAGTTTCAATACCTTAGTGAAAATTTCTAACTTCCAATATCCTCTTGGGCACATATAGGGGCTTCCACTTTCAATTTCCAATACTTTGAATATTTCCTCATGGCATCCAATCTACCTAGGGTGCATATGACATGGCTAGCTTCCATTTTCTAGTACTTAGAAACTTTTCATGGTCTTCCAACCTTCCAAGGTGCATATATCATGGGTTACTTCAAATCTTGATGCCTTAGAGAAATTTCCAACCCCTCTTTTAAGTCAAGGCGCATTTAGGGGTAACTACTCCAAGTTTCAACACTTTGACATTTTCCAACTCTTCCTACAAGTCAAGGCACATATAGAGGGTCATACTTCAAGTTTCAAGGACTTAACTAAATTTCTCATGCTATCTCCTTCCAAGGGCGCATTTGGGTGGATGTGCTTCAAGTTTGCAAGACTTAGTAAAATTTCCAATCATTTCTCAAGCTAGGGTGCATTTCACCATGTCTACTTCCAATTTCAAGCTCTTAAAAGAATTTTTCATCAAACCCAAGTAGCCAAGGCACATATGAGGGCAGGAGCTTCAAATTTTCAACACTTAGTGGAGTTTTCACTCCATCTCCCATCCTAGGCGCATTTCAAGGGTCAAGCTTCAAGTTTTAACGACTTAGACAAATCTTCAATTCAGCCTCTCCAGCTAAGGCACATTTGGCATGTTGGACTTCAAATTTCTCAGACTTAGGCATTTTTTTAGCTTGCTCGCCCCTATTTACTATATTTAGTAAGTCTCTGATTTTTCACTCTTCTGAAGGTTGGATTGATTTGAAATTTCAACCACAAGACCCTCATGACCTAGTTAAGCTACTCACACTGCCATCTCGTGCTGACTTTCTATTTATAACATGTTTCTGGAGGTGTTTTACTATTTATAGTAACTGTCTGATTTCGAGACTTCCACAACTCTGTTCAACATGAAATCTGAATGACATGATCCTCATGGGTTAACTTGCCTGTTCACACTAGTGCCTTTTGTTGACTTACTATTTATAGCCTGTTTCTGTAGTGCCTTACTATAAATAGTAAGTGCTCAAATTGCCTTCAAATTTCACCATTGGATAGCTTAAAAGATATTGATTGCAGTGGGATACACAAGTTTTCGAAGATTCTGGCATTTGACCCCTCATTTTAGGTCCCAAAGTTGGAAACCCTAATTTGGCTTGCATGTTCCTCAAACGATCTCCATTTGACCCCATTTCTGTTGCACTTTGCTCTATTTGTGATACTGAGGTGCTAGGCAGCTGCCAAAGTGATCCTGCTAAAAATAGTAAGTCTCTGAAAAAGTGATCAACTCTGCTTGCATGTCACATCACTGCGTAGCTCTTGAAAAAACCATAAAGAATGTCTAGATATGCGTAGAAAATTCCAACATGCAAACCCTAAAAATAGCCTTCGAGGGCTTAGTTTTGAAATTTATCATCTCATCTTGCATGTTATATCATTGCGTAGGTCTCAGAAAACCCAGAAATATTCTTCAAACATGCATTGAAAAATTTTGCATGTAAACCCTAAAATCTGCTTTTGAAGGTAATATTTGCTAAAAATAGAAAGTTGTTAGATTTGGATCAAATTTTGTAGACAAGCAGTTTGATGTGTCTTGGATGCAGTGTAATGATCAAAACTTCAAAAGTGCTGAGAAAATGCCCCCAAATTAAGTACTTAATAAAAATAGTAATTTGTCGGAACTTAATGAAATTTTGCTGGGAACCTGTTGGAAGCTTGTTGACTGCAGTGCCACGCTCAAATTTCAATTTACTCACTCAATTTGACTTCAAACTGGCCGGAAGAAAGAAAACCCTAATTCTCAGACTTAGCTAAAATCTCAAGTTTAAGCTCAAAGACAGGCACATCCTCGGAAAGACAAACATAACAAGAGAGAGACAACAGGAAAATTAACCAAAATCAAGTCAAATACCGAAATGAAGCAAAAATTAGGGGGTCCCCATTTGCAATGGGGCGATGTGTGAAAAGGTCACAACAACTACCTCATATATGCATCACAAGTACAATAGTGATTGGCCCATACACATCACATATACCACAATGACTGGTTGACACATCCACATTGGCTAACACTTGCCCTTAGTGCATCCTAGATAGAAAAGAATAATGGTTCATTGTGCAATACATTGTGGGACCATCCTTTTCTTCAATCTTTTGCACCATTGAACAAATGGAAAGAGAATTCAGTGTATCCCATACTACACCGAGGGTCTATCCTCAACCCAACAAGACCAAGTATACCATCTAACAATTGGGAAGATGATTCGGTGCATCCCATACCACACCATTGGTCCATCCTCCATCCCAAAGCTTTCCACAAGTAGTGAATCTATCCTTTCCAGTGGATGTAATGTCCCCATTTTTGTGAGGAACAATTTTTTGAGGGTTTAGCCTATTCTTGACTCTAGTAGGCTAAGGAGCTTGGTTAGAGGGTCTTTTTGGAGGTAGTTACCTAGTCAGTGGATGATTTCTTGGACTCAGTTGAATGGGTGTAATAAGAGAGCTAAATATTTAAATTAATTATTTGTAAAGTTATGAAATAAATAAATATTATAAAGTAACCTTATATTTAATTAATTTAATAAAGTGATTTAAATAAAATATTATATCATAAGTCACTAAAAAATAAAATATATCTTTTATCCCACATTGGCAAGAAAAATGTGTGAGCTCTTCTAGGAAAAGTATAAAAGGATCTTAAGGGTTCATTTTGGGATATCCAGGAATTGATATGTGTTTTGAAGTTTTTGTTTGGAGAAGGAACCAAGCTAGGGTTTATGTCATTATTGGACCTTTGGGAAGGAGACTCTCATTGGTTGAGCAATTTTGAGGCTATGAAACTATCAGTTGAGATTATTGCCAGTTGTGGGCTTCATTTTTGAAGTTCAACTTGTGGAATTTATTGAGTACAATAGCTGATGTATTATTGTACAATTTATGAGTAAGGGTTTGATAGTTGCAACAACTAATTTATTGTTGCAACCATATTCTTCTTGGTAAACTACAATTGATGTATTGTGGTTTTCCATTTGAGGAAGAGCTTCAATTGGTACCAAATTGTGGAGATTCGATTAGGGCATAATTGCAGATTGAAATCACATCATTTAATCATCATTTGGGACAAATTTGGCATGATATGAATTTTTGATATAATTTTTAGTCAACATAGCAGCTTGTTGAAGAACCACGATTTTGCTAGTAGCTGGTATTTTTGGCATCAAATTTCCATTGTAGATGGAGTGCTTCACTTCACAAGACATGGAGATGATTTTAGATACATTTTGAAGATGAAAGAGGCTGCAAATAATTTATATTAATTGTTGCAAGTCAGAAATAGGGACGGCTGCTAGGGAGTTTCAATTTGGATTATAGAGAAGATAATTTTGTTTGATAATTGCTGCTACATCATCTTCAATCAAAGGAACTCCTTGTAATCAAGTTCTTCTACTTCATTTGCATCATTCAAAACATTTAGAATAGTAGTTATTGCTGTTGTAAGTGAACATCTATATCAGATTTGCCATTGTACTCAGATTTCTTATTAGTTGCATACTTCGTTGCCAAGAGTCTTGGCTATCTATTTAACATTGTAAAGCAAGTTGTCAATCAATGAAGGAGTTATAAGTTGCATGCTATATGTTTGATGTAACATGATATATATCATGCTCTTGATTACCATACTATTTTGCATGCCAAGTGTTTGTAAAAATGCTACTTGGTTGTAGGTGCATATTTCTCATATAGAATTCACGTATATGTATTCAAAAAAGCAAAAGGAATTTCATTATCATTCTAGATCATTGACTAGTCATTGTAGAGTTGATTTGCAAGAATTTAAACTTATTAG
This sequence comes from Sequoia sempervirens, assembly GCA_007258455.2. Classification (NCBI taxonomy): domain Eukaryota; kingdom Viridiplantae; phylum Streptophyta; class Pinopsida; order Cupressales; family Cupressaceae; genus Sequoia; species Sequoia sempervirens. The sequence continues at coordinate 334,217 of VDFB02266957.1, forward strand.
AGATAATTGGAAGTCAAGCAAGCAAACTGAAAACTCAAAAAAAACTAGTAAAGAGATTGCATGAGAAGTGTTTGACGATATTCCTTGCGACCTAAATCAGCAAATGAAGGTCAAATCTTGTAAGGAATACATCGGTGGTTTCAAGAAGTGTGAACATTGCCATTTTGGTCTATCCTTCTCTTTTAGGTGAAAAAATCCTAAGGTGTTAGAGGGCATTAGTAACCAAGATCTTTGTTTCATGTTTTGGTGAACCTAACGATATTCCTTGAAGGAAAAAAATTTAAATCTGAAGTAGCAAGGGATATTACAATGGTATCAGAGCCAAGAATCCTACCATCCTATGGGGAAAACAAAATGATTGTTTTTTCATATTGGAACATGGCTACTGATGAAGAAAAAAAGGTTTGTTGAGTCACTTTACTATTTAGGGAAAAGGCTTGGTAAAAAAATTCCAATCAAGGAGAGATGAAGTAAGCATACTTCTTGTGGTGGAAAAGTGTTTGAACCAAGTTAAGCAGACACCTTTTGAGTTGATGCAGTTGGCATTAACACCAGTAGTGTTTTATCTAAATCAGCCCTATTGGTTGGGGCACCTTGATGAGGAAATCAAACTGCTTGTTACTTCATGTCTCAATGAATTGATTAGAATCGTGGTACCCCAGGTGCCCTATGATGATGAAACTATGAAAAAAATATTCAGCATGATGATTGAAAGCTTCAATGGGTTAGATGACATCAAAAGCCCTACCTTCAGTAAGAGGGTTAAAATTTTAGAATTGATGGCAAAGGTGCAATCATGTGTCATCATGATTGATTTTGATTATGATGCTCTTATTCTCTAATTATTCAATTGCTTCATATTAGTAATCAGGAAGTGTCATTCAGAAAAGGTGAATATAGGTATATTCAACATTCTATCCCCATTCCTAGATGAAGATGATGAGGCTTGCAAGTAGTTAAGATCTGATTTGTTAGACATTTGGAGAGGAGAGAAGCATGTTTCGACTATAGCATATGATTTCACAAAAAAAATGATTGAGTAGAAAATTGAAAAGTTAAGGGAATAGTTGAACATAGAAGAGTTAATCTCCCTTGGCCTACTAGTTCCATCTTCTCTACATGTAGATAGCATGCCATCATCCAGTGGTCCAGCTGAGTTGGGTCATGAGATCAAAGTACAGACTGAGCCTTCTTGTGTCGAGACACCTGATAAGGGCGTTGATGATGATTTTATAGGTGGAATTGGTGCTGACCTAATTTCAAATCAAAATGTGTGCATATAGGACTTTGCAAAAGAAGATAGTTGGGTGACTCAAGCACTTCATGAACAATCAAATGCTTATTCATGTGAAGGAGAAACTAATTATAGAACCTGTAGTTCACACAATTTGTGGAACTAGTTGAAGGTGAATGAGGATGAGATTGTGGCAACCTTATCTCATCATGACAAAATGCACAAGTTGACTGAAAATCACCTTTGGATGGTTTGATTAGAGGGAAGACAAAAGGGAGTTGATGCAGAGCCTTCTCATGATGATTTGCACACAATCAAAGGTATGGGAACAATGAAAACAAATTATTTCCACCTTCTCAACCTCGTTAAGGTTTATTCAAAGGATTTAAGAAGAAAATAAGATGAAGTAGATGAGTTTTCTCACTAGCTTAGGGTTACTAGTGATTCCTTGAGGAGTACTCAGTTAGCCCTTTAGGAATATGAGATTCATGTTGATGAGCTTTGCTTTGAGTTGAGTTCAGCTAGATGTTCATCATGTTCAACAAAGACTCAATCAGCCATGGCAGCTAGGACACTTGTTGAGGATAGTAGTGTGAGTTCTCCTAGCATTCACATTCAGGATATAGGAGCAGTGCCTTTTGTGCTGGATAGGCATGAGGAATCAGATGGGTGCATCATTCTTGATCTTGAGAGGTATATGATTGAGTTGCCGATTGGTTTCAATTTATGGGTTAGAGATGGACATGTTGGCAATAGTATTCTAGCGCCATCATCTTGGGTTTTACCTCCTACTTCTTTGGTTGGTGATTGTCCTACTTCATCTAGATACACTTTGAGGGAAACAACTATTAGCATGGATAGGGGGAGTCAGGATGGTCACTCTGAAGTTAGGAGATGGAGTGACGATGATTTCTTATCATCCACGGGCAGTAGAGATACCTTTCGCTCCATCATAGACTTGATTCACAGGTTGCATGATGTTGTTCTAATTTATGCAGACAACTTGTCAGATGTTGGTATATGTGTTTATGCACCTAATTTAAGCACCGTTCACATTCTTAGGAGACCTCTTAGTGTGGGTTGGATTGTTGATAATACAGACACATCAGTTTTGGCTACAGGTTCAGGTGTCAATGCAAACTTGAGCAACAGGCTCTATATTGGTACCTTTGAGATTGACATTGGTCAGTTTTGTTAGAAGAAGATGGTTTCGCCTCTTTTTAGGAGTTTGAGGGCACTCATGATGGTATTCTTTCAACTCCTGATAGTGAGATAGGACACTTGTAGTTGCTATCTGATAGAGGTCTTGTTGATAGGGCCGCATGAGGTTGTGATGGCATTGCTGCAAGACCAACTCACCCGGTTGTGAGTCTTCTTCTAATGATGTCAGTATTGGATGGGTTACACATGTGCAGGTAGGAGAGTTTCACCTTGATTGCATCATGAGGTGTGCTCATCAGTTTTCATTCAGCCCACATGCACAAGATTTGATTATGTAGAGAGATGGGTTGAATAGGAGGTGTTTGGATTCACCGTGGTATGATATAGTTTAGAATTCAGGTGATGAGTTTAAGTTGTTCTCGCTAGGAAATTTCTCACAGAAGCAGGAGCTTGAGGTTTGGTTCGATTGGACTCTAGGTGTTATTAGAGTGGTGTAGCAGAAGTCAGTTGGTGTTGAGTTTAGAGGACTTTCAACTAGTTCATGGGATCCAGGTGGAGTTTGTTCATGGACATGATGGATGCCTGAGGTCCATCCCCACAACTCTTGGGTGGTAGAGTTGTGTTTCAGAGAGTTCATCAAGATGCATGGGTTGCAGACACTCCAGGATAAATGGAAGGTGGCACAATCATACGTTGGTAAGTATAGGGTTGAGAGTAGACTCGATATTGGAGACTTGATTTACCTTCAGTTGCAGATTTCTAGACAATCATCTATGAGGAATTTAGTAGTATTGGGAAGCTAAAGTCTTGATTTTATGGGCCCTATAGGATCGTCAGGTGTGTTGGGCGAGTAACTTATGAGTTAGAGCTACTAGGGGGCAGTGAGATTCATAGAGTATTTCATGTTTCGTGCCTCATGAGGGAACTTAGTCAACAGGTTACTTCTTCACAGGAGCTGCCACCATTGGATGAGGAAGGACATATGATTCTTATTCTTGAGAGGATAATTGATACCCAGGAGAGGAGATTTCAAAACAGGGCGATTCAGAAGTTTTTGGTGAGGTGGAAAGGTTTGCCAGTAGAGGATGCCTCAATGGGAAGATGAGAAAATTCTTCATCATTCTAGTCTGCAATTGCTTGGGGACAAGCAATCTCAGGGAGGGTGGACTATAATGTCCCCATTTTTGTGAGGAACAGTTTTCTAAGGGTTTAGCCTATTCCTAACTCTCGTAGGCTATGGAGCTTGGTTAGAGGGTCTTTTTGGAGGCAGTTATGTAGTTAGTGGATGATTTCCTAGACTCAGTTGGATGGGTGTAATAAGGGAGCTAAATAATTGAATTAATTATTTGTAAAGTTATTAAATAAATAAATATTATAAAATAACCTTATATTTAATTAATTTAATAAAATGACTTAAATAAAATATTATATCATAAGTCATTAAAAAATAAAATATATCTTTTATCCCACATTGGCAAGAAAAGTGTGAGAGCTCTTCTAGGAAAAGTATAAAAGGATCTTAAGGGCTCATTCTTGGATATCCAGGAATTGATATGTGTTTTGAAGTTTTGGTTTGGAGAAGGAACCAAGCTAGGGTTCTTGCCATTATTGCATCTTTGGGAACGAGACTCGCATTGGTTGAGCAATTTTGAGATTGCGAAACTATGTACACTAACTACACACATCTTAAGCCTTATTATTGTTTGTCTTTATACTATTACCTCTTTGAGATTTGATCAAAAAATATCTACCACAATAAAACTTATAATTTTTTATGTAAAAAAATAAGTCTATTAGTATATTTTTTTAGTTCTTTCATCTTTTGTCAACCACATAACAGCATTTAAAAAAAAATCCAATGTAATTTATATAATATACTTGAAAAACCTCAATAAGAAGTTCCCCTATTTTCTAAGGTATGCTTCAAGTAGACATATAGAAACGCAAAGAAACTTCACCTGAAATCTTCTAAAATTTGGAGATATTCCTGAAAGGGTTTCCAAGACAAGGATACATTTCCAATATAAGAGATGAGTATCAAGGGTCAAGGTTTGTTTCTTTTGGCAACTATGGATTTATGTATTTAGCTTTGCATATGCCAAATTAGTACTTGACATGTGACTAATTTAATTAAAAGATGTTTCTCAATTTTCATTATTTTCAACATGGTATCTCACATGATTCTAATTGCTAGACATAAATGTTGGAAACAAAACAGGGGAGAGCAAAACAGAAACATAAGACATTATTTTAAATTATCAATAAACATTACATATATACTATAATAGCTCTGCGGAGCTGGACCCTGCTAAGGAGCGAGTAGCCTCATTACAACTGCCTCTATTTATAGAGGGCTTAGGAATTCTCCAAATTACAGAACAGTAAAATCATATGCAAATGCCATGGTCGGTGAGAACTCTCCAGAATGGTCGGTGGTAGAAGAGTCTAGAAGGTTAGAAGTCGGTGGCAGTCATTGGTAGAAATTATGAGCATGTTCTAACACTCCCCCCTAATTTCTACCATCAATTCTCATTACATTCTTAGTCTCTTTCACTGATGCTACGACATCTAAAAACTTCTAGTGATCAAACTTAGGAAATCCCATATTGCATTTGGGATGCTCTAACCACGAGCTCTGGCCCTCTTGGTTACCAGTCCATCGTAGGTTCAGGTGTGATTTATTTGGTTTATCAACACCTCCCATTGAGTCACTCTGCGGGTGCTCAGGGATCCTAATAGACTCTTGACATCTGTCACAAATGGTGATAAGATCTCCTCCTTTTCCTTTTGACTTCTGTCACAAATGGTGACAAGATCACTCTAATTTTTTTAGCACCGACAATCTTCAGATCTAAGACTAAAACTATGACTTTCACTTCAGCAACTTCCTTGATGGCGGCTGCAGCCTTTTTGTGGATGACGGACACTGGCTTCTTGCACATCAAACTTCACCTCTTCCTTCTAACATCAGCAACTTCATTTTCACTTCTCATGACTGGGAATACCCTTCTGCAAACTTTCTGCTTTCAATGGTTGCGGCCTTTAGCTCCTACGCTTCTTGCTTATACCCATCCATCATCAAATAGTAGAGATGTTATTAGACACAAAATTGGGTGCAATAATTATGAATATCATACAAAACATTGGCTAAACATAACACAACATGAGATATATATGAACTTTTGTAATAAGAATCCTCATATAAAGATTGGGAAAACAATATTTGAAAGGTTAAAGCTAAATTATGTGAAGATAAACAATATTTTTGAAACTTTTTTTGTCGTTATCATATTGAATTTGATCTCTACTATCAAGTGTTTTGAAAGATGAGAGAAGAAAGTGATGGTTTTCAAAATGCGCCTCCTAAACAAGTTTTTTCATATAGGATATCTTATGTGATAATGCAATTGTTCAAATAAAATTCATAAAAGGACTTTGTGAAACATGTGGAAATTTGGCTAAATTTTCTTTAAGAAATGAAGATACTGACCTAACAAAGATAGTAAATTGCAAGAGTTACAAGTATGTAAAGTTTTAAACAAATTTTGGGAAAAAATCCACAAGGCTAAACTATGTAGAAGAGAAGATACCTATTGGAAAATTTATGGAAGATTTTCAAAAATTGATACAACCGAACATATAACATGCCTTTTTTGCTAAGTGACAAGCACAATAGTTTCAAACATTAAGAGATACTTTCCCACTTGGAACAATTCTATCAATGGTCGACTTTGTAGAAAATTACTGTTTTGTACATCAAAAAGAGATTCAATCAGAATATTACTTTTAAAGTTAATCACTATTATGGTGCATGTATGTTATCGACATGCACAATTGAATTAAAGATGGTGTTGAGAGTACATATGATGAACGAGTCATTAAGAAAGAATATCACTTTTATATTAGTGATGATAAAGAGCATGACACACTTTTTGTACAACATTGATTTATATTTTTTTTTGAGAATTTGACAAGAAAGGTTGTAAAAATAGAAAAAACATCTTGTATGGCTAGATGGATGCGTGACACAATTCAAATCATCACGGCCATTTTATGCACTATGTAGATATCATAAAAATTACAATATACCACATGTTTGGAGTTTCTTTGAGAGTGGGTATGGAAAGGGTGAGCATGATGGTGTAGAAGCTTGCATCAAGTGTGCTCTAAGAAAGCATCAAATGAGTTATTCAGGAGATTGTGTAGATGATGCAAATGATTTTGTTGAATGGTGTAAGAAACACTTTGCATAAAATGAGGTTGGAACATCTTCAAGAATGAACCAATACATTCCACATAGAGTGTTTTAGGAGATATATCAGGTATGTATAAATTTTACATTTGAAAATTTTAAGTTCTATATATCTAAGTGTGGATAGAAGATCGATTCATAGATGCAATAGGGTAGACAAAACAAGATCTTTGCATCGTTTCATGAGTACAGATCATTTCCCTAGATGGACATTATACATGAGGGATTACTCCTATTTTTACACTGAGTGCATTTTGGAAAACTTTGAGGCATGCAACAACCAACAACTTGGATATGTTAGCACATGGAATTTGGTGCCACTAGCCATTTCAGACACATACGATGAAGATGAGGATGAAAGATTTGAAGACATTCCTTTGATTTCAATTGATTATGACCATATTTCAGGTTCGTTTAGAAAATATACATACATGTACTTTCAATATAAATTTAATGTAAATTTATAATTTACATGTAGTTATTTTTAAATTTTGGTACTTATCTAGAGACATAAGTTAAATTTAATGATCTTTAGTCTAGATAGTTCTAATTGTTTTACAAATTTTCCATGTAAATTTGGTGCACAGGAGATTTTTTGCAGTCATAGCAAAGTCTACAAACATAGAAGGTGTTAGTTATTATTTAATGTATTGCACAAAAGAGAGGAAGAAGCTAACAAAACCAAAAGAAAGCAATGGAATGTTGTTTCCCACAAGTGAACATTTAAATTTATATATATATACATGTGTATGTCATGTGCATTACCTTACATTAAATATATTGTATAAACCTTGAGTGAAAATATTACGTGCACATGTCCTACCTCAGGTTCATGTTGTTCACCGTGTGCAAGTTCAACTATAGTGCAAGGGATATATCTCAAACAAGTCAAAATCATTCAACATGGAATTCATTTTATTGACAATCAACCTGAGAACAAGGTATATCAATATAGTCACCTAGTAATTGCTACCACCCTACATCTTCATGGAGTTCTAGATGCACATGGACGAAAAAAATGGATACTAGATAGTGATGATCATCAGAAAATATTACATGTTATTGAAGAGTGGGCTCAACCAGAATGTTTGAGTTAGATATATTCATGAATTTCAATTTCAACTTGTACATGTATACATGTGTTCTTCAGTGACAACTTATAGTAGTGTTTGAACTCCATTGTTTTAGTTACTTATTTAATACATGTTGATCTGATGATTATTTTAAATTTGGTTGGACACAAATTAGTGATTGAAACATGTATTGGTGTACAAGTGAAAATTTCTAGATGTTCTTAGGATCCAAACTTAGAAACTTGAGGTGTACATACATACATAATTTAAATTTAAACATAAAATTTGAGCAAGTAATTTGGAACTTTTAATGATGAAACTTACTAAATTTGTGACACTTTTTAAAACGATGAAGTACTATTTAATTAAAGTGGTACACTTTTAAGGATGATGTACTATTTAATTAGTGTCCATCTATTCCACTTTACCTAGATATTGAATCTATGTACATATTTAATAGGAGATATGAAAATTTACATCAATTGCACTTGTATCTAATATCCATATTGTATAATTTTGAACCATATTCCATTCTTTGATGAGCATAGTGTTACATTTTTAATTTACTTACATGGCTTTAGGTATATATAGATAGAAAATATTATAATTTGATTCATGATGCTTAATTTTATATACATATGCTACAAATAGTACTAAAGGTGAAAAGATGATTACTATCCTTTATAGAACTTGAGTAACAACTTATAGTAGTGTTTGAGCTCCATTGTTTTAGTTACTTATTTAATACATGTTGATCTAATGATTATTTTAAATTTGGTTGGACACAAATTAGTGATTGAAACATGTATTGGTGTACAAGTTAAAAGCTCTAGATATTCTTAGGATCCAAACTTCGAAACTTGAAGTGTACATACATACATAATTTAAATTTAAAAATTTGAGCTTAATTTGGAGTTTTAGGATGAAATTTACTAAATTTGTGACACTTTTTTAAAGGATGAAGTACTATATAATTTGTGGTACACTTTTAAGGATGATGTACTATTTAATGATTTTCCATCTATTCCACTTTACCTATATATTGAATCTATGTACATATTTAATAGGAGTTATGAAAATTTACATCAATTGCACTTGTATCTATATATGGACATGCATGTATAATTTTTAACCATATCCCATTATTTGATGAGAAAAATGTTGCATATTTAATTTCCTTAAATGGCTTTAGGTATATATAGATAGAAAATAAACTATAAATTGATTCATGGTGCTTATTTTTATATACATATGCTACAAATAGTACTAAAGGTGAAAAGATGATTGCTATCCTTTATAGAACTTGAGTGAGAACTTATAGTAATACGTTTTAACTCCATTTTTTTAGTTACTTATTTAATATATGTTGATTTCATGATTATTTTAAATTTGGTTGGAAATAAATTAGTTATTGAAACATGTATTGGTGTAAAAGTTAAAATTTCTTAGAGATGTTCTTAGGATCCAAACTTAGAAACTTGAAGTGTACATACATACATAATTTAAATTTAAACATTTGAGCTTAATTTGGAGTTTAGGATGAATCTTACTAAATTTGTGAAACTTTTTTAAAGGATGAAGTACTATTTAATTTGTGGTACACTTTTAAGGATGATGTACTATTTAGTTAGTGTCCCTCTAGTCAAATTTACCTAGATATTGAATCTATGTACATATCTAATAGGAGATATGAAAATTTACATCAATTTCACTTGTATCTACATATGGACATGTATGTATAATTTTTAACCATACCACATCATTTGATGATCACAATGCTACGTATTTAATTTCCTTACATGGCTTTAGGTATATAAAGATAGAAACTATTACAAATTGATTCATGATCATTTTATATACATATGCTATGTAAGTTTAGTTATTTAGGTGAAAAGATGATTAGTATCCTTTATAGAAGATGATTATTTTAAATTTATTTGGACACAAATTAGTGATTAAAATATGTATTAGTGTACAAGTTAAAATTTCTTGATGTTCTTATGATCTCCAAACTTAGAAACTTGAAGTGTGAATATATACATTTAAATTAAAACATTTGAGCTTAATTTGGAGTTTAAGGATGAAACTTACTAAATAACTCCATTGGAACCAATATATTTGAGGTGCAATTATCCTATGAGATCCTTGCTATTTCATAAACAAGTACCAATTTAATTAAGATGTCAACACTTGAGAAGAGGAACAAAATTGGATAAATTTAATTCTTTGTATCTATTATATATAGAGAAGTTGCATCCTAGGTTACATGTCACCAATATATTCAACAATAAGATAGCCTGTACACATGATATATATTTATTATATATGTACCAAGAAATTCTACCATGCCCATGACCAAGATATGTTGGAAGGTCATAGTAGTGGACATTGAGGCCCAAATGAGCCTCAACATACAATTGTTGTAAAAAATACAATATAATTTGGTCATTATTTGGATATTGACCAAACGTTACAAGAAATCGAGGATAGATCAAAGCAGCCATAGCAGGATCCACACATTTGGTAACCTAGTATGCCTTCACCTTAGCTTTATTTTGATAGTTTGGAAAAAAATAGGTTTTGATCATTTCTTTGGTCACCAATTCTTGAATTTGAGAAAAGGGAACATCACACAAACTTCTTCCCACATGTGGGAAAGAATAGTAGCTACTTTATAAGGGTAAAATGCACTAGTGGATTCAAGTGTATCTCTAATTTTTCTAGGCTCTCTAATATGGACATGCAAGTTTCCTTATATATTCCTATCTTGGTACCATTTATTAGTGAACCTCTCAATCTCTCAGTCTCGCTATTAGTGCGTGCAAATAGTCCTTGAGGTGGAATATTTGGTGCATTTTCCATAATGTGTACATGAAGGAGCAATGAGACCTTCTTGCTTTAATATATCTATAGAGAAAAATACTAGAACATGTACATGTTCAATTTAAATTTAAAACAACTATTTACAAGTGATCTAGAATGTGTTAAACTCTATCTATATAGTTCTTCTATATGTGCATGCAATAAATTTAATGTAATTGAACTATAAATTTGTAGCTATTTACAAATGACACAAGTAAATTAATTTGGAATATTAATAAATCTAATGTAATTCACTTTGAATGTGTTCTTTCACCAAAATGTAGAAACTTGTAACTATACATAAATAAATATATAAAATGATCTTAAATATATAATCCATGTGTAAATCACACTTGGTCCAACAAGATTCAAAGATTTTAGTAAAATTGACATGTGTTAAATATATTGATGGAAAAGGTCTTACATTCATGGTTGCATATCATTTAAACACTACCACCTACATATGAACTCAAACAACTATAAATACAAGTGATCTATAATGTATTTGGACCTAGAACTAGATAGTTCTTACATGCATGTGAGCAATAAATTTAATGTAACTTAGAAATGTACAACTAAACAAACTTGAAAAGTAGAAAATTAATTTGAAGTATAATAATAAATATAATTTGTCATTCACTTGAAGAGAGGATGTACATGGAAGAAAATACATTTTGAAAAACTTAAATAGATGATTTAATGATGCATACATGAGCAATAAATTTAAAATGTAACTAAAAAGATGTGAGAAGTCCAAAGATTCTTGAACTTAAGAATTTCATAGAACAAATAAAATTGGAAATAGAAAATTGAATTTAAAGTAAATCTATGTTTTGTATTGCATATATGAATTTATGTGCAAGCAAATAAAGTGAGCCACATGATGCTATAAGTGGAGTTGAACAAATGAAACCAAAGATTCTTGAACTTAAAAGAATTCCATGGAACAAATACAATTGGAAATAGATTCAATAAGGAAAAGGTAAAATGATTTTTTAACTTGTCGATGTAGGTTTTGTATTGCATATGAATTTACATGCAACTGCAAAGAAAGTGAGCTAGATGATGCTATAAGTGGAACTTTGAACAAATGAAACCAAAGATACTTGAACTTAAGAATTCCATGGAACAAATACAATTGGAAATATATTCAATATAAGGAAAAGGAAAAATGAATTTAAAGTCAATCTAGGTTTTGTATTGCATATGATATGTGCAAGCAAAGAAAGTGAGCTAGATGATGCTATAAGTGGAGTTGAACAAATGAAAGTTTCAAAGATTCTTGAAATTAAAAAAATTCCATGGAACAAATACAATTTTAAATAAATCCAATAAGGAAAAGGAAGAATGAATTTTTAACTTGTCAATCTAGGTTTTGTATTGCATATGAATTTACACATTTGCAAGCAAAGAAATAGAGCTAGATTCAATGCTATAAGTGGAGTTGAACAAATAAAACCAAAGATTCTCAAACTTAAAAGAATTCCATGGAACAAATACAATTGGAAATAGATTCAATAAGGAAAAGGAAAAATGAATTTTTAACTTGTCAATCTAGGTTTTGTATTGCATATGAATTTACATGAAAACTTGAAAAGAAAGTGAGCTAGATGATGCTATAAGTGGAACTTTGAACAAATGAAACCAAAGATTCTTGAACTTAAGAATTCCATGGAATAAATAAAATTGGAAATAGATTCAATATAAGGAAAATTCAAAATGAATTTAAAGTCAATAGAGGTTTTGTACATTGCATATGAATTTATGTATGTGCAAGCAAAGAAAGTGAGCTAGATGATGCTATAAGTGGAGTTGAAAAAATGAAAGTTCCAAAGATTCTTGAACCTAAAATAATTCCATGGAACAAATGCAATTTGAAATAAATTCAATAAGGAAAAAGAAGAATGAATTTTTAACTTTTCAACCTAGGTTTTGTATTGCATATGAATTTACATGCAAGCAAAGAAAGTGAGAGATGATGCTATAAGTGGAGTTGAAAAAATGAAATGAAAGATTCTTGAACTTAAGTTCATTCCATTCCAAAAACTACAATTGAAAATATAAATTCAATATAAGGAAAAGGAAAAATGAATTTAAATTCAATCTAGGTTTTGTATTTGATATGAATTTACACATGTGCAAGAAAAGAATGTGAGCTAGATTCAATGCTAGAAGTGGAGTTGAACAAATAAAACCAAAGATTCTTGAACTTAAAATAATTACATGGAAAAAATACAATTGGAAATAGATTCAATAAGTAAAAGGAAAAATGAATTTTTAACTTGTCAATCTAGGTTTTGTATTGCATATATGTTCATTTACATGCAAGCAAAGAAAGTGAGAGATGATGTTATAAGTGGAGTTGAACAAATGAAACCAAAGATTCTTGAACTTAAGAATTCCATGGAAAAAATACAATTGGAAATAGATTCAATATTAGGAAAAGGAAAAATGAATTTAAAGTCAATCTAGCTTTTGTGTTGCATATGAATTTACATGTGCAAGCAAAGAAAGTGAGCTAGATGATGCTATAAGTGGATTGAAATAATGAAACCAAAGATTCTTGAATTTAAAAGAATTCCATGGAACAAATACAATTGAAAATATAGATTTGAAATAAGGAAAAGGAAAAATTATTTTTTAACTTGTCAAAAGGTTTTGTATTGCATATGAATTTACATGCAAGCATTGAAAGTGGGAGATGATTTTAGTTGTGACTTCATTTTGTGTACTTGATCTACACACAAATATATCTAGCGGTATCTTTAATTATTTTTCCTCATTGTTGAAGTATCCTTAGACATTTTGACCTTCTTGTGTTCCTAAATATGTGCATATAGGTCAAACTAGACTGGTTTTATGGGATTTGTGTGCTCAACAAAATCAAATTTTATATCGACACAAAATAAGCTCTTTCTCTTTCTCCTTGTAGTTTAAACATAAATATGTTAAATTTAGGAGTATATTTAAGGTAACTTACATGTTAGAATTTATACTATATTTATTAAATTTGCGTCCAATTCTAAAAGTTAAATTCTTGTAAGATTGCAAGTATTTTTTATTGCTGATTTTGACATGTAAATTCTAGAGTCTATATTGAATTACTTGAAAGAAATCTTATTTTATTGATTTATGATCAATTGCAATAATTATTCGTCTTAGTTTTGTCTTAATTTCCACCATTGTCTAGGTTGATTGTAATAGTAAATAATTTAGTCTTTGGGTTATCTTGCATCACCAAGACTTGGTCAAATAGACAGGTCAAATAATTTATCCTATTCTCATGGAATGCCATATTGAAGGATATGTAGAAAATGGAGTTGTTGAAAAGGGTTTAGAAACTTTCAAGCAAATGCAATAGGCTGGTGTAAAGCTAAATTGTGCAACCTTTGCTAGCATACTCCTTTCCTGTGCCCAAATGGGAGCATTGAATAAAGCAAGTGAACTGGTAGATATGTATGCATTCAATGTGGAAGCATTGACAAGGCAAGTGAACTATTTGATCGATCTAGAAAATGTGTTCTCATGGAATGCCATGATTGAATGATATACAAAAAAATGGATTTGTTGAAAAGGGTTTAGAAACTTTCAAGAAAATACAATTGGTGAGTGTAAAGCTAGGAAACATCCCCCCACTTGTGCCAAAATGGGAGCTTTGGAATAGGGTATCGGCGTGCAATATTAACTGCACGTCGATACCCTGTTCCAAAGCTCCCATTTTGGCACAGACAGGGGGGATGTTGCCTAGATTTACACCCACCAATTGTATTTTGTACGCTCACTACAGGATTTGACACCATTTTCCGACGGTCGTTCGTCGGTCGTTCGAAAAATCTCTGTCGGAAGAGCGACGCAATGGCCAAAAAAATTTCGTCGCTATTTTTTCGTCGCAAGGACGACGAAAAATTAAACGTCGAAATAACGGCGAAGAATCGTCGGTCGGCAGGATCGCGACATACGTCGGGATTTTGTCAGAATATCGACGAAAACTTTGTTTATGCACCGACGAACTGCACCAGAAGTTCGTCGTCGGCTCGACGAAATGGGCAAATATTTAGCGTGGAAACATGGAAATTTCATCGAAATAGCGACGAAATACAAAATTAGTAGCGTCGAAAGAACACCAAAGTTCGTCGAATATGCGACGAAATAGGCAAGTAGTAGCGTCGGAAGAACACTGGAAGTTCGTCGAATGTTCGACGAAATATTCGTCGCAGCTATAGAAACTTCGTCGAGGCTTTCTGTTGATTCGTTGGTTGTTATCGTCGAAATTTCGGCGAAGAAGCAAAATTTAAAAAAAATATATATATATTATATATTCGTGGAAATGTACCATTGCGGAGACTGACGACTGATCATACAT